>VZTA01019717.1:62508-126927 GCA_013398855.1 Mohoua ochrocephala
GGGGCCGCGGCTGCCTCCGCTGCGGCCGGGGCCGCGCAGCCCGCGCGCCTTCGCAGTCGGAAATGTGCTTTGGCTGTAAGGGCATAGATTTCCAGTTGCAAATATTGCTGATACCTAAGGGAAGGTGCTTTGCAGTGTCTGCTTTAAAACGGTTCTCCTACAAAAGGTAATTTTATATTAAAATCCTGATACAGCTTGGCATCTCAGAACGCAGGCCTGTTTGTGTTTTAGACAATAAGTCAGAAAGGATATGTAAAAGTACTTTCTCATCGTACTTATGTGCAGCTATTATTTAACAGAGAACCCTGGTAATATCGCAGTAACACCTGCAGTATGTACCATCAGATTGGATAACACTGAACATGTCACTCTATGCTAATTTAAGTGGAGAAAATATAGCAGTATACAGTCATGCAATTATCATATAACTACTATATTTGTCTAAAATTAGTACAGCGGATTTTAAATTTAAATTTATGAGGCAGTTAGGTACTTACAGTAAGTGCATACAGAGATAAAATTAACAGTGTGCAATAAAATAACAATAGGAGCATCCCTACAGAACAGCATTCCCACTATTACAGTGGAATCACAACTTTGAAATACACCTGTCTTATCCATTTATATTGACAGGAAATAAAAAACCAAACGTTTTGCCTGTGGATCAGACACTTCATATTCTAAAACACTCCCAGTATCAAGTTATTTAAGAAACCTTAAAGAAAAAAGATCCCGAAGCAAAAAGGTGTTCTGTGTTGCTACCAAGTTGTGGTAATTTTAAGACACACTTTTCTTTACCCCATCTAAACTCTCTTGAAAGTGTGGTTTATGTCAACATTTTGTGCTGCAATTGGAATGCTGGCTGTTGAGCCTCTTTAAGAATCATACATAGAACCAAATCTTTATGTATCTGGCATTTTGGAGACAGAGGCATGATTCTGATCTCTCATGTTACTGAAGTTTTGTGTTAATTATGCTGTCTTAATTTATTTCTGAATATGAGGAGCCCAAGTCTGGTGTGCAGTGTTTTGCTTTGAGGGTGCAGTGTTTGCTGCATGTCTTAGTTTTTTGGTCTCATTTGTTTATCAGAAAGAGGAATTTGCATTTACTGTAAAACATCTTGCTTTGGACAGATGCAGTAGTTGAAATGAATGAATGAATGAACTAAATGAATTTAAGTTCAGTATTAATTGAAGACATGTAAGCCATGGTTTAGAGTACACAGTGGCAAACGTTTGGAAATTAATTCCAAAGCTTCAGTATTTTCCCTGAGATAGCAACAGATGATGGTGTCATCTAAAACTTTTACTTGCTCTTAAAATGTACTTCTAGTAACTGAACCTTGAAGTTTAGAGTTGTCTTCCCTTTGAACAAGCAGGTGGAAGGTCAGGATGGAGCGAGGCAGCTATAATCTTTTGCGAGATTGGTAAAGGTGTCTTAAAGATAAATTTACGTGTAGTCTGTCAGTATCTCTTTTTGTCCTTGCTCTGAGCTAGATATGGTGCTGAGAAAAACTGGATTACGGATGCGCCCTTTCCTCAATAAAACATCCCCAAACACCATCACATCTTTAAAATGCTGATACCATTTGAAGTCCTACCAGTGAGTTTTGATCACTGTTGCTTCATTGCTCTTTTGTCGGCTTTTTTGACCCTGGAAAAGGGATTGAATGTAGATAAAAGACAGATATGACTCATCTACAAATGTACAGAAGCCAAAAATATTTACTAGATTAAACAGCTCTGAGATAAATAGCATGTCTTTAATTTCTCCATCCCTCTACAGATATGGATACAGTATCCTAATGAAACTTGTGACAAATGGGAGATGTGAATAATTGCTACAAAAAAAAAAAAAAACACAAAAAACCAAACTGGAAAACTGTGGCCTTTTTCTTCCTTAACATTTGCACATGATTCTCTCCTACAGCTCCCCTATCTCTAGTCTTATTCCCCACCCTACAAAAGAGGTTTGCATTTTCAGCACCTCTGCTTCAGTTTTCCATCACTTCATGTAATTTTTCCACAATGAAATAGGGAAAATGGGAAAAGGAATAAAAGCGTGTGTCACCATAACAGTTTGATGGAAAATTCACTTAATATACGTAAGTAGACAAGTTACATATTGTGAAGTTAAGGATAAAAGGAAAGGGAGCTGCTTGAGTTTTTTAAGGTTTTTCTGTGCTTAAATGCAAAAATATAAGCAAGAATACTTCTTAAAAACTAGCATCAAAATGCATTGGACAATTTGCATTTAGGCTTTTTGGATGAAAAGATACATGGGTTTTGGTTAGTACTTAAATAATTTCATGGAATATATAACTTGAAGTCCTGATTGATTTTGGGGCTGGTTTGTATCCTGCTCTTTCCTGAGCAGTAGGGATTTGCATATTTATTCCATTGTCTAATGTGGAGTAGGAAATGTGGGCTGCATAGTATGGAGCCTGACCCTCATCAGTCCTTCTGAGCGATACGGGCAGGAACTACAACATCGTTTACCGATTGTAGCTTCACCATCTCGCGAAGCTGTTGGATTTAGATGAGGAAACGCGAGCAATGATTCCATTATGGAGGGGAAGGCTGCAGAGTAAATAAGCCTCTGTGGTATTTGTAGCTCTCATTAGCACGCTGCCCCTTCATTACATTTATTTATTTAATTCTGGCACATCATTTCTGTGCATGCCTATAAATAAGTGATATTTTCCGTCTGTGGTGCTAGCGGGGATAAAGGCTGTGTGCTGGGCCCGAGCCGCGTTGTGGTGCCCGGGCCCGGCCGGGCTGCGCGGCGGGGCCGGGGCTGCCGCGGGGTCTCTGCGGCCGCTGCCGCAGCACCGAGGGAGCTGTGGAGGGGCTGGGTGACCGACCGGCCCAGGCCCTGCGCTCCCTGCTAGGGATCCCAGCTCGGGGAGGAAGGCTTCCGCCGCAAACACATCTCCCCGGGCTGCCTGTGAGAGGGGTCAGGGCTGCGCGGTGTCTGTGGGCACGTCCCACCTGAGGGGCAGCTGGCTGATCCTTCTGGGAGGATGGGACAGGCTGGCATGGTGGTGGCTTCAGGAGGAGGCTGGGTTTTTTGAATAGGGATATGAATCTGCTCAGTGATTTAAAATCTGTTCTTTGTTGTTATTGAACAGAGTCTGCTTTTAATGTATCATGAATATGTTAAAAAGGAAGTTAGGTTGCAAGCGTTTTTAGTTGCACTTCCTAAGCGATAGCCCTCTCTAGGAAATGCTCTTTGTGTGGGGGTGACAGGGTAAACAAAAAAATGTTGAAACCACAAAATGTATTTGTTAATTGTTTTTAGTGTGGACAACAAATGATAGCACTGCTTACTTCCAACATGAACTGTGACAGCTGAGCAGGCTATTCTCAAGCAAACATTTTTGTCTTTTAAATATTTTATTTTGGGGGTGGGGAGGGAAACCCCACGACTTAGGGAGGAATTGACTCGCAGAGTTGCCATTGTTTTGCTCTCTTGTTGTACCAGAGCCTTTATTGAAGCATTCATTTTCAGAGTAGCCAGAGGTTTAACTTTGTAGCTTTCAATTAAGTTGCTCAGTTGTTTACCATTATGCCCTTCTCACCCACTCTTATTTCTAAACAAACGTCTTTCAACAATAAAATGGAAAAGTGAAAATTGCACAGTATTAACCTTCTCATCTCAGCTTCTTTGGAAATGACGGAGTGAACAGAGATTTAAGAAAGCCAAATGTATCAAATTAAAAAAAACCAAACAACTTCAGGTTGGAAGCGTAAGCCACATACCTTCACAGCAGTGCTTTTCAGGAGAATGTAGGGCAAATAATTAATTTTGTCCCAGCAGACTTCCCTGGCTGAAGTGGCACTGAATGGTCACAAGGTGCTTACAAGTCAGGCAATGAGATGGGAGTGGGCTCGCAGCTCAGCTTCTGTTCATCACTGTCTCAGTGACGAGAGTGCCTTGGGAATTGGATGGGTACATACTTATTATTAGACCTGCAGGTCTTCTGTCAGCTTTCTAGTGAAGTTTTCAGCTGAATTAGAAAGTGAACTGAAAAGAATTCTTAGACATGTTTATTAGTATACAAGTCACTACAGGCCTAAACTCCTGATTTTCTTTAGTATGACAAAAAAAGTGAAGAGAGTCAACACCCAATTTTAACACAACCTGGAATGTAATTTTAGGTCAGTCTTACTGTGGTCTGTCATGTTACCACCATAGGCCCTTCCTTTGGGTGCCTTTGTGTTGGTTATACACGGGTACACGTGTACAGGTGATTAAGGACCTATGGGTAATTTTTCCTGGCCACAAAGTTACTACTGGAAATTTTGTTTGTAATTGAATATGTGCTTTAAAAATCCTTTTTGAGGTTTTCAGGTATTGAAATTACAGAGACTACTGTCTTATAGAGAAACGTTTTAGTTTATTGATTACACATATTTTGTCCATCTTCATAAAAAATGCCTCATTCTATGATACCATGGTCACTAAATCTGGGACTTTGAAATCTTAGTGTAGCTGATCTTTTTGACTCATTTCTTAAGGAAATTAGGTTTATGCAGTTATGCTTTCTCTGTGCCTATCACATTGTTCAATATGTCTATCATGTTTTCCTAATTAGTTTTTTTAACCTGTTAGCTCATATCAGCTGAGCTTGAAGCAGAAGCAGTCAATGTTCTTCAAGTGTTGTGCAAATGGGTGGTGAGATGGGAAAGAGAGATTGCTAGTTCACACCAGTAAAAAACAATTTGCACTCTGACTAAGACCCTGATTATCAAAGAAACCACATAGAGGAAAGCTTAAACACCATGACCCTGGGGAAGAGAATCAGTGAAGCAGCCCTCATGCGGAGCCTTGGGTAATCCATCCAGAGGAGACAAATCCATAAATAATCAAGTTCCGATGGTTTCTCAGATTTTTTTCCTCTTTTTTTTTTGTAAACTTGAAATTAAATTCTGCTCGTTTTTAGCCGACAACTGAGTAGCTTATTTTTACCTTGTGCTGTTTTTAGAAGAGAAGGTGAATTGTCAATTCTCTACATATATGTCAGTGGCAGAAGAAAACTTCATAGTTGAGCTGTATAAATTCACCTTTCCTGCATTCAGTAATTTGTTGTGCGTGTTACGGGGTGTTTTTTTGGTGAATTTCCCTCATCAGTGTTTAATTTTGAAATAATATTATTTCTAAAAAATCTCAATTTTAAAAAAAAATGTATTGTTTTTCATAGCTGAATAGGTACACCATGTATGGTGCAAAGTCAAAAAGCAAATCCTAGAAAAAAATAGCAATTTTACATCTTTTATTTTTGTGTCATTTTTGATGGGCCTGAATGCCTACTTAGGACTGTCTTGGGTGTGCATGAAAAAACGCAGATTGTAACATTATATTTTGGTTGTGTATTGTCCTTGATCTAGATAGAAAGCTTGAATTATTATAGCCATAAAGCTATTTTTGAAGATAGTAATTTCAAAACATCGCAGCCTTCCAGTAGATATTAATAATTTATATTTTCCAGTACGAATAGTTTTATTGACTTCATTCTCTAGGGAGAAAGATGCACTTAAACATATTTTTACTAATTTTGGCTTTGCTTGAGACCAAGCCTTGAATGAAGTCATGATTTTACTGTCATGCCATGGAGCTACATCCATTTCATTGGTGGCAATTGAATGTTGGCTCCTGCTGACCAAAATTGTTCTTGTTTTTAGGGGCCCGTTTCATTCTTCCTCAGACATTTCTGGTGACAAAAATAGTAGATTTTCTGGTATTTTCCTAGCTGCTGTTTAGTTTCTGCCATTTTATTTCAGCTTTATATAGTACAAAATAGCAACAGAGTTTTTGGCTACCAGAGAAGCCAGTCTGTAACTTTACATGACTACTAATAGCTGTGCCAAATATTTACTTGGTGTCTTAAAAATGTGCACAGCACGGTGATTTTATTAGAGAATTGGGTTAATTATGTTCTTTCTAATGTCAACATTTATTAAAAAGATAGAAACAAGCTGTTATGGGAGATTTTTATGCTTTTGGTGTTTAATAAAAAAGAGAGAAGAAAAAAAAAAGGAAAAAATAAAAAGCCCATCAGCCCAAAATCTTTTGATTGGTTGCTTCTAAGTTGTTGGATGCAAAGAACCAAGGTCAGACCATAAATTTTGAATGTCTTGTTATTCAGGTGGGAAGAATATAATCTGCATGTTGAAGTATCAGGGCTCCACTCTGTTTTTCACGTGTTCCCTCACTGAACCTGGAGACTCCTGGAGCACCCAGATCTGTCCGTGCTTGCATAGGAATAGGAGAAGGTATTCCTGTAGCTGTGCCTTTTTTTGGGTGGATGTGACAAGGCAAAGGCCTGAGGTTGGACAAAATCATCTCTCAGGCTGGAACTGGAACGCTGAACTGAGGAAAGTTGAAACAGTGTCCATTAGGGAACGTGCTGAGCGTGTCTGTGGTATAACGCTGCAGCAGTACTGAAACGCAAATGGCTGCTGGCTGTGCACAGGCAGGTCTTTAATATCACAGGATTTGGTGCATAATAAGCTCAGACCCTTTTTCATGCCACCTCTGTGATGAATTCTTATTACCAATATTTGTTAAAGCATAGTAAACATGTACATTAAATGTATATACATAATTAAATTTTACTGGTGTATGGCAAAAGAAAACCTGTGTTAGAAGAGCAACAAAATTTGCAGTTAAGTAATGAATAATTACTAAATAGCATAATTTTTCCATCTTCTGACCCTCTACTGTGTATTTATTTTGCTATCCACAGCAATGTGTATTTACACTTGCAAGACGCCTGTTGAAGCTAAAGACGTGTTTCACAGGGGTACTGCAAATGGTCTGTGTTAGGGCAGCGCTCTGCTCCACAGATTGGTTCTGCTCAGAAGCTGTGTGTATTAGTACAGCTGATCTGCTTGTGCTGCTCGTGCTGCTTGTTCCAAGTGAGCTGAGCTCATGCAAAACCTGAGCTATACGTTCAGATATATAGCATAGATGAGCACCACTCATATTAACGCTCAACTTTGAGGACACCTGTATTTTTTGTATATCTGCTTTGTATACCTTCTCCTTTATAACCGGCTTCCAGTGATCATGACAGAGCATGGCTTTGCTATTTCATTTATATTTCTCTTAAATAGTGAAGGAAATTTGAAACTCAGTGCTTTTGTCTGAATCCCACTTCTGCAGGAAAGGAATCTTTCATAACCTTTTGCTTCATTTCCTTCTCATGTTTTTTTCTTTTTCATATTTGCCTCTTCCATTGTGCTGTTACTCAGTTTGTGTTGTCATTTTCAGAAAGTGACTAATTTAGGCAATTTTTTATGTTTTTAGGCACATCTTCGACATTTCTCAAGATGTCGCTACTAAGAATTTCAAGTGTTTTCAGTACCGTTCTTTGGAGTGAGAATGCTTTTCAACTACTGCAGTTGCAAAATTTTTAGCTATCATTGGTTTTAACGCAGATAAAACAGTTTCTCTCTTTCTCCTTTTTGAATATTTTTGCCAAGTTTAAAGATATGGAACATACATGTGAAACTTGTAATGAAGATGAGAGAAAATGGATAAAAAGTGAGCGAGCGAGAGCAAGCTTTTCATGTTCCCTCTCCAGAAGAACCCATTTAGAGGTCAGAATAGCCAGCATAATTGATTCCTGCCAGAGGCAGTATGAATTTATATCTTTACCCTTGACTTGACTTTTAGCCTATATTTGTTTAGCCATTTAAATTGTTGTAGCCATTTCTTTCGACCATGCCCTTGGCAGTCTCATTGTTGACACTTTCGCTGCACTTCCTCTGCATTTGAAGTCATAATGCCTGGAAATATTTTTGAAAGAAAGCTTGTAGGCTACAACTAAATACTGTGTAACTCTAATCCCAAGATTTAATGCTTTCTCAATTAAAGCAAGCATTGTGTAATATGAGGTATATTTCCTCACAGGGAAGTTCTGACTAAATATTGAAATTGTAATCTTGACGTTGCATTAGCTGTGATATGCAAAAATAATGCTTTAAAGATGCTATTAAGGCTGTTTAGAGAGAAAAGATGATTTTAAGGTGCTCTGAAGATAAATTAAAGGAATTCAGTTGCCTTTTATTGAAGGGGAGAGGGGGAAAATTTATGTTCAGAAAAAGAATTTTGAAAATTAATAAGCCAAACTATCATTCCCCCAGACATCCTATTATTTAATATGTCTGCTTTGTGTATCAAACATTTCCTTTTAGAGTGTTTTAGAATTGATCAGAATCCCATGGTATTTGAAGACAAGGCAAAATTACAGGGCCAGCAGAGCTGGTTCACTGATGCAGAGGTGCGTAGTGTAGAGAGGAGTGTGTGTTTCCTAGCAGTGTCGAGATGGCTGTAAAATTCCGTGTCCTTCCAATGGCTCTTGGAGCAGGAATGGTTTTTCGCTTGTACTGAGGATTGGCTGTGGCCATTGAGGACTACAGGTCTTCTGCTTCTGAGTGAGGTTTCAGGATTAGTCTCTGAGTCACGTCCCTGTAATGAAATAAGAAGCAAGGCAGTTGGAGGTTAGATGCTTGAGAGATAAATGTTTTAATCCCCAGTGTCCGTGTGCTACCCTTCAGCATGGGACCATAGCTCGTGCTGTTGGAGCTCCCTGTGCTCTGCACTCACAGTCCAGAGCCTGCTCCTGAAGGCAGGTACAGAGACCTTCCCTTGCAGGAGCAGAGCATAGGTCTCTCTTCCTCTCAAAACATCTTTCGTGTGAAGATCTGCTGCCGAATGGGTCCCTTGTTAATTTACACAGCAGAACAGCTAAAGAAACTCACCCAGGTGCTGGAGAGCTGAATCTGTTGTTCAGTACCTGCTGCCTCTAAGGTATTGCTTAGTGGAGAGCATCCTAGTCCTTTAAGTGGAGACCATTTCACTGTATAGAAAATAATGCCAAGATTCATAGACCGAAGAGAGTGGGCACAGGTAGCAGCCAAGTGCTGTACTGTATTTACCAGCCTTTGGGTACATAAACAATTGCTCATGGGTTTGGGCCTGGCCCAGCCTTTCTGTCCCTTTTCCTTCTCAACATGCTTTGCACTCATAATAGATTTTCCTTTTGTTCTTGGACACCTTACTTGGAAGAACACGAAGTTTTGGGCTCCCAGGGAGACCTCAACAGGAACTTACTCAGACATCTCAAATCTCTGTAACTTTGGGTATGTACAGAAGTGCCTTTATGCTAGGGGAACTCGAAAGTGAGACCCTGGAAAAGCTCACCTGCCTTTGAAGAAGACAGTTTGGTGTCAGATTGGCAGAGCCTTCTAGGAAAGGGATTTTGGTCTGAGGGCCGACCAAAGACAAGGCTGTTGGAGTAATTTCAGAGTTACTGGTTGTTCCACTGAAAGCAGCTGTTGCTCAGTCAACAGGCAGTAATCAGCCATTTGTACGTCCCTGTGCCTTGCAGGGGGGAGACTGAGCAGGTGTACCTGTGAGGTGCCAAAGTGTACCTGTTGAGATGGCACATCACTCCCTCTGTTCTTGTTTTCTAGCCCTAGGAAATATGGCACCGGTTCCCAGAGCAGGCACACGTTGGCTCTATTGGAGACCAGTGCTCCCTCTGCATTGTTTTCATGAGCTGTACCTTCTGATGGGAACCTGCATCTTGTTCTGGGGATTATTCACTCAGAATTGGGAAGAATCTGAATTGTAAACAAGTGCACGAGTGTTTCCAGACCTGCACATTTTCTCGCTGCTTGTTCTTGTTGATGAACACTTTAGTTCCCACATTAAAAGTGGAGCAAGAGGCTGTGTGGCTTTGGGGAGCTCCCCAGAGTCAGCCTGTTAAGGGTTGCACAGCTGTGGGATTGAGGGTGTGGGCAGGAACGTGCCAGGTGCTTTCCAGCAACTGCAGCCATTGGACAAACCCCCCAGCTTTGGGATGTGGAACTTAATGCTGCAGTTCCATTTGTGTCTCCATTGCCGCTCCCTCCCTGCACACCCCCCAGATATAAAGGCATTTCCTAATTCTGTACAGGATCAGCAGGTGCACGCTGCCTCCCATGTAATGTAATCACTACTGAAGTGGGAATATCACTGTCATAGAGCAACAAGATGTCAGTGACTTCTCTTCAGCTGTTTCCACTTTGTGGAGGGTACCTGTGTAGTTCTATCTGGTACAGCGTGCTGCTGGACACTGGTGCCTTTCTGCTGCTGTTAACTGTCCAAAATACTGTAGAGATTGAAATTGCTGTGATTTCGAAAGGGGTGTGGCTGTAGTTTCAGAAGATGTGTTTTGTTGTGGTTTTGTTCTTCTCACAGAAAACTAATAAGAAACTTGTTGCCTCAGGAGACCAAGTCAAATGAATTTCTAAGAGCCTGAGCACTGTCATACAGCAACATTTCAGTCTTGTGCTTAGGGGAAATTGACTGCAAGGATGAGGAAGCAGAGCTGTGTATCTGCAGTGGTTTTGGCTGGATTTTGCATCCCATTGCTTTCCATTGAAGCATTAAATAGTGACTACTGCTGGAGACAGGATATTAAACTTGGTAAATCGCATGTGTGCTTCTTAGAGCTTTTGATTATTAAGAAGTGAACTCCCTTATTATAAATTTTTTGTTCTAGTCCTTGTAATTAAATAATATCATAAAAATGTTGTATAATGTATATGCAATTTCTAGTTTTGACTTACAAAGGCAAGTTTAAACCTGTTCATAACTCCCTCCTGCTGTGCTTAGGAGCTGGCAGGCAAGGTAAAATGCTTTGTCAGCAAAGCAAAACAAGTAATTAGAATTAAATTTCTGTTGCACTGGGAAGAAACCACCCTGTTCTTGCCACCTCAACCCCTGAATTTTGTATAGACAGACTTCAATGCTTCCTGAATTACGATTTTGAATTAGTCTTACGGACTCTGTAAACTGGTGAGTCCTACTTTTTCTTTTTTTCTTTTTCCTTTTTTTTCTTTTTTTTGGTAGTTCTCATCCTCATAGACCCACCTTTATCCTGTTATAACTTCATACCAGGCCGAAAGGTTGCAAATCCCTTCACACTGCCACTTTGTTTTTTCCAGGAAAGAAACTGGTGTTGGGGCTTGAAGGGAGCTATAGAATGCATGGGAGATATTGAAACTACTTTAGTGTGAGACTGAGCGTGAGCAAAGACAGTAGAGAACCTGCTGAAGTGCTGTGCTCACAGCGTCAGAACACAGCGGCTGCATCCCTGAGACTGCCTCTGTGCTGACTGAAAAAAAAGATACCAAAGATGCGGGCTGGGGACAGCATTCTCTGGCTTCTGCTGCCAAGTGGCAGGATGCAGCTCTTGTCCACAATGGCTCAGCTGTCAGGCCTCTGCCAAAACATAGGTGCCCTCATCCAGCCTGCCTGCTGGGAACGGTTCTGGCGCCTGCTTCATCCTGTGTTATCCAGGAGAGCGCGAAGTGGCCTGAGCCAGAACCCTGAAATGTGCTAATTGTTAAACGCTTTGGCCAGTGCTGGAATCTCTGCCGTAACCTTGTCTTCTTTAGTAGCCATTTAGCCCAGCTTATGCAAGCTTCCTCACAGATGCACTGGGGTTTTAAACGCAGAGCCGTAGAAATGTTGGTTGGAAGGGAGTTCTGGAGGGTATCTAGTTCAGCTTCCTGGAAGAAGCATAATGTGGCTGGTTCAGAATTAATGAGTCCTAAAGGTAGCTGTAGAGATTTTAAATTTTCTGAGATTTTGTTTTCATGAGCAATGTAAATGAATTTTTTATTTTCCTTGCTGTCAGTGGAATTTGGCAGAACACTCTGTCAAGTCCGTAGCGCTGGGCTCTGTGTCCCTGGCAAGTACAGTGCGTCATCAATCCCAGACAAACTTTTTGCCTGGATAAGCGTTAGGAGTGTTTCTCTTTGCAGTGCTGCAGGCGGGATGGTCGCAGCTGTGTGTGCCCTGGGCAGGCTCCAGCTGTTCTTGATCTCTCCTCAGTTAGCTGATTGCATGCAATGCTTCCACCTTTGCTGTGTCACGGTTTAGGAGGGGTACTCCCCGCTTTAGTGCTCCCACGGAAACTCTCCAAACCACGCTGCCACTCACTCGCTCTCACACTCTTCCTCCCCGCTGCAGTGGGCTGGAGAGGAGAATTGTGGGTACAAAAGGTGAAGATCATGGGTTGAGATAAGAACAGTTTACTGGAGATAGCAGTGAGATAAGAAAAGGAACACTTAGGGAAACAATATTAATGACAGAGGGTACAAGAAAAGAAATGCTATTGCTCTCTGTGGAGACCCACAACAGACAGCAGCCAACCGCTCCCTCTGCCACGCTGCCCCCACTGCTTCCTCCAGCTTGGAATTGGAGCCATAAGGAACCTCTGCTCCCCAGAAAAGACTCCCTTCCCCCTGCCCCCAGTAATGATCTGAGGTGGTATAGAATAACCTCGGTGTCCTGGCCATGCCCCCTCCGGGCTACTGCGGAAATTAACCCTCTCCTGGCCAGAATCAGGACATACTGCTCAATTTCTGCTTGAATACTTAGCTTTATAATATTCTACTCAACCTCTGGAACAAATTAGGCATTTCATTTCTTAATTGTGGTATCACAGGATAATTTAGGTTGGAAAAGACCTCAAAGATCATTGAGTCCAACCATTAACTTGACCTGACAAGTCCACCGCTAAACCATGTTCCCAGGTGCCACATCTCTACATGTCTTTTAAATACCTCCAGGAATGATGACTCTGGGGTGACTTCCCTGGGCAGCTCATTCCCATGCTTGACCGCCCTTTCATGGAAGAAACCTTTCCCAATATCCAATCTAAACCTCCTCTGGCACAGCTTGAGGCCATTTCCTCTTGTCCTGTCACTTGTTACCTGGAAGAAGAGGCCAGCCCCCACCTGGCTAAAAAGTCCTTTCAGGGAGTTTTAGAGAGTGATGAGGTCCTCCCTGAGTCTCCTTTTCTCCAGACTGAACACCTCAGCTCTCCCAGCTGCTCCTCATGAGAGTCACTTTCTAGACCTTCACCAGCTTCATTGCCCTTCTTTGGACTCATGCCCAACTTAGTGTCATCTGCAAACTAACTGAGAGGACACTTGATCCCCTTGTCCAGATCACTGATAAAGATATTTAAACAGGACTGGCCTCATCTGAGCCCTGGGAAGCACCACTAGTGACCAGCCACCAGCTGGATTTAATTCCATTCCCCACCACTTTCTGGGCCATCCAGCCAGCCAGTTTTTACATCCACCCAAGATGTAAGCAGCCAGTTTCTCCATGAGGAGGCTGTGGGAAACATTGGCAAAGGCTTTAGTAAAGTCCAGGTAGACAACATGCACAGCCTTTGCCTCAACCACGAGGCAGGTCACCTTGTCATAGGAGGGAGATTAGGTTAATCAAGGGGGACTTGCCTTTCCTAAACCCATGGTGGCTGGGAGAGGTGAATTTTTGGGATGCAGTTGGTGTCTCTAACTGGTGTGGGTAACTTCTGAAATGCAGGTATTTATTGAGCACAAATTAGTATATGGTCTTTGTGTCTTCACTGTCTTTTATCTGTCTGTAATATTGGAATTATCAGATGGAATTCTTAAAGGGTGATGTGAACACTGGTTATGTCACATATATTTAGCAATGGGAACTGTAGTGTTCAGGATGATTTCTTCTTGCTTAATTTCATCCCTGACTGTGAACATTCCTTCCTCCTGTGGCAGCCAAGGGAAGGGACCAAGTCAGTAATTTTTTAGTTTATTTGAAACGTCACAACATAACCAGAAGACAGGGATGCTGTTGACATCGTGGGAAAAATACTCCCTGAAAACAATCTGTTACAGATTATTCTAATGAAACAACGATATCTATACATGTCAAGTTAAAGTAGGACTTAAGATTTTTTTTCTTCTCTGTGGCTTCACTCTCTCCTAATTAGTCATGTGTAATTTCATATTAAATGGTTATTCAAGACTAGAAGTGGCAATTTACTGCTATTTTGGAATGAAAATTACTTTGGAGGTTACAATTGCATATTCTGCAGCTGGATGTTTCAGTGCCTCATTGCCTCTGTTCCTGTTACAGGTACATGTGACAGCATTGCAGCAATGAGTGGAATTTTAAAGAGGAAGTTTGAAGAAGTTGATGGCTCCTCACCTTGTTCCTCTGTGCGGGAATCAGATGATGACATTTCTAGCAGTGAAAGTGCTGACAGTGGTGATAGTGTCAATCCATCCACTTCTAATCATTTTACCCGTAAGTATTAACTCTGTGTACCTAAAGAATTATTCCTGTTTCTCAAAATAAAACAAATTTTGTGGTTAGATAAGCACGATGATTTTTAATTGAACAGATCATAAAACAGACTCTCCATGACGTTCGGTTTGTGACTTGCTCAAAGTGACTTAGTAAAATAAACTTACATT
The DNA here is from genome assembly GCA_013398855.1 of Mohoua ochrocephala. NCBI lineage: Eukaryota > Metazoa > Chordata > Aves > Passeriformes > Acanthizidae > Mohoua > Mohoua ochrocephala. Next base: position 76,821 of record VZTA01019717.1, read on the forward strand.
CTTTTGACTTCTTGTCTTTTTGGCTATTTGTTATTGTAATGGTTTGAAATCTCTTGGAAGCTCCTACCTATTTGCTGTTTGAATTATGTAGCTGTTTGTAGTTAAAGTTGGGAGTTGTGTTCAAAGTATTTCAAACAGGTAAGTGCTTTTCCGCAGGGAAAGTGCTTTAGCTCAGTTTGTTTATTTGCTTAGCTAAATGTATTGCAGCTGTCAGCTCTCTGTAATACCGTATTGGTGAAAGTTCTTCCCTAAAAACAATATAAGCTTTCTTTTATTTGGAACTGATGAATGTTGTGTATGGTACACATTATTTCAGTAGTTTCTGTTTTTCAGGTAGCAGAGGATATCTCTGTCCTTCACAATGGTTTGGTGTACAAAGAAGAATTTGGCCTTAAGTTAGCAAAGTTAGATTTGCAGCATGTATTTCTGGGAATGATAAAATTTGCAGTCTATGATACTTGTTTTAGATGGCTATATTGTTTGTTAGTAGTGAACTGCCTGTTCTAAAAAGCAGGGGTTTGCCTCTTTCAGCTCTGTTGCAGTTAGATCTCCCCTATGGAGTTGTTCCTTAAAACTGTGAGCTAAGGAGTAGGTGAGGCTCCTCATTACTGCCCATACAGAATGTGGTCTGTGTAACTGAGTGGTTTGGATTGTGCTTAGAAATCCTGTTTGTAGCCTGTGATATGAATGTTCTTACAACTGACTTGTCTACCAAAATGCTGCTGTTCAATTTGAGTGGGCAGCGAGGGTCTGGATCCATTTGGATGCGAGGGTCTGAATCCTCTTTGCTCTGATAGGGAATGTTCCTGTGCACAGGAGGGACAGGCACAACTTTTCAAGTGGATTTACATGGACGCTCTTGAGGTGCTGTATGATATTTAAGATGCAGCACTAGTCGGGGACCTATTTTATTGAAATGCCACAAAGGAGTGGGGGACCCAGTAAACCTCTTTGGTAGTATTTAGAAATATCTTGGTGACAGTATTATCCACATGCTGATATTTGAACATTTGCATCGGTTGAAGAAGTTAGTTGATCATTCATCATAGACTGAAAACAGGCTTTTTACGTGAAACAGTCATTCCCACCCACACAGAAGACCACAATTTTATTGTGAATACGCAGATGATACAATGAAAGGGAATAATTCGGGGGATAAACTTGGAAGTTGTAGTGCATGCATGTAACAATAAGCTTTAATTGTAGTTGATGTAGTAAGTAATTTAGTTTAGAGGAACTTCCCTTTCTGTAAGAGAAATTACAGTATTTCAGTGCTATGATTAATGATTTATCTAACTGAGATATTTGTGGCCAGAGTAATAAATGTTTCTCTCTCTGTGCACTCTCACACATACAGAAATTGTACATATTACATTTTTTAAAAATACATATGTTTATATCCGTTGGTGATACAGAAATAAAACGAGCAAATAGTTTGATACTATTTTTTAAAAAGTATTGTCTTTAATATAGATACACTAGCCTAAATTCCAAGATATCAAATACAGAACCCCCATATTACTTAAGAGCTACTAAGTGATACTCACCTGAAAATTACGTGCACACGTAATGTATACTAACAAAACTCTTAACAGTGTACATTGGAAGGTATTTTGTTCATGCTTTAAACTCATTCATCTTCCATAATAAAAGACAAGAGACAAGAGCTTTTCTAAGTTGAATATTAGAATCTATATTTTTAAGGATGAGGTCTGTGAGACTTTTTCAGTGAGCAGACTGAAAAGAGCCAGTGCAGAAAAAAGGCTGGCGAGATTCCTTGCCTCTGTTACATGCCTGAATACCTCCTTGATGGAGGTTATCTTCCTAAGCCATTTCCTGACATGTTATACCATTTTCTGTTCTATTTAGTGAGACACTGTCAGGTCCTGTGTACTGTCTTTTTTCTGGTCTGTTTTCATATAGGTGAATACGAAGTTCACTGTAAACTCTCTTTTACTGACTGGAAAAGGGGGGGAGGGTTGTGTGACCTGTAGTCAACATCAAGGTCTGTATATTAATTCTTAAATTGAGAATTAAAAAAAAAAGTCCTAACCTGATCCTCTAAGTCTTATTTTTTCTTTCTAATTGACCTGACAAAGCGATAATTCTAAATTGCTTGTAACTACAACCCCTTCAGCACTTTAGCAAGCAGGCAGTTTGCACATAAATCCATCTAGCACAGCTGATGCATCCCTGTATTTACACAACCCTTGAAACAATATCTATTGGCTCCGATAAACAGGAGCCTAGCGAGGATCCTGCTCCGTTAAAGTCAGTTTAACCTGCCGGCTGAGTGAGGCACACAGCTGCTGTGGATCATTCAGGTGGGGCAGAACTACCAGAAGATAACTTTGTTCTCAGCAATTAACCCTGCCGTGTGATGGCAGAACACACATGACTGAGATGGCCCTAAGTGCTGTTGCTTGTGACTATTACACAGGGATAAGTACAGAGTTTCTTGAACAATATATCCATTTAAACAAATAAAGACAGCAACAACAAGAAATGAATAAATCCCTAGCCTAAGTTGCAGGCATCTGAGTCAGTAAATAAAAATTAAAGTCCATAAAGAATAGACAACTTTTACCATTAGCATTTTCTTGATTAGGTGTATGTATTTTTACAGATGTGCACATTTTTTAAATGTCTTAGCAAATGGTGATGGAGTGCCTTCATTACTGCTGGCAGATGTAATCCCTGTTGTGTTTTTCACTTACCTTTCTCAGTCTATTGAAGCAATTTCAGTTTGATTCAGCAGGTCATTAGTCATTGCAGATTTACTTTAATGGATGCCGAAGCATATTACTAGCTAGTCCACATACCTGTCCCATTTCACAGCCCTGCCTTCATATCAGAAAGAAGGATGTTCATCTTCAAGCAGCAGTCCAAGCGCGCATACACAGTATTAGTCAGGGCTTGGGAATACATGGAATACAGGGCTGGAGCACCCACAATGCCATTTGAGCTCCTTTAAATTGCCCTGTTCAGTTCTGGCACCCCACTGCTGTATTTCATCTGCTCCACAGCAAGCTGAAGAACCTGGAATTGCTGTTCAGGATGTCAGTACAACACCTTGACCATTCCCATGTTGTGTGCACTGAGGAACACTGGGTTCCACATTCCAGCTCAGGTGTGGGGGAATATGTGCCCTTCCAGGAAGGGTAATGAAGCTGGTAAAGGATCTGGAATATAAATCCTTTGAGGAGCGGTTGAGGGAGCTGAGGGTGTTCAGTGGAGAAAAGGAGGCTCAGGGGAGACGTTACTGCTCTCTGCAGCTCCATGAAAGGTTGTGACAAGGTGGGGGTTAGTCTCTTCTCACAGACAAGGGGAAATGACCTCAAAGCGTGCCGAACAGGTTTAGGTTGGCTATTAGGAAAAATTGCTTCACTGAAAGAGTAGTTAAGCATTGGAGCAGGCTCCCTAGGGAAGTGAAGGGGTCGCCATCGCTGGAAGTATTCAGAAAACAAGTAGGCATGGCACTTCCTGGTATGGTTTAAAGGGCATGGTGGTATTCGCTCAAAAATTGTATTTGATGATCTTGGAGGTCTTTTCCAACATGAATAATTTGATGATTCTGTGATTCTCCCTGCTTTGGTGAGGTACCTGCCTCTAAATGCTCGGTCTTTTTTTTCTGATACAGAAAAATACCCAAATTTAAGTTACAGAATTGCATGCAATTGAAAGACCTGTGGAGACCTTGTGAAGTCCTGTCTTTTGCACTTTGGTGCTGGTAATAACTCCCCCTAGCACATTAATCACAGATGCATCTCTTAAGAAACATAAGGAGCTGCTGCTTTCTTCCGCCACTTCAACTTCAGTGTTGTGTAGCTGAAACTTTATGAGTTCTCTTCCTCTCCTGCAGAGTCAGTTGAGATCGCCAGCAGCAGCTTATCTGATAAGGTGATTGTCACCAACAGGAGGTGGTGCCATCACACAGTCTGGTTGATATCCTCCATCAGTTCTCTCTCTACTGCCATTAACATTATTACTGTCCATGGGTGAGGTTATCCTGCGGCCATAATCATGGGTCCCGTCATTCCACTAATTAGGGTCCTGTCTTTAGAGTGTTGGATGCCTTAGGTTCATTAGGCATGGGGGAGGTCACTGAGGGCTCTGAGAAAACCCTTTGGTCTCTAAGTGCTCTTGCCGTCGATTTTGCTGTTAGAGATAATGAGGAATTTGAAAACTCAAATACATCCCTGTTGCAGTTCCTTCAATATGCCCTATAAAGCACTGTTTGAATTTTCTGGAGTTGCTGACATACTGAGATTGCCTCATCTATGTGGCCATGCATAACTTGAAAGAAGGTATGAAATCCTTAGGAAGGGGTACCTTCTCCTGAATTATCTTTATAGAAGGATAAAGTTTTATTTGATGTAAGGTCAATAGCACAAGATACCACCTGAGCTTTGAACTTAAGCTGTGTGTTTAATTGCTAGTTAATGATGGAAATCTAACTGGGTTAGAAGCGGTGGTGCTGATTTACTATGGGGAAACACTTCTGGGTAGCTAAATGCAGACATTCCTTTTTTGATGGCATCTTGCAGTTATTTATGTTGCCAGCAACCAGGCTTGGAATTTCCTTGTTAATGAGGAATATGTTCTTATTACTATTTGTTGACTCATGTTATGAAATGCTAACAGGTTGAGAGGTTCTTGTATTTGATTTTAAAATAAGTCAGCTCATCTGAGCATTAAAAAGCAAGAAATGCAAATAAATTCAACGAAATGTAGTGCAATGTTTTTGCTCAAACTCACGCAGAATGACAGGACAGGGTATACCATGACAGCATCTTTTCATCTGGAATAAGAACTACTGTAGGGAGAATTGTTAAAAATTGAAAAGAGGGGTTATAAGGCAGGCTCCCACTAGTTTTTAGAATGATTTGTGCAGCTAATTATGTTTCTGTGTTTTTAAAGAAGTTCTCTATTATAAATTAGTGCATTTTGCACACAGTACAACCAGAGAGTCAGTTTTTGCCGTACATGATGTTTTTGTTGGCTTAGAAAACATCAAACAAAATTTTTTTGTTGGAAGATGTTCATGATAGATACACAAAATATGTTTGCAAATGCAAAGTCCCAGACAGCTGAATGGGTAGCTGTATTTGTATGAAATGGCCATTCACAGGAGTCACACATAGGATGGGACAAAGGATTGCCTGTAGTGTCATAGGAGAGCTCAGCGAATGCAATTGTTATGCATGGGTGTTCCTGCAAGGATCCCTGGTAGGACTTTCCTCCTCACAAAGCCGGGGCCAAGGTCAGGAATAATCATCTATGGAACAGCAGCTGGCATTTAGAGGAAATGGTGAGGCAGAGAGCACTTAACCATCCCCACTTCTCCCCACAGGCTGATGATATTTGCAGAATGGAGAAACTGGACTAGGATGGTGACTGTCCCAAAAAAAGCATTCCGAAGGTAGAGGGTGCTGAGGAAGTAAATACAAAGCTTTCACTGAAATTTTAGTGGTCAAGTTCAAGCTTCTAGCATGCATCTCAACAGTTAAACATTTCTATGAGATTTCAGACAAAACTCTCGATAGTGAGGTAAAATGCTTGAAATACAAATTAAAATCTTCTCTATTCATGTCAGACTTGTCTGTAAGCTAGTAATTTTCAAAAACCTTTTCAAATGTGACTTAAATAAATCTAGCATTAGGCAAGCATTCCCATCCAGCTCCTCCTGTGAGGTGAATTTAGCTTTGGCTTTACCCTAAAGGAAAGTACTAGAAGGATAGAGCAGTGAAGTGCTCTGGGTAGGTGGTGTTGTTCCACAGCATTGTCCCTCTTCTCTCAAATTTCCACTAATTTACAACTGAGTGTGCAGTTCCCTTCAAGACTTCCAGATTCAAATTTATTGTAGAAAATGCCTCTCTTGTCCTCAAGCCTACATGTTTCTTTTGGAGGGTGTCTTTTATGTCACAGCATTTCCTCTTAATGTGGATTTCCAGCAGGTAGGAAAAGTGCTTTATCATTCAGGGTTGGAAACTTGTAAATTGAGTGTATGGAAACTCTTAGAAAATACCTTTTGGAAGACAATGGGATAGGAGAGGTTAAGAGAAGGAGGTAGAAGCAATTTCTGGATACAGCCTTTTCCTAGATTTTGTTTTCTGTGAGGGTTGGGAAGCAAGCTGGCTTTTGTAAGCAGTGTTTTGACCTGGATTACCAGGACAGATTAGGCTTTGCTGTTCTGTAGTGTTAGGCTTGATGAAACACTGCATGGGAAAGTCACGGAGCAGGCGGAGAATGGTGCTAATCCTTCTTGCCACAATGGTTTATATGACACTGAGTATGTAAAAAGCAGACAAATGGGTAGTAGAGTGTAAGAAATGCAGCATTTCCTCTTGTCTAAGATAGAGCTTTAATCCAAAAGGCTGCTTCACACATGTTTTTTACAGCCTTTTGAAATTTTCACATGCCTAAGATATTTCTGCACCGGTGACAATGAATTGCTTTGCCCTCATTGATGCAGGAGTGTGAGTAATCTGCTGGGGAGCCATATGGTTCACATTTATTTTAATGTGTCTTTGACATCAGGAGAATAGCTGAGACAGCAGAAGAAAGTGCTTATGTCTTGGAGTTCAGCCAGAACTGAGATCATTTAAGTTTTGTAATCAAAGAACTACCAGTTTTCTGGGTAAAAAATGTTAGAAAAACATGATGAGCTTAAAATGTCGTTCCTATCAGAATTGTATAAAATTAGGAAGCAGGTTTTGCGTTTGCTGGATGAATACAGCTTCAGCAGATGCTTTTCTTAGGTGGAGGTTTGGATTCTGTTTCAGCCACTAAACACTCGGAAGGAAGTGCTGTCTCCCACAGGTTTCACACTGCTGTAGCTCCACTGCCCAGCTTGGAAAATGAGGATGTTGAAAGGCAAATGAGCAGTGCTTCTGCACAGTGCCTTGGATGTATGGGAGAGCTGGTCAGGAAAGCTTTGTTTCAGTCTGACAGCAATATTATTGCTCTTGCTTACCTATTTCATCAGCTATAATTTATTCATATACAAATGAAGCTTGGGTGATTCTTTTAAGCGTACATTGGACCGCTAGTGGAAATACTAATTTTCCCCTTTGGAAAATTACTTATCATGGGATTTGGGAGTTGGATGGGCCAATAATGACATCTGGTGACACCAAGATACAAGAAATAAATGATGACTAAGTATGATAAAACCTGCATTTTTCAAATGTGGAAAGAGTTGGGGGTATGTTCTGATTTTTCACAAGTTCACAAATAGATGAATAAAAGTTATTTTCAGGGGGGAGTGAAGAAAATACAGCTTGAGGTGAAGAAGGGTGGGGCACCAGAAGCAGCTGCAGAACTTTATCCCAGCGGTGGAGGAGGTGATGGCTGGGGGTGTTGGCAGGTGGTGCCCACCAGTATCTTCCCCCTGCACCTCTCAGGGCTGGGGGCTTTCCAGCCTGACTGGGGGCTGTGGGTGGGACGGGCAGGCAGGTAAACAGCTGAGCCCAAGTGCAGACATCAGTAGGAGTCTCTGCTTCTGTCTCTCCACTCCTTGGAAAATATCCTGGTATGGGGTAGGAAAAAAGGGCACATGATTTCAGAAGTTAGAGAGCTGCTGATTCGTGGCTTTTAATAAGCTGTGGAAAAGAGTCATAATTCTTCAGTCTCCCAATAATACATAACAGTGAAATTTTTTGTTTGCAATACAGAAGTGCAAAAAATCTTATTGTTATGAGACTGTTGGTAGGAATAAGGTGATGGCAACCATCTGGCTTCTTCCATGTAACTACAGCACTAAGGAGACAGTCTAACTGCAGTGTTCTAGTTACATTAAAATACATTACAAATATATGACCCTGATTTGTTAAAAAGCAGCATATTGCTATATCTTTCTTCACCCTTGTCTATTCCTAGAGGAATACATTCCTCTAGATGTGTGTTTAAACTTTTCTGCATATAAGTTGCTTCATTCTCTTTTATTAACTGTTGATAAACAAAAGCCTTTCTGTGGTTCCTAGCCTCATGTGATTTGAATGGCTCTCATTTTCTTACCTTCTTCGTTGAGGAGTGTTGCTCCAAACCTAGAAAGCATTTACTCACTTGCTGTGTTTGGTGACAGAATTCCAGCACAGATCAATGCTTTGTACAACGTACTTTAGCCAGGATAAATCTGACAGGAAATTTTATTTTCAAGCCACTACTCGTAATAGTCACCCTTCTCCCATTAATTGTCTTTGGGATGAAGATTTATGTGGCACAGCAGCCTAAGTGAGAAGGGACAGCAGCAATGGATGCTATATTGCAGAACAGTTTTTTCTTTTTTAAGGCTATGGTTATGATAGTCATGATAGTTGCTTTTTTTTTTTTTTTTTGACATTGATACTTTCTTCAGTTTTGACTTTAAAGTTTTACTTTTAGAGTATCTTTGAAAAGTCAAGTAGTGGGGCCTCCTGTTTCATACTTGACATACTGCGTCTCAAAATACATTTTAATACTCTCAATCAAGTACCTAGAAACTGAAACAAAAAATCTGGGAAACACAGTCTTTCTGGTAAACCGTCTTGCATGTCATTAATGGTAGCCACTGGGAGATAAAAATTGTACTTTTTGGTAGACAAAATGTTACCACTTTAAATTGCAACCATTTTAATGAGCATAACGTTAATAAAAGTTATGTCTTTTGATGTTTGTGCGCAGCCTTATGAATAAATCACTGAAATCTCAGTTTCTTGATAGATGGCTGATCAGTTACCTCTAGTCTATATTACAGTCAGTGACTGAAAAAGCATCTTGCTGTAATACAAAACCTGGATATGGAGCTCTTAGGCATTGTGCCATTCTGCAGGTCCCTGGCTCGCCATACAGGTGTGCTTAAATTTTGGAAACCTTCGAGCTTCTTTGTATGTTCAGTAGCCAGAGAAGTGCATAAGCCAGGAATTATACATAAAGAGAAATGACAGAAATGTGTTCAGTCGAATGATACAAAACAAATTATAACTGCTGTGGATAAAGAGAACTATTATGAGGGAGAGAGGTTAATAGCTAAGAAAAACTGAGTAGATGCATCCTCCTGTGTGTCTGTGCAGGCACACCTTGAACAAGGAGAGCAAAAGGGTGAGCACAGAGGGCACGTTGGGTTTCCAGGTTGGGTTAACCACGCTTGGGTTAAACAACGGTTTGCTATTTAAAGCTTTCCTTTCATTATTTTGGCCTTACCTTTAGGAATTTTGTTTACATCCAGTTGCCATTTTTGCCATAGATAGTGTGTGGTTATTAACTTGAGCTCTGCTCTGCTCAGTCCAGAAATGAAGCCATTCAAATGTCAAATACCAAAAATCAAAATTTCACTAATTGATATTATTTCAGATGAGGACTTCTGTCAGTCCTATTTAAAGATATCTGTTCTGAAGACCTTGTTGAGATATAGTGACCTTTTCTGAGAGATCTGCAGTACTGGTAGTTATGTTCTTAACACTTTTAACCTTCCCTCTGATTATTGATCTATTTTATGCATTGCAATACTTACATATGTCTCAAAAATATAATTCCATATAATCTTGACACATGGAACTAAAAATTATATTACATTTTTAAATGCTTGAGAATGGAGTATTTGTTTCCTTCTGTGGAATATATCAGACTTGTAGTATATAAATGTGTTGAATATCGTGTGTGATCCATAGGATGATTTTAGGTGATGATGAATATTCCTATTCCCTCTGGCATCCTCGCCCGCCAAAGTGGTGGCATTCATTGCAAACCCCACCTTCTAGTTCCTGCTGACAGTGTCTGTCCAGTAGCTGCTAAAAAACCACCTGTCAGCCCAGCAGCCCCTGCCTGGAGTCAGTACCGTGCTTTTTGCACAGAACAGATGAGGGTGGCATCCACTGATAGCAGTTGTTACACAGGTGGATGGCTTGGAAGTACTTTTTGAGATTGGCCAAGCAAGGAGGCCTTCACTAGACCTCTTCTGGAAAACTCTGGCATTTACACTCTATGGATAAAATTACAGGTTACAAGTTTTTGCTTAGAAACTGACTCTGTGCAAGGCTTTCATGCCTCTTCAGTCTGTGTCCCTCATTCTGAAAGGAGCTTACTAATTGATTAATGTCAGTAAATTTTGCTGGGTGTATATTCATGCTTTCTAATAGATCAGAACATAGGTATTTTGTGTGTTCTTCTGCTCTACCTTGAGTTAAGCAGCGTCCTTAGCAGTGATTCCAGCAGATTTGAACATACTGTGTAAGGTACAGTGCGTGCAAAATAACAGATGCTCCTGACTCTTGATAAGGTGGTAGTTCTATTTTGATTGGCTTGAAGCAAAGGGTTTGAATCAGTTAGAGAGCACTTTGTCCCTGATGTTGGAAAATGTTCAACACTTCCATTCAATATCTAATCACATTCTTGAGCTCATATCAAGGCAGCCCTCTGCTCAGAGATTTTTAGGAAGTGTAGTAGGGCAAGAATGCAGTGCCTTTGCAGTGCTGACTGTGCTTCTTTCCATGTCCTTGGTAGCTAAGGTGATTGCAATTCTCATGTCTCCTCACTGACATTCTAATCTATGCTTTTGAGTTATCAAATTCAATCCTGTAAACTCCTGCAGTTCCTGCCAGATCCGTTCTTGTAAACACCATTCACATAAATAAGAATATATTCTAACTCTTTCCTGACAGTAGCATTCAGGAGATGACCGTGGAGTTCTTCACAGGGCCTTAGCTCTGCCCTTTAATGAGCTCTGTCGAAAGATAGGATGTGTTCAGCAAAAGTAATCCCATGTATTCTGAGGGCTCTGAATGTTTACATGCATGTTTAATTATACAGATTGTCATATAATTTGTCTGATTTAGAACTGTAACATTAGTAAATAACATCACATACTTTAATGGTATTTACAACAAATGCATGTCAGCTCTCAGTTTGTCTTCAATACACATCTTGAATCTAGTGCTGAACTTACAGTGCTGGTGACGGTACAGTTACAGTATGTCAACATTTTCATGAAGTTCAGCTTAATTCTATTTTGACACAGTTTTAATCAGTGATATATCAAAAAAAACCCCACAAACAAACAACTTTGATGGTATGGCGTTGACAATTCAATTACTGAAACTGATGAGAACTATAAAGAAGTTGAAGACATGCATTAGTGGGTTCTTTAAGACAGCCCATGACATCTGCAGTCTTACTGAGAGACTGCTGACTGAACTTTTAGGCATAAATGTATGGCAATGCATGAAATTCATGTTCTAAATATTGATGGCACACACATGGGCAAAAATCCACATAGTGTAAAAGTTCATTCATGGTATCTAGTTTTTATCTTAGATTCTTTTTTTTTTTTTTTTCATCTGAGAGTATCTAGGTCACAGACTCTTCTGCTTAGCTTCATTTAGCTATTAATATTAACGTGTAGCGTGTGAAATAAAACTTAAGGGTCATTTATTTATGTTTAGCCACTAGTATGAAAGTAGCATCTCTGCCTTAAAGAGATTGACAGACTTGAAAAAACAGAAGTGCTTTTATTGCAGCATTTGTCATTCCTGCCAGTAAAGCAGCCCTGTCAGGAGTTCCACAGCATAGATCTAAACCAGATTACTGTCAGCACAGACCTTGTGTCGTAGATACTCAGGTTTACAGATGAGGATTCAAAGGTTCGTGTGATTCTCTAACTTGTGAGATTTACAGGTGCAATTACCTTCGATTTCTTCATGGAAAAAAAATAAATTTCAAGAGCAACCTTCCTTTTCTTTCCTTGAGTGTTTTACAGTAGTTTTATTTCTCATTTCATTTGTGACTGGTTCATTTATTTGGTGAAAAAGCTGCCTGCCCTTCAGTAGCTGCCAGTATTTATTCTGAAATAGAGGCATCATCCAGTTGAGATCCAAATAACATCAATACTGTTATATCAGAAATTGGATACACCCCAGAATGGTTCAGATACCTCCTTCAGCAGAAAAAGGGGTTTTTAAATAGGCACTTTCTTATATATTAGAGCATATTGGCAGTGCAGGTTCTGATTTAGAGTATTTGCTTTTATGTTACATTGAAAGAAAATGTCTCAGTATGAAAATTACCCCATCTTCCAAATGCTAAAAATTTGGTTTTATCAGAGGTAGTTTTGTTTTGAAACTGTGGTATATTTGAAAAAGAACAGCACATTAAAACTATATTTCATATCATGCAAAATTGACACATCCCTATCAACTATTCTCTGCTGTTGAAATAAGCCTCTTCCCTCACTAAAGGCTTCCTATAAACATTTTTTACAAGCTCTATTGATATGAGGTTGCTTCAACTTGGATGTAAGTTAAGCATGCCTAATCTAACAGAGTTTGTCTTTTGATTCCCCTTTGTACATCCCACACCTTTTTTTGGAACACACGTTACTGGGAGCATGTAAGTAACAGGACCTGATCTTATTTATCTGTTTTATATTTATAATCCAACATACCTGCAGCAGGTCTGAAGTGCCTCTTATCTAAATGGCAAACCATACTTTTAGCTGCTTGTTAGTATTTAGAAAAAGTAATCCTGTTTCAATGTTTCAGTGAGCCACAAAGAGTTCTGCGGTAATGTCAGTAGGATACCCGGTCTGTAATTTGGATACAGGGCTTTATTTTCTAATATACTTGGTTTTCACACAGTTTGGCAGATGATGCTGGGGGTTCTGACAGTATTACTTCATGTAGAAGTTTGTGGATTTACATTTGTGGTGATTCACATTTCACAACATAATATAATAGTAATAGAGGCTGAACTATGTTTCACCTGTGACAATAAACCAGACCTGTTCTGAAACCAGACCTGAAGGCCAAGTGCATCCCATCTCTAGAAATGGTGGAATTCTAGATTATCACTGTACATCTTGTTGCTCTTACTGCTTTTATAGAATGGCTCCAAGCTGTTCAAGAGTGGTCAGGCAGCCTTTAAATCACTCTACTGCCTGAATTCTGGCAATGAGGTCTCTCATTCACACCTGCACACACCTGCAGTTGTTGCCTGTAAACTGCAAAGCAATGACTTATTAGCTTCATTCTCAACAACCTGTTGCTATTTTGCAACAAATCAAATAAACTGGACTGCTCATTTTAAAAATCAAGGAGTGTCTCTTATCTTTCTCTAAGGTTTGTGTGTCTTTTTCATTTCCTCTAAAGGCATGCAGCTGTTATCAGCGAGAAACAATAGATCAGTATTGTGGAAGGGAGTTGCTAAGTGTCTGTAGAACCAAAAGAAGCATATTTAACAGTTAAAATTTGGCATTTGTTTCTAAACAAGTTTTGTATGTTACTGCATGTGTTTATAAAAAAAACTGAGCACAGGTGTGAGTGGAATCAGAAAATATTTAGGAAATCCTAGATTTAATTTTTTGTCCAAATTCTACACATTAGGCTATGTACACACACTCGTATTCAGTGGATGGCAGCAGAAAGGAGGATGAAGGTAAAGAAAACCAAAGTGGGTCTGACTGCTAATCAACATTATTCCTATATCATTCAGTGGTGATCGTGGTATGAATTTCTGAGACAGTATGAAACACTAAAAATACTGCTTTTATAGTTTTTCCAACATTAATTTTTCACAAATTATATTACAGGAGATACTAATCTTTTCCATCAGTGTGACCCAGTGCTGTAGAGTTGTGGATCTCTGCTGCCTTGTGCAACCTTGTTTTGTTGGCAGGGGTTGGAAGAGGTGCAAGTCAGTGGATCACCATCTGTGCGGTCACGCTGTGAAAGAAGTTCATTCTGCTAGGATTTGGTTGCTTCCTTGGTAAAAGGATAAAACATTTTTATGACATGATGTGAAATAAAAACTTCCCTGGCCAAGTATTTCTGTTCTGAAGCAGACAATGGTGTTAATGACTGTAGTGGCTTCTAGGTTTGCACACGTGGTAAATATTTCTAACGTTATCTTCTCGTTTAGAGTGCACACTTTGGAATGCAGTGTCTGTGTAGTCAGGTATTGTCACTTGTGTAGTTTCCCTTTGCCTTAACACATCTGCCGCCTGGCTGCAAGTTATCATTCACACTGAGATCTGCCTCTGTTCCAGCATCTTCGATCCTGAAGAGAGAGAAGCGGAAGAGAACAAAAAATGTCCATTTTAACTGTGTTACTGTGTATTACTTCACGAGAAGGCAAGGCTTCACCAGCGTTCCCAGCCAAGGAGGAAGCACGCTGGGAATGTCGACTCGCCACAACAGCGTGCGCCAGTACACGCTGGGAGAGTTTGCCATGGAACAGGAGAGGCTTCACCGAGAGATGTTGCGAGAGCATCTAAGGGAGGAAAAACTCAATTCTCTAAAGCTAAAGGTAAAACTTGTCTAAGACTTTGATCCCTGCCTTAATGTAAATGAGCAGTGTCAGAGCTATATAGGCCCAAGGTGTGTGTGTTAAAACCATCTCCTTTCTATGAGCTCCATTTTCAATTGAAATGAGCATTTTCCTGGGGTTTTTTAATTTTACTGAAGATGCATTTTTGTTTGATAATACCAAGTGCTCCTGTAGCTGCCATTGCTGTGTACTTCCAAGTCCTTTACAGGGAGGTTGTTGTTTACTCCCTGTTTTCTACAGAGAGGAAAAAAAGAGCAGAGAGTGGTGGGAGTTAGCCTTGAATGGGGTGTCCAGCAGAAGTCTGGAAGTGCCAGGAAGAGAATGAGTCTTCTAAGCCTGTGCACAGGCCCTGTTAGACAAGGGAAGGGTAACATTATAAGTACAGAAAGTGAAAGAGCTTCTTTTCTTAGCCAGCTTAAGTGACTTTGGCAAAAAGTAAGAAAGGGTGATACTAAAATATTTGCAGTATACCAATTTTAATGATTGTGTGTCTTTACTATTTCACCAAAGAATGTCCATTAAAGAAGAAATGTGTCAGATAAATTAACCAGTTATATCAGGTTTGCTAGTCAGAACAAATCCTGGCTAGTTTGCACAGAATCACAGAAGAGAGATGCTTCAGAGCTCTCATCATCTTTGTGGCCTGCACTGGACCCCCTCCAGAAGTTCCTTGTCATTCTTGAACTGCGGAGACCAGAACTGTGGCCAAGCAGAGGGGCAGGATCACCTCCCTTGACCTGCTGGCCGCACTTCCTGATGCACCCCAGGATACCACTGGCCCTCCTGGGGCCAGCTGCCCAATAAAGCTGTCCTTTTAAATACAACATAGGAGAGGAAAGAAACTCTGTATTTGAGTAGAGGAGTACAGGGAAAGGGACTGTGTTCCTTCTGCTGCTTTAAAACTGGTGGCAGAACTTCTGGTTTTTTGTGTCATGGATTGTGTTGCATATATTTTTGACTCTTTTTCAGAGGAATCCTGTAATTAAAACAATATTTAGAACAATATTTAGAACTGTAGCTGGGCTTCTGCTGCACATCCCCTTCCTCTGTGATACTACATCTCTGTTTCTACTGCAGAGCAAAGTGGCACCCTCAAGTTTAAGAAATGCCTTTAAGCATTTTTCCCATAGAATGAACTATGAGCTTATGAGTTCTGTGTCTGAAGGCCTGAGGAAGTGTGCGTGATCTTCACATTTGTAATTACTTTTTTCAGTCTAGTTTTTTTTTTTTTTTCATAGCTAAATAGATTCTTAAATAAAATCGTAAGGTTATAAAATCTGAAATTTGTTTATGTTTGTCATAGAACAAACACAACACCACTCAGGGCAAAGGTAAATCAAAGACAGATATTTGGACAGGTTGGAAACCAAAGATTACTAGAGTGTTAGTGGCTTATCACTTGATGGAGGCTGTACCTGTGACATCTCACATCACAGGCTTTTCAGAGCATCAGGTGTGAATTGTGCTGTGTCAGTGTAGCTGATGACTTAACTGTAGATCCCTTGGCTGACTTCCAGGAATCAGCTCAAAGAGAGGAATCCCAAGTGGAGTGAGTAAAGAATAGTCAAGCACACAAATATTTCACTTTTTGTAGCTATAAAGTAAATCAAGAAACATCACAGATCTTATTTACCTTGAAAGACTGGATGAGGCCTTTTAGCCCTCATCCATATGGACTGGAGCTTGGCTCTTCATCCTTCCCTAACCCTCCTCTTGGCTGGGTTGGTTTTTCTTTCTTCATTAACTTATTTCCCTTCAGCCCAGTCTGTTTTGGGGACACAGACCATACTTTCTGCTTGTTTTCCAAATACATGTTCTTCCATCTTCCCAGTCATTTGTTTGAGTGGATGATTTTTAAGACTATTAAGTTCCTGCAAAATCTCTTCATAACTATTCGGTGAATAAGGAGAGCCTTATTTGCATTCCTTATTTGCATCTTACTGTTGTTAAATCTTTTACTAGAGTAAAATATTCCTTTTCATCCGGAGTATGTATAAAAACACAGGCAACAGAAAACTTTGGTTTTTAACTAGTCCACTAATCTCAGTTTAGTTGCATTCCTGATTATGTGCTTGTGTTTTAAAAAATAAAACATTTCCAACCTAAAAAGAACATCCAGGACTTTCTGAATTAGTGAAGAGTCACTGTAAAGCACCGAGCATGTTTTGTTTGCTTAAGAAAACAGGGCCTTGCTGATTTTCCATTCTAGAGATGGAAGAGCTGCTTGGTCATTCACATAGTTTCTAAATGAATAAAAAAGGAAATGTGGCATTCTAAGGTGACAGTGTCAGCAAAATTATTACTCATTTAATGAAAATGTGCTAATCAGGATTTGCATAAAAAGATACATCACAGAAAAATGAGGAAAATGAGAAAATGAAGTAGAGCAAAGTTTAGTCAGAGGTTTTTCTATTTGAAAACCATTATGCAAATAGAAAGTAACATTTTCAGTGTGGTTTTTAATTTCAGTTTCCCTGGGATTTTTTTTTTAAATTTTTTTGCATTGCATCAAAATATACAAATCGGTGGGTAGAAAGTGTTCTCTCCTGTAGAATTTGTTTAAAAAAAGATAGAAATACAGGAATATATTGAAATTGAGTTTCCATAATATTAGGTACTGTTTATTGTTTTAGTTGCTAAAAGCGAAGAGCCAAGTAAGAAACACCTCTAATTAAAAGCAGATAAAGAATGTGAAATCATCTTAAGTCACTTTGGCCATTTAGTACCCGCACTTTGGTGTAAACACTGCTGACAGGGGCATAAGCACTTGTTAGCAGCAAAGTGTGAAAATTCTGGATGTAAGAGCCATCTTATCAAATGAAAGGTACAGGGTAGTCATTTGAGAAACCATGAGTAAGCACAAAAAATGACCTGGAAGAGTCCTTATTGCTTACTCATAATGTCTCCTAAAATTAAAATTTATTAAAATTATTAACATGAGACCAGTGATGTTAAGGCTCCCAGGTCTGTGGACACAGTTGGTTCCCTTTGTGGCAAGTCATAAGGAATAACTTCCAACTAGGGGCAGACAGAGGTGTTCAGCCTACATTTTTCATGTTTTACTGAGTTGGACTGAATTTCCCCCAAAGGCTTCACATATTCTTTGGCCCTTGTTCTGTGGTTATGACATTAACCTTTAGATTTATGAGGAAATTTACCTGTCTACATATCAAGTTTAATTCAGATGAGCAATATTATGACGACCAAGAGAGCTTATGTTCCCCTGAAGTTCTGGAAAATGTATTTGATAGTTTTTGATAATCTTCCTCCCTCTGTAGTTACTTTTTAAAGAAATGTTAGAATCTTTCATTTTATTTATTCATTTGTTCTTTGTGTGGCAAAATGGAGAAAAAACAAATTAGAGGAGACAACAAAGAAATTGTCCTGCAAAGGAGTCAGGAGCTAAGTGCTTTGAGATGGCAAACTGCTGGCTGATGCCATGTGTTTGATGTTCCAGCCTGCTGGATGCATGTGGCGTTCAGCACATGACTGGAGTCCAGTCCTTAATGCTCTGCTGCTGTGGAGCAAAGCAGTTAAGAGTTGCAGGAGGAGGAGGAGGAGAAATACATGACAGGATTGGTATGGTTCTGTAGGTGCCTTTGTGTGCTGACCAGTTACAGCATTCACCTCATGGGGAAGAGCTCTAAAAGTTAATTTTTATTAAACAATAATTGAATAAAATCGTAAAATAATTACAGAAGCAGGGTTTAGAATTTTTCTCGCTTCACAGTTTCAAACTTAGATTAAATAATAGTGATCTGCTTAAGGAGTGGTTTGAGCCTTGTGTATATAAAACTAAAGAAATCAGATTTCTTCGGTAAGTCATTCCCCTATTATATATTAAACAAACAAAGAAATCAAAGAACCATAAATACGCTGTACTTAGTTTTACTTTGCTAACATAAAATGGAAAGATGTAACCAAGGGTGCCATTCTGGATTGAAATATTCAGGCTGAGTTGTGTGTACGATGGGGTATTAGCTTCAGGCAGCTAATTCAAGATGCATTTAATCCCTGTGTGGATTTATGTCTTTCTCTCTCTTTATGTCATTCTGCATTCTGTAGAATGTACAGAAAAAAAAAGATGACTTCTTATGTTGCTTTTCCTACCTTCCTGAACTAATACGTTGAAATACCTGGTGTAAATAATGTCCCCATTGTCCCAGGGCCCAGCAGAACTGATGAGGGAGCTATTGCCCCCTCTTTTACCAGCCAGTGTAATGTGAAATGCATAACAGAAAATGGAGTAAGAAAACAATCTGAAGGAAGTCTGAGAGGTCATTTTGAAAGTGCCTGTATTTAAGATGAGGAAAGAGCTAGAAGGATGTGCACATTGATTGGGATTTGAATGTTATAGGGATAACAGACATGATAAACTGAAACATTAAATAAAATGAAGGCACTAAACTCCAAAGGCTGCAGTTAGGAAGAAAGTTTGAGAATACATTAAAAAGAGAAACAGTAATGCTTATACAGTGGGGTTGTGGAAGTGACAGAACACCTCTGCGTGAACTAAATGTGGTGCTGAATTGCTGGGAAGGGACGACTGCTGATCTCAGGAGTTTTCTTTGTGCAGTGTCATGTATACACATAAACTGTGTAAGGACCCCAAGACTCTTCTCCTTCAAAGGGAACAATATTGCTTTTAGCCTGACTTTACGAGTCAGGAATAATTAGTTGTTTGTTGGGGCTTTTTTTCCTGGGAAAACACAGGTTTCTTGCATAGTTGTTCTAAGCACAAAACTGTGATTGCCAAAAAGAGTGAGCAGTCAGTAGGAGTTCACTGTCAAGTAATTCAGTAATGCCATAAATGCCAGTTACAATCCAGAAGACTATGGGAAGGATGGACTGTTAATATAAATGGTAAAATGAAATAGTTGGGAATATAAGAAAAGCAGAAATAGTGGAATGGTTAAGATTCAAGGCTACTTTCATACACATAAAAAA
Source organism: Mohoua ochrocephala (assembly GCA_013398855.1). Lineage (NCBI taxonomy): Eukaryota > Metazoa > Chordata > Aves > Passeriformes > Acanthizidae > Mohoua > Mohoua ochrocephala. Next base: position 96,066 of record VZTA01019717.1, read on the forward strand.
CATAGATGGAGATGACACAGTAGCACAAAAATGGGGACTTACTTTTACAGTGATAATTGTTAAATGTCTGAATGTTGAAATGCACAAGAAACAGGTTATTGTACTTACGACTTCAGTATTTTATCTGTATTTCAAACTGGTGCCTAAAACTTTATTTGGGATAACAAGCCAAGGTGACATTTTCTGCAAGTAAGGCAAAACCAAGAATTTCAGTGGCTGCTGATGACAAAGCTGTTAATGCAAATGGGACTTGAGACTTCACCAGTATATAAATATCACATTGTTGCACCATGTTTTCTTCAAAAATGTGTGAGACCGGGTGCTTGTCTTGTGTAAATCAGCAACCTCATCAGCTGAGAACATTACGTAGAGCAGGGTGAACATTATGAATTTGTTTATTTGGTTTTTTTCCCCATTTTAAGCAAAATTATTTAATAGAACAATAATAAAAGATTTATTATATGACAGAATAAATCATATAAATTTAGTTGCTTCACATTTGCTATGGAGAATGACGCTCAATCTGAGTAAATTGAGATTGAAAAAATACTTTTTTTGTAGTGAATGTCATTGTCTCTCTGAACTTTGTTGTAATAGTTGATATTCTTTTGATTCTCAAGCAATTTCCTCTATAGAAGAATTTTTCTAGACCCTGTAGTTGTGTTTTCTGGCAGATACAGCCAGTGAGCTCTACCTTCTTTCAGAGCAGTATTTTTTTTTTCTTTTCTCCTTGAATATATTCACCCCTTTCCATATGGGTTGAGTTACAGGAGTATGGTACAGAAGTATGCTATGTTAGGAATATGCCACTGAATGTTTTGCTCACGGCCATTTAATTTTGAAACAATTTTTGAAAGGTTTGAGAACTAGACTGTCCATAGGTAAAAATAAAGTACCAAGGTACTTGTTTCTACAGAGGCTCAAAAATTCATATTCCTAGGAAAAGAGCACAAATCCTTTTCAAACTTTTCTCAAGATTCTCCACAAGAGGTTAACAACTTACTTCCTTTATTTCTAAATGTATTCATTTGTTACCTAAGAATAATCTGGACTGATTAGTGAAGTACTAAAATCTATGAAAACCCAAAGCTAAGTGGGTTCTTTTCAGGACCAAAGAGAGCTAGAAAGAAGTTTAGAAGAGCTAAATCATCAGCAGTGTGAAACACAGTGGAAATAAACAGGGAATCACAGAATCACTTAGGTCAGAATGAAGCAATGTAGATAGAAAGAAGCAAAATTAAGTGACTTCCAGGCTTAAAATTGTCAACTCAAGAAGCAAACATAGGCGTCTGCCCAGATGATTAAGTAGAAATGCTGCTTTTTGACCTCAGCTGTACAAACATCAAACAACTTGTCAGGCTAAAGAAGAATAGGGTAGTGAATAGTACATAAAATATACCATTTTACAAACCTGTGATGCATCATAATCTGAACCCGTGTCAGTAGTATAATTGCTGTCTCAAAAGGGACATTTAAGAATTTCAGAGAGCTCAGAGACAGGAATCAATTAAGGTCACAAAAACTATCTTGTGAAACAATATAGAAAAGACCAGAATTTCAGAAAGGCATGAGCTCTAGCAGCTAATGACAAACCGTAAATTTAGGTAAATAACAGGTAATTTCCTACCTTCGTTACAAACTTGGCATTAAAAAAGTGTATTTAATTCATATGCTAAATGTGAAAGAAATGCCTGGTCACTCTGTCTGTGATCATTTTCTGGAACTTCCAGGCAGTCACGCAGCATTTTTACGTACAGCTTTGAACACTGATAATGCATTTCACATACTGACATCGATGACATGCCGTGCGTGGGAGCGCACTTTAAGGACTTTGTTAATTGTTCTGTGCAACAGATGACAAAGAACGGTACGGTGGAATCTGAGGAAGCCAATACACTGACTCTGGATGACATTTCTGATGATGATATTGATCTAGACAACACTGAAGTAGATGAGTACTTCTTTCTCCAACCCCTGCCTACAAAAAAGCGGCGGGCATTGCTGCGGGCTTCTGGAGTGAAGAAGATCGACGTGGAAGAAAAGCATGAGCTGCGAGCCATCCGCCTGTCCAGAGAGGATTGTGGCTGTGACTGCCGTGTGTTCTGTGACCCAGAAACTTGCACCTGCAGTCTTGCAGGCATAAAATGTCAGGTAAATGTCTACTTTATTGCCATTATTAATTATCTGGGGGAGGGGGGAAGGGTGTGTGTCCACGCACACGTGTGTACTTTCTGTTGTTGAACTTATAACTATGGGAAATTAAGTATTAGGCAATAACACTTGTGGATCTCAAACCAGTTTTTTAAGGCCCCCTTTTAAGAGTATATAGTGGGCAATCAATACAATCAATCTCCTAAAATATCTTTATTAGGATTTTAGGCACATATGTGGTTTAGGGTATTTTTTGTTCTTACACAAGTATTCTGCTCCTCATACTCCTTTTAGGCCTTTATCTAAATAGGCAGATGCAGACAAAAGAAGAATAAGGAGCCTGCAGATTTCAGAAGGGATATTTCCTTTTATTTTAGAGACAATTAGCAGACACTCCAAATGTGAATTAGAGTCCAAACTCCATAAGAAACAATAAATGACATTCTGTGGTACTGTCCTGTATGTAACATGCATGATACTTAAAATTCCGTGCATGATAAATTTGCATGTAGGCGGTAAAAAGGTATCTGCCAATATAGCAGATAAGTTTTTCCTCTGCAGACTGAAGAGGTGTTTCATATCGTACATTTACATAGTGTCAGCTGTACGTGTCCCGAAATGTTCCCTAAAAGATATTTCTGCTAGTTCTGCTGAGTTGCTGTTGTGCAGCTGAGTTTTCTTCCTGAATGCATTTTTCATCATCTCACAAATCCAAGCTAAACTTTCTCTGCTATTTTAAATAATATATTCTCTTCGCTGTTCCTGTTTTCATCTCCACATGTGGGGAAGATGTGCTGGATTGTTGTGTGGTTCTCCTGCGCATATTTGTTTAGGTGTTAACAGTGTAGATGAAAGTCACAGACTTTAGGCTCTCTAATCAAACTTGCCTGAACATGGATTCAGTCACATTTTCAAAAATTTAAGATGAGTATTAGTAGAAGTTCTGTGCCCAGTCTGTTGAGCTTACAATATTGCATGTAGAATTGACTGGATTACCTTTTAAAATGCACTTGAGTTTTTGTTCCTGTTTTCTGTGATCAGGTGTCCCCATTGGTAACTTTATAAAGGTTTCTATAGACCATTGATTTTGTTTCAATAGGTGTCTAGTTTCCATGATTTTTACCAAATTTTAAGATGCTTTCTGGTAATGCTTTTGCCTGAATTTGAGCACAAAATGAAGTAAAGCTGTAGCAGATCGAGAAATTGAAAAGCTTCCGATTTTTTGTTCCACTGTGTAATACTTTCACCTATGGAACAGAATCATTTTTTCCCTACTCTGCAGTAGTGGAGCATGTCCAGGCCCCTTACTGTTCTCTCAGTACTGCTAAATGCCTGGGCTGACTCCCTGAATGACTGTTAGCTTTGACTAATTTTACGAGCATTTCTGAAGGTGAATCCCATTTCACCATTGTATTTCTCTAGGCTGTGTAGGTTCTGTCATGTCACCAGGCTTTTGCTTCCTATTGTTAATCTGTATTCTCTTTTTTAAAAGGTGGATCGTATGTCTTTTCCATGCGGTTGCACTAAAGAAGGGTGTAGCAATACAGCAGGTAGAATCGAATTTAATCCTATCCGTGTACGGACTCACTTTTTGCACACGATAATGAAACTTGAATTGGAGAAAAATAGAGAGCAGCAAGTTCCAGCACTCAATGGCTGCCACACTGAGATAAGTGCACACAGTAGTTCCATGAGTCCAGGACCCCATCCAGTTGAATATTCAATTGCAGAAAATTTTGAGATTGAAACCGAACCCCCGGCTGCAGTTATGCATTCCCAGTCAGCCGAGGACTTGGACTGCCCAGGGGAAGAGGAGGAAGAGGAAGATGGGAGTAGTTTTTGTAGTGGAGTTACAGATTCTAGCACACAGAGTTTAGCCCCTAGTGAATCAGATGATGATGAAGAGGAAGAGGAAGATGAGGAGGAAGATGAGGAGGAAGAAAAAGCAGATGATTTTGTAGAAAGTATGAGCTCCCATGCTGATATGGTGCCTCTTCCTTCTGTCCTTTGCTACTCTGATGGAACTGCTGTGCATGAAAACCACTCTAAAAATGCCTCATACTATACTAACTCTTCAACTCTGTATTACCAAATAGAGAACCACGTTGCTGGCACTGCTAACCAGATTGGCGAGACTTACTCAGAAAGGGATGCTGTCAAGAACGGTAGTCTTTCTCTGGTGCCTTACAACATGACTTCAGAACAGTTTGTTGACTACACACGGCAATCAGAGGAAACTTTTAGCAGCCCTCATTACCCTTCTGCAAACCCCTCAGTGATTGTTTGCTGCTCATCTTCTGAAGGGGATGGCAGCGCTCCCTGTAACAGTTTATACACTGAGCATAGGCCCAGTCACCCGCCAGTGGAATTTCACTCATACTTGAAAGGTCCTTCTCAAGATGGCTTTGTTTCAGCTTTGAATGGTGACAGTCGCGTACAAGAGCACCCTGCTGAGAATTCACTAAACCTCCCCGAAAAGAGCAGACTGCACGAAGAGTGCATCAAATCACCAGTGGTAGAGACGGTACCTGTTTAATATTAAAATTATTCTAGGACTGACTTCCTGTGTTAAAATTCACTCCCATTGGATTTTCCTAGAAACTTACTTTTTTAAGAGGTAGACAACACTTGGACTATAGTCAATGTTCCAGACACATTTTGTTTTCTCAAGCTACACTGGCAGTGGTATTGCACAAAACCAGTTCATGTAAAGATTTAAATAAAAATAATCAAACCCTTTTTTGATAAAACACGTAAGTAAAGACCACACCCAACATATTTCAAAGTAGCCTACCTGTGAACGTACGTGAAACCTGCCAAGCTATCTGAATCAAAGCTTCATGTTTTTGACTGTCGGGCCTGTGCAAGATTGTTAAAAATGATACTTTGAAATAATCATGTTTAGAGTCCTAATTTTCAACATATCTGAAAAGATGGTAAGTTTAATGTAAAAGTAACTACTGTACAAAAAAAAGTTTTAATTGTTCTGTACTGTATGTATTTTATTTATGGTAGTTTAAGATTCATGTTTTGATAAAAATGAACAGCATGTTCATTTGAGCAGAAGATCCATAGCTAGTTACAAAGAGCATGTCCACTTTTCATCTGGAGTACCTTGTATTCTTCCTTATTTTTTCTTAATACCATTTCTGATAAATCATCTCGGAACACATTTTTAGAGTGTACTATTTTCTCTTTTACTGTTCTTGACAAACAGAAGAGTCAGAAAGGGGGCATTTACATCTTCTAGAATAGAGAAAGGTAGACAATCCTCCATTTAAAACTAAAATCAGTGGCATTCCAGAACTAGTCCCCCCTCCCCAAAGAAAAGCGATCTTGTATATAATGGCAAAGCAGCAGCTTAAGCTCGCACAGCACCTTCAGCCCAGCACCGTTCAGATACTTACGCACTTTAGTGCCACTTTGCAGTACTGTATGAACTGCGGGAACTGTGAACCTCTTTGGAGAAATGCCATAGCTCCAGACTCTGAGGCAATGTAAGATCTTAAAATTCTTTGTAACAAAACCTGTACGTTTTTCCCAAGCCAGTTTATGAACATGTCAGTATGCAATTTATAAAAGCAGAGCCTTACTGATCAAAGTTTAAATAAAGCATGGAAAAAAATGTGTAAGTGTCTAGATTGCCTAAATTTTTATGAAATATGAGACTGGCTTTTGTGGACTTCTGATTGTATCTCAAATTTAGTATCATTTGGTCTTATTAGGAAACAGTACATTCAGTGAGGAAAAACAGCTTCAGAAATTTTGTATCTGTGAAAGTCTGCAAGCAAAAGAACATGTGCATCATATGGATATCCATTACCTTGTGATCCACTTGTTTTTAAATGAAATGGGAATGAAAGTACCTTTAATTTATTAAACAACCTTGCTTTTGTCTAGAAAAGGAGGCATAGGAACCAGCTTTTCTCTGCACTGGTAATTCTGCACTGCCTTATTTTGATTTCAAAATCGATTTCAGCATTTTTATTCTTCTAATACTGAAATTTCATTTATTATACATCAAGTAGTTGAAATGTAGGCCTGTCTTGTTTGTCAAAATAAGGATCAGCATCTTAGTTTTTATCTGTGTCAAATCTAGATGGTTAACAGTGTGCATGTAAACACAGTGTAAATTTTAACTCTGTAACAGTGACTCTTCTGGTTAGAAGCTCTTTAAAACATCATGTACAGTACTCCAGTAGAAAAACTGCTGATGTAAAATATGCTTTTCAAAAAAAAAGAGCTAACGTAATTGTTTTTATATGAAATCTGGGCAAAGTGATTTCTCATATTTATGCTAAATTAGCAAAAATATTTTTACTCCATGTAGTAGCTGGAAAGGTTTTTTATTTACTTGTTTCCACAAGAAGTCCTACGTGTTTGATATGAACTGCATTGAAAAGTCTAGTTCTCTAGGGACTGGATTCCAAACTTGCAACGTGTTCCATCTCCTGGGAAAGCGCGCTCACGTTGGTTATCTGGCTCAGCAATTCCATAGCCTCCGTTCCTCGCAGTCACAGACCACTCTAGTCTCTTTCTCTAAGGCTGAGTAGCCAGGTAAGTGCCTGTATTCTCCAATGCCATACAGCAAATACCCTTGATTTTTAAAGAGAAATGTGCTAGTCCTTGAAGTTCTGCACTTAAGAATAAATTATTCTGTTCCAGACATTCTAAGGGCAAATGTAACAAGTCTCTGTGTAGAGAGGGGTCTTGCTTTAACAGCAGGCTTAAATTAGGCATTCTCCCTCAACACCAGCACCAAAAGCACAAATCTCTTCTGCTTGAGCTGGGACAGTAGATGAGGATCAGTAGCAGCTCTTTAACCTCAGAGTGTGTTGGAGAACAACACACGCTTTACTGGGGTACTTCTCTCAGGGGAAAGTTAAATGAAATCTTTTGCTTTGTTGTTCATGCCCTTACTGAGCAATAAGAAATTATTTTCTTGGCCCCTGTGCTTTCACATGAAAAATATCTTTAATAATATCAGCAAGCACAGTAAGTGATTAACTTTATAAAATACATCTTAGCTAGGTTTAAATACTGAGGTGATGGTTATTTACTATTTCCATTGGCACAGATTTCTGATTCCAGTCCTCCTTAATATTAGCATCTGTAAAAACTTCTGAGTATTTGGATGTGTATGTTCCATGCCATTGGGGCATCAGGGGTGAATACAGTCAAATTCCCTAAAGCCTGCACCATAGGATAACAAGCTGTACCTTGTAAGAGAGAGGTAGAGGGAACAGGGACTATATAAAGCATTCGTGCTACACTGTTTTCCCATGTTCAGTAGCTCATTCCTGGAAGTCAAAAAGTGAAACGTGTGGAATAAAGATCTAAGTTGAAAAAATATTCCTAATTGAGTAGGTGGTGATATGTAGCTAATAATACATTTCTTTTGATGCAGTGTGATGTTTTGTGATCAAGATTTGATCTCAGGATACAAAGTAAACAAACCTTCTTTAGTTCTTGCGGCAAGTTATAAGTCAAGTCTGTTTATAATTCATGGAGAGTTCCTAGTAGCAATTATTAATAATACCAACAAGCCTTCTGACAGAGATAAACTCATACTGAGGAAAAAACCCAGCAACCTTTCTTTTTTTCAATACAGGCTAAACCTGTTGCCCAGCCAAGTCCATGCCAGCAAATAACAAAGCTAAAGCCTTTTCTAGCATGTGTGAGTTGACTAGAGTGAAAAAAAAAATAGTCAAAACCGTGACCAAAACAGGTAGGTTAATTTAGCTGAAATCTACAGTAGGATGTAGAAATAAGGTGAGAGTCAAGTTTTCCATCACTTGATTAAACTTTGATGTTTTGTTTAGAACAAAAAACATACTCTTCATTTAAGGAAAAGCAAGCTTAAGTCGTGGGATGGAAAATACTTTAGTGTTATTTTCTGGGCTAGTATATAATAATACATGCTGTGTCCCATATCCCAGCTGGTTAATACTCATGTCGATAAGCAGTCCTTCAATTTTGGGCTGTTTCTGTGTGATAAAAGTATTATGTTACTAAATGAGAACCAGCAGTATTTGCTTCTGTATCAACACAGTGTATTATTTGTGAAAATACCTACTTTACTGATAGTCTGTATCAGCTTTATTTCCAAGATACCTGGCTACTGATAAACACTCCTAAGAAGCCAGGTATATATTTGTGATTATAGTGCATCGTTCACAAAAAGGAGTCATAACAAAAGCATTTCCCTCTCTTGAAATAAACCAGAATTTTCACACAGACCATCAGTGGAACAGCACCTAAAAGCAGATGCCTTTTTGCCTATAAGGTGAACTTCACCTCTCTTGGAAAAAAGTGCATTGTTAAATATATATAAAGCTTTAACTGATGTTAGACATGAAATTAGAACTTTGTTGGCACAATGACAGCAATTGCAATTGTTCCTTAAGAGCTATAACTCAAGTCCATTGAAACATCCTTAAAAGCTGGTCAGTAGAAGTTTCTAGTATTCTTCGTTGACCTGTATGCCACTTAGATCAGAAAATTCTAGATTTGTAAAGCTTTACAATTTTTCATTTGCAGTTCTTGCTAGTGAATCATAATTGGAGTTGACATTTATTTATTTTAAGGCCACTGGTTCCACTCCATAATAACTATCACTTGCTGTAGATAGGGTTCAGCTGCTCCCCTGCTCTGTTAACAGTGGGATCCTGCCTTTGGTCCAAGTGCTGCAGGAATCCTGTGTGGTACTGGTGCTGGTACTCACTAGATTGCTGACTAATACCAGTCCAGATCCAGTTTCTAGCCTGCTCTGGGTGTTTTACTTCAGTAAATGTGCTAACAAACTGATAATGTTGCTTTCCCTGCCTCCCAGGGAGTACCTCCACAAACACAGCTGCTTTGTTAAAGATGGTATACATGTATTTGTATACAAAACAGAGCATGTATAATGGTTTTTATGAGTTCAGGTGTTCCTGACAGATAGAAATGTGATATACTGGATAGACAGTACTGGGTTTAGACAGAGGAGACTTTGGTTCTGGTGGCTTTGCCTTTGTCCTGTTGTGTCATCGCATTTTCTGTGCTCCGGCTTGTAATGTACTTGGAGATACTGTGATAAAACATAATTCTGTAGAACAGGTAAAATACCATTTTATTCTTGTGTTTTGGCATCATAACAAAATTTTTGTACTGCAGACTATGCCACTTTCCAAATGAAGCCCAGTCCAGCTCCGAAGTGACTGGACATTTTTCACTGATGTGAAGCACAGCTAAAATGAGCTCTCCTTTCCTTGGACTGGATTAATGAGCAGAAGTTAAAAAGTAAATTTCACAGTGAAAAATTAGAATAAAAGCTGTGTTGAATATACAACATTTACCTGTCTAGTGCTTAACATTTGAGCAGCGAGATTGTAGTTTTCCTGCAACACCATACTTGGCAGCAACAGGCAGTCTTACTCCGCTGCATGTTGTTTTCTTTTGCCAGCTGAATTCTCTCAGTTGAAACTCCTTGTCTAGGCTGCTCCTGTAGCAAAGCAGGTGTCCTTACTCAAACATAAAGCAAGAGAGACCCATGATATCCTTTTAAAAGGCATTTGCTAAATAAGGATCTCCACTTTTACAGCTCGTGAGTTGTATAAACCAATGTTCATTGTGCCAGTTGTTTTATTTCCTGAAACAGTCAGGAACAGAAGAGGATGATAGGGAAAATCCTTACGCATTCAGGGGTGTTATGCTTTCCCGCTGAGACTAAAGAGTAATTCTATCATCATCTGCTTTATTATGGTTGCAGGACAGTTGATGTAAAATACTTTGAAAATCTAAAATTAAGTCAGAGAATATATTCTATAGAATTTATTTCTAAAATATTAAATCTGATTACTATTTTTTTAAAATGGTAGAAAGCTGTTATTTTCCAAACAGAGTCTAGTTCACTTACGTGTTCCTTGGTATGAGAAATCTCAGCATTTGCCTTTTCAGTGTTTCAAGGTTTTTTTAATATTCTTAATTTTGCTATTCTCTGTAATCATTGTCCATGTGCAAATTATTGTCCATTTTCTCCAAGAAGTGTCACATCCAAAGTAGAAATATTGTGAAGTGATGAAGAAGTGCAATGTAGTTTTAAAGATGTCTGAGTGAACACATGCTTGAGTTCTTCACAAGTTCTTCCTCTTCACTGTGGACTCCCTCTCCTAAATCCAAGGCAGCTTTTGATTTTATGGCTAATAAATGTGCCAGAGTATTGTTTCCACTTAAGGAGGAAAGTTATAACATCCTTGAGGACTTTTCTGCTACCCTAATGGCTGATACCAAGAGTTTTACTTTTTATATGAACATCCAATTTATGAAACACCTGTTTTGCAGCCTTAGTATTCTCTTTTTAATTCCTTCCTTCTTTCCTGTTGGTGTTTGGGTGGTCTATTGTACAGTAAGACTTTTCATTAAAATCGAGCACAAGGGCAACTCTTCTGTCCTTTGTGCTGAGAATGAGATCTTGAAAAGCCAGGTTGGATGGGGTTTTGAACAACATGATCTAGTGGGTGGCAGGGGCAGGGGGGGTTGGAAGTAGATGGGTCCCTTTAAGGTCCCTTCCAAACCAGGCCATTCTGTGATTCTAAGAGTTAAAATATATATTGCCCTACTGCTCTCTTTAAGGTTAGGCAGACGCCCACTACTCAGAAGGTCCCACTGACTGGAGAACCATATTCCTGGTGCTCTGTGTTGCACCTTCTCAGCTGAGATCAGAGTCCTTCATCCAAGGCTGGGGGCGGAACAAAAAAAAAAGTCAAAAGGCAGATTTTGTCCTTTATTTACGCAATTATTTTAATTTGGATCTTAGCAATGACACTTCTGTTTCATGAATGAATGTCCAGTAGAACCAAGTCAAAAGAAGTTTGGCTCTCATGTACGTTCTTCTCTAACTGTTCACTTTTCCACCAAACCATGAAGATGGGATTAGCTTTTCTTGATAGGGAAAATGGTGGAAGATAAAAACGCACATCATTGTTCTAATACAAGGATCAAGACAATCCTTTGTCTTCAAACACTTGAATGAGTGCAGAGAGGATAGAAAGGACAATTTAGAGGAAAAGAAAGATGACGGCAAGAGGCAGATTGATGAGGATTATTTTTCTTCTAAAGGGAAAAATAAAGCGTACTAAAAAAAACAAAACAGAAGGAAAAAGGGAAATTAAGGTCGCTTCAGAGCAAGGATAGAAAGGTATATGGACATTCACAACAAGCTTGCCCATGCTAGATCATAACATTGTTTCTGTTATGCAATATATTGTAACCAAACATGAACTCAGTGGAAACAGGAAATGACATTTTTTCCAAACCAGAGTTATACAGGTGGCTATTAAATAAAAGACTTATCCAAATGCATGGGGTAAAAAACCGAAAAAGCAACACCCTAGAAGCATTGCTACCATGTCTCTCTGCCAGTGGCAATTTCAAAGACAAGTTCAATATCACTTTAGTTAACTCTGCTCCGAGACACATATTCTCATGTACCCAGTTTCTCAGCTAACAAGAGATGCTAAAAGCAAAGAAAAAATGTCCTTTTATCAGCATTTTATCCTGGGGTTTTCAAATGGGGCTTAGTACATTACGGCAGGTAATTATTTTAGGTTTCTCAATCTTAAATTCCTAAAGTATGTTCTCAAGAATGAAATTTTGGGGTTGGACTGTGGATGAAGGTTAACCTTGCTGGGGTAATGGGGGAATCACTGTAAAGAACCATTTGATACAGATTCAGCACCAGTTTCCAGCTTTTTGAAAAGATCATCATGTGCACTGGCAGCTGGTTCTCTTAAAACCAGAAGCAGCAAGCATGCTGGGTTTTTTGAAGCCATTTCACACAAATACCACAACTTCAGGTCTCAAATGCCCATGTGAACAAGGCCTAATAACTGGGCACTTCTTTTAATTGACTGATTGTAGGCACTTCTATGGAAATACGTCTGAAGTGTAGTTTGTGAAATATGTTTAAAAAGTGTTTGATGTAAAATAAGCGCTAGACATTTAACAGTGCAAAAATAGTCAAAATCTGTAGATTACAAAACTGTTCCTAAGACCCTCAGCCTGTAATATTGTCTTAGTAAAGTTGATCTTTTAAGTTAAATTGCATTCTGGTGTAATAACCTTTTACAAATAAAATTATTAATACAAATGTACTGGTTAATACCTGTTAACATAAAACATGGCAGTTGGTTATTTTGATTTGTTTCAATCTACAACTAATAGAAATTTTGTAAAAAGACACAAACAGAAACAGCACATTACCTTTTATACGTTTAAAGTGTTTTGTTTTAACAGACTACATAAACATTCACACTGTCTAGTCCAACCCTGTCTTTTATGAAGTTCATCTCTCTCTGTATACATGCATATATATATATATCTCCCCAACAAGAATATAAAATTGCTTTTCAAATTTGTGTTGGCAAGTGGTAAATAGTACGCCGTGGCATAAACTCAAAAGCACTTAAGTTGATGGCCTTTCAGACAGGTAATCCATTCAAATGGGACTAAAAAAATGGTGGTGTAATTGCAGCCATTAGTTTAAAATTTGTACATTACTTCTAACTTTACTAATTTCTGAGAAAAGTAATTATGTTACGTACTTAACATTTTCCATTACAGATGATCTTGCATACTAAAATTACGGAAGTCTCAACAGTTAAGCAAGATATTTAATTGGACTGCTGCTTTTAAACTGTTTGAAGAAACAAAGGGAAAGAAAGTTGATCTTAAAATCTGTATATGGAAATAATTTTAAGCTTCATGAACGACACATTTCCTTAATTTCCTTTTTTTAAACAAGTTGTAACATCAAAGATGCCAAAGGGTAATATAAGCTACAATAATATTCAACAGAACTTAACCTAGATCTTATGTTGTAATAATTTATTCAAATTAACTGTATTCTTCTGTATTTATATTTTCGGTATTTATTATGAATGATATGAAATTTGATGTATTTATTGTGGCTTATTACTGCAGTGTATATATTACAAAAATGAGCATTTTTAAGTCTTAACATTAGTTTTTTTGTTAATTAGTGGCACTTGTATCAGCTGTATTTTTACTATATATTGTACAATATATATTGTCCATTTGTTTGCAATGAAGTAAACCAGGTTTCTACGTTACATCCTGGCTGCCAGTGCATTGTGCGTCTCATTTCTGCTATGCAGTCACTAGAGAGCCTCTCTCAGCTAAGAGAACCAGAATTAGTACTGCACCTCCTCCCCGAGACCTGCAGAGCCTCCAAAGACACGCTGTGAAATTTTAAGCATTTCTCCCGTTCCTGATAGTCTGATAGCATAAGGAGAAGCAGTTTGTGTGGATTTTTTGTGTGTGTGTGTTTTTGTTTTTAAATATTTGTATGCCAGTTAAATTAAAGAAATAAACAGAAATGCCTTCTTAGGTATATCCATTTGCCCTTTAATGATACTACTGCCTACAATTTTCTTTGGCCAGGGAAATATTGTACCTGATTCATCTGTGCCTATAGTTTTCATAATAAGGTAATGAAACAATTGTTTTCAACAGCTGTTGGAATAAAATTTTCCAACAGCTCTCTCTGGTGGACAATTTGCAGTAATTTTATACATCAAATCATTTCAATGGCAACATTGAAACAGTACTGCTAAATTTCAGGACAGCTGCTTATTTTGAAAACTGACAACGTAGCTTCATTAAGAAAATAATTAACAATCGCAGCAGAATCTCTGCTGTATTTTTTATTCTAATATTTATTCAAATTGAATAAGTACAGTTATAAAAAGTAAGTTGTCCTTAAGATTGCTTATATGATAAATTACATTTAGCTAAATTATTTGTGTTTACAAAAACTGATAAAGATCAGATGTTGTTCTTTAGATTATAAAGAAGTTCTCACCGCAATTACGGTCTCGCTTTAGTTTGTTGGGAGTCCCACATCTGCTATCAGACTGCTTTTGGCATTGCCATCATGAACTGTGGCTAAAAGGGCTGCTCCAGGGCTTGCTAAGCCATACTGATACAAAAAATGTAAACCAGCTTTCAACACTGGTTCTAACTCGAGATCCCAGGATGCCCATTCTGAAGTAGGAAGATTTAACGCTAAGGTTCACTTCTAAGTTGATCTGTTAATAGTACTCACAGTATTCTATACTCACCCTACAGTAAACCAGCAATTACTCCCAAGGGTGATAAAACACAATCCTCAGGTATGCTGGGCTGGTGAATTCCCACTGCAGTGAATGGTGTCATAACCAGGCAGAGCCACGAACAACCAGTAGGTTGTTCACAGGCACTACTACCCAGAGGCACAGGCCCTGCAGTCCCAAAATGTTTAGGAACTGCTTTGTCCCGCTGGGAGTGTGGCTGGCCTGGCCTGACGTCAAGCCTTCTTCAGCACTTGTGATTACCTCCTGGATGTATAAGAGATCACAGTGAGATGGAGGTTAACACTGATGCCAGCTGTTCTAGTAACCTTCAGTAGTTTATGTAGCCATCTGACTGATGTACCAAGTTTTACATGCTGTCTATGGAATAGTATTTACCTTTGTCCCCTTCATGGGGGCAGAGCAGTATGACATTACTGAAAGAGATTTAAATTTAAAAAGAAGGACGTAAAAGAGCCAGAGAACCCCTCTGCAACAAACAGATTTTTCAGCAAGCCTTTCTAACTACTAGAAACTATTAGCCACTTTCAAGAGAACATTAACAATGGCCAGAAGATGCTGCTGCTTTTTTATTAGTGTATAAAAAAACCCAAAATCCAACATCCTAAACCTGTAGTCATATTTACAGATCTCTCAATCCTCTTCTAGTATTATATGATGCCTATATATATGTGTGTACACACACACACGAATAGTTGGAAGTGCAATAGTCAGTGTGACCTAAAAGTTGATTTTGGATCTTCAAACAGAATAGAAGAAAAAAAAGTCACTTAAATTTTTCCTCTATTTATAGATCTGCTTCCCTCTTTTCTGGCAGGTAGCAGGGGGTCCAAGTAAGACTGAACAGCCGTACTAAGTACTGCAAAATACAGACTAAAACGTCACAGTTTAAGGAACTGCGATAGTTAACATACCTTAAAAATATCATATGTATAATACGTATTTTGTACTAGTGACCTATTGACCTGACCAGAAAAGAAGTCTCAAAAAATGGAAGGAAAATCTTAAAAGACCATTTTTAAATCAAAGAATTAATTTCTCTTTCTATATATAGAACTAAAGACAAAATATAATAACTAGGTGAATTGCTATACCTAATCTCTGCAAAAAAACCCTACATATATTGTTATATCTGCTATGATCTGATCTTAGATTACCAGTTAAAAAACCCAAAAAATACAAAGTGGAGCTTCTCTAGCACTGCTTAGGAAGAGGTTCCTACCTCCAAGTGCAACAAAACACTCGTTTCCTTGCAATTTAAATTCTGCTCTGGTTTGAAATGTTAGCTCTTAAAAATAACCTCAAACAAACAACAAAACCTCACCTGATAATGAGTAGATAAATGATGTTTCATATATGCATATCCCAATCTGACAAGCTTGTAAAAGAAAGAGGTTGCATGAAGAAATTGTCCTTCAGTGATACTAAAAATACGCATTTTCTGTATAACATGAACTGAGAACTAAAAGAACAAGTACTTTGAAACTGGTATGCTAAATACCTTGTCTTCTAGAACAGGTTCCTTGGACACTGAGTTTCCATTCCATACCCGAGGTTCAACACAGCACAGCTGCTCTGTGTAATCTCCCATCCTCTCTATTCATACTGTTCAACAATTTTCTCATTAACCTGCATCCTGTTTTTCCTCAACTCCCCCATTTTATCAAGCACATTTGTTGCCCTTCCAATGTTGGTTTTATCTGCAAAAGTAATAATACTTTGTATTCCATTACCAAATTAAAACATTTATCAGAGGACACAGGCAAATCTTTGTGCAGTGTTGTTCTACACAACCTTCCATTTTCAGTGGTATAAATAACCCTTCCTTGTACAGTCTTTTCAACAATTTCTGTTCACACTGTATCAAGTTATTTTAAGTAGTACAGCTTCAACTTCATGGGATATTCACACAGGTGTCTCTAAAAGCCTTACAAAAGCTGAGACACAACTCAAAGGCATTATCAAGCCAGAAAAATAAATTAGAGTTAATGCTTCTGGCAAATTATCACTGGTCCTTGCTTATTCACTTTTTTGTCTTTTAGATGACTTACAACTACTGAAAGGATTTCCTGCTTTTATTCAGAAACTGAACTCATTAGTCAGGTACCATTAAATTACATACAGAGAGGTTCCCTCCCCACCACAGAAGTAAAAAAAAAAACCACATCATCATCATCCATTCACCCACCAGACCTAAGTTAGCATTTATCTGTAATGACATTACTTATTTACTAGGACAAAATAACAGATTTATTGTTAGTGTACTTTGTCCTATTCAATCTTCAATACCCACCTCTTCAAATCTATTCTCAGCTTTATATTTGATCATGCAGCCAAATATTTTTGTTTTCACTTTACAAATTTAAAAAAATTGATTATATATTTGATTATGCTAAATTATTTTCTATAATTAGCAGACTAGTTAGAAAGGCCAAGGTCTCACTCAGACTGATAAATCTGAGATCAGTCCTGTGTAAAAGGGGAAACAGAAACAAGAAAAAAAAAATCAATATGCAAGAAATTTGCACAAGAAATTATGTATGGATAACATTAGAAACCTGTGAGGTTAAAATTGCATAAATCACTAAAAGGTAGGGGCAAAAGTTTAGTAGATAATATGTAATTAAAAAGCAATAATGAGCAGAATGCTGAAAAAATGTGTGACTGTTAAGCAGCTCGGAAGCCTATTATAGTACAACTTTATAATAAATTTTTAAGTTCATGAAATATAAAAAAACCTATATAAAAAGTTTTGGCTACACAAAAGATTAGTATCAAAATATGCAGATTTTCCATTAAAATAATCATAAATACATATTTTAGTGAGAATTACTTTTTTCTACTACAAAAGAACTGACCTTCTAGAAGCTGAGCACAACGCGGTGGCCTATTTGGCTTTGACCTGACAGTCAAGTATTTAATTTTCCAAATGAAGGAACTTAAAAAATATTAAGAAAGTTTCACTGCATAAATTATTAAAAAAAAATCAGTCAGCCATTCGAGCATAAAAACATACATATAAAGTATATTGGGTTTTAGACAGTAGACAATAATTTCTTGCAACTCTACAGAGAAAATTAGTCTTCTTCAGAAGTCCTTACAATATGTCAAAAAAACCCCCCTACATATGGCCCCCAAGGTAAAAGAGAACTAAGAAGATCCATAAATCAGTGGTCAACATATAAAGTCTTACCATAGAAATACTGTAAACAAAATATAACCAGGATCCCAATTATCTTTGGTATAACAGACTCTTAGGGAATCACTGATGACA
Organism: Mohoua ochrocephala; assembly: GCA_013398855.1. Classification (NCBI taxonomy): domain Eukaryota; kingdom Metazoa; phylum Chordata; class Aves; order Passeriformes; family Acanthizidae; genus Mohoua; species Mohoua ochrocephala. Next base: position 113,622 of record VZTA01019717.1, read on the forward strand.
CATTTTATACCCAACTTAAGAGGGAAAAGAAACTGTTTAAACATTTTGCATTTAAACTATCATGTAAAAATAGAGTATATGTATATGATCACAGTTCAGAATGGTTCTTTTCTTTTAATAAAATGCTTCTGGCATACAATATAAAATCTTAATCGTTCTGGCCAAAGATCCACTTCTGGAAAGGGTCTGATGGATTACAGGATGCCAAACTCGGGTGCTCTCCATTTCCTGTAAGGCACATACGGAGTGCTTCATTGTACAAAGTTTGATCCTAAAGTGAGTAAAAAATGGAAGAGGGAAAAAAAAAGTGAACAAACAATGAGCATGCTATTTCCCCCCACAGTTCTTCCCCCAAGCTGATTGCTAGAGTAAGCTCATGCAGGTGGTGCAGAGGGGACTAGAAAATACATAAGTAGTATGCAAATGCCAACTTGCTTTGTTAGGAAAATTTTGTAAAATAATTTAAAAGATACAAAACATCTGAGTTGACTTGCAGGTGGATGTCTAGACAAACACACTAAAGGATATAAACTGGTTTTTTAAGTGAGATTTCCACTAGTGACATCGAGTTTTGATCTGGAACTGAAAAGCTGAAATTATCTACATTTTCCTGCCAAAACGAAACTTAGTCTTTTTTGGCTTCAGAGTTCTTGTTTTCTTGGTGTTTTTGCTTTTATTGGAAATCCAAAATTAACTAATATCAAAGATCACTAATGAAAAGGCCATTTCACTGCACAGGATATATACCTTCTGGTGCAGCCACTGCTCCTCTCCAACAGCAAAGGTTTTCTGGCCTTTGTAGGTGCACTCGCGAAGCTGCACAGGTCCCTTGGCAGCATGCAGACAAAGCTCCTTCTGGATGTTATGGCGAATTTCGTGGTGTGCAGAATATTCAAAGTACTATTTAAATAATTTTTTAAAATTTTGGTAAATAAACACAATGGAAAGTATTAAACTAAATTAAGCCTTTCAGATTCCCATACACAAAGTGATACATTTCTTTTCTCATTCAAAAATTTGAGACTACAGAATAATTCCTCTGATTTTTAGCACAGACACTTCAAAAGTGTTTACAAAACTAGAAGTAGTTTTTAGTACTGATGCAATACTAATTTATACTTGTATGTATAAATTGCAAATGACACTTGCTGCATGTGTATTATGATGCAAAATCTTACTCCCACACAGACCATATATAATCCATGGAGACAAACTGAAGAGTGGAGATAGTTGCACGGATAACTTAAATTTTGGCATTTCTTAACTTTAAAAATCTGTATTCAATTCCGTTGCTGGATTTTGGTTTTTCTTAGAGCAACCACAAACAAAAGTTGTCACACGAAACAATACTGATTGCTGTATGCCAACTTTTGCTGCTTGATCTAAACAATAAATGTGAACAATAGGATGCTGTTACATCCTCTTGTGAGGTAACCATTAGAAAAGTAATAATAAGCATGTATTTTGTGAGCTCATTTTACCATGATTTCCTGACAGTAGAGTACTCTTAAGGCTCAGCTACAATTCTGGTCTTAACAGGGATTTACTTCTAACAGTTACAGACACAGCTGTCCTTTTACCCCTCCGGCCCTAACCAACATCCCGGTCTCTTCCTTTTCTCCCGCATTAACCAGCAGAGTCCCTAACATTCCATCTCACTGCTACTGTTTCTGGCCTCTGTATGTCAGCCACCTTCACCATATCTTTCCTTTGAATATTAAGGCCAGGCTCAGTTACCCCATTTTCCAGTGGTCAGCAATCACCACCGCACTACCTTGGAAACAATGGGAATAGCACTGAAGGAACAGCACTGAGGAACAAACAGGCATCTCACTCTTAAGACTCTATGACCAATATTAGTCCTCAAAACAGGTACTGACAGAAGTGACCTCCTTAGTCATTTAGCTCTCAGACACAGTAATTTACTCTTAATCTGGTAATCTGACTTAATCTGTCCTGATTTATTTTTGGAACTTCAGAATCTCTGCAAGCCCTGACAATAACGACTTGAAAGCTAGGTCTAGAACTTTATTAATTTTGGATATTGAGATGGGCATGTTTCCAGCCTCCAATAATCTAAAAAGGAAGAATCATATACAACTGATGTACAACTCTGAAAACTAGGTTCTCTATTCTCTTCCCATTTCAAATATATGGATGAAGATGACAGCATAGGAAATATCAGCCTACACTGCTAAAAGTCTGGTAAAGAATGGAGAACAACTGAAAACAGCATTGTAATGAGAAGGGTTAAGTAAGCAAGTATGCATCTTGCAAGCATTATCAGCAAAATCTATTCTCTGAAGGCTGGCATTTAAAGGGATTCAGACTGTTATTTTGTAGCAGGAGGAAAAACAAAACACAACACTTGAAAGAAGAGAGTTTTAGTATAGCCCAAGATAACTTAGAAAGTGAGAACAATAGAAGCATACAGCAGATCTTTTAATGCAATGTCTTTCTACAGTGTTCCCAAATTAATGACTGTGACAATGTGAAGGCTAATAGAATTAATCCACAATCGAATAAAACCCCAAATTCAATCCTGTAAGAAGCTAGCATAACAGGGTAGTTTTTAACCTAGACAGCATGCCATCTCTCACTAAAAATGGTTGGGAAAGTATCACCTAACTAGGATTATGTGTCTCAATTTTCACAGTGCCATCAATAGATGTCTTTTAAGATTGAAAAAAAATTTATTAACACCTTCTGCCCCCCAAGACAACAATTATATTCTAATAAAAACTGTTAGACCTTTGGTGACCTTTAATTATTAAGGATCTACAGTTGACACATTTTATTCACTTTTGAAGGCAACAGAGAAGTGTGCATTTCTGGGCAAGGAAGGAGATGTTCCTTTTATTAGCATTACAGTAACGACTGAACCATTCAGTATCTGACATCTCTTGCAAGTCATATTGTAGAAGGAACAGAGCACCATTGCTGCCTCTAAGAACTATGGACCAAAGAGAGCTCCTCTTGAACAAGTGGAATCACATTATTCACTTGCATTAGCCAGTACAGGATAGGCCACTTTGACCTCACACTGTGAGGCTGCAAGCGGGATAGGGAAGGTGGCTCAGGCCTGGACACTTGGCCTCCCACGGGCCGGATTCCAACCAACATCTTCCTTGACAGTGCGAGTCCTGGTGACAGAGAAAGAAGCAATAGGAGGAAGCATAAGGAAAGGAAGAATTAAGAAGACAACACTTACAAGACAGGAGTAAGGGTGGCGTGAAAAGGTCTTGCACAGAAAGGAGAGGGCAAGTGAAGCAGTGCAACTGTGTTTGAAATCTGAATTTGTATGCTGAAGTTAAAACATTAGAAATGGGACACAACATGAAGAATGGTATGGAATTTTCCTTTAACAATACATATAGGAATTAACTATTAAAAAAAAGAAAAAAAGAGATAAAGAGAGAGAAATTGCATATTAAAAATTAGTCAATTTCTCTAAAATTAATTAAAGGCTTTTATATGGTAAAGCTACAGCAGGAGAGAGAATAAAAATCAGGTGTCAAATATTTTACCTGATTTCCTCCAAGTCCATGACAAGAATACATAATCAATGGTTTGCCACCATGGTTATTTTCACCAACATCCAGACACATGTGGTTACCTATATTTTTTAACTAAAGAAAGGGTGTTATCAGGATAAAAAAAGCTCAGTGGAATGACAAAAACTTAAACTGTCTCAGTCATATACAAAAAAGTAACCTTTAGTTTAATAATAGTTACAGCTGTTAGTTAATTTTAACTTTCTGCTATGCTCTAATCTAAAAATGCTGTTTTCTCAGTTAATCTTTTCTAACTAAAAGCCTCCCTAGTAACTACACAGTCACACATGGAGTTATTAGCCTGCGCTGTACAATCTAACTGTTATTCAAATTACAATTTGAACAGATACACATGAAATATTTAAAATTCACATTCACCTCAAGCTAAGAACTATTACTCTAATTTTTTTTTGTTTTAGCAATGCAATGTCTAAAGTTATTTGGCAGGGAAAATGACTTTTGACATAAATGAAAAATGAAAATGACATAGCTATTGACAAAACTATAAAAGGTATGCAGAAGAGATTCTTTGTCCAGAGTAGTGACAGAAAAGCCTAGAGCAGCTGAAGATAGCTAAAGTCTAAAAGCTATGGCTAAGCTAGTACAAGAGATCAGCAAACTTCCTGGACTATGAAGAATATAGAAAATAAGGACCTCCACTTACATATCCAGAAAATGAAGGATTCAGGTCTGGCACATATGCTTCTGGATAAACATTATTGAGATACCAGGTAAAATTTTTACACTGCAGACGCTGCCTTAAATCAAGTCTTTTTGATATGTCTCCAAATGTTTTCTGTTAGAGGAAGGGAAGTAAGGAAGATAAATACATTAACATTCATTTTGCACACGTAAAGCTATGATATTCTGTGTCGTACTACACAAGTTTTAAGCTTCCTTTGTTGACTTTTTTCTAGTTAATGCTGTAATACTACAGTTACTGCTGTCTTTCAGTGTTGTAACACTACTGACATCCTGCCTGCAGCATTTCAAAGCACTTACAAGAAAAATACATTGCAAGATGGAAAAAATAGAAGTGTCTTTAGTCCCAAGAAAGTTTTAACACAGTGCCATGAAGTGGGAAAGTACAAATAAGGCCATACTGATGACAGCCATAAAGCCAACTGATCTCACTAAAAGTGTAAGCTGAAATAACAAACTGGATTTATGAAATAATTAGCATAATATCCAGTACAATATAGAATCTCCCAAACAAAATTCAGTTGTTCAGCTGCTGAACATGCTTAGGAAATCTAATGTTTTCAGTGATACAATAGTCACAAAAATTTATCACATGAAGGGGGAAAAATAGCTTCTAAAAGAAAATTCTAGATTCTAGCTGGGAAGAAAACTTACAAAATAAGTAAGCCAACACCCAACCTCCCTTGAAAATAACTGACATTTTTAAGCAGACAAGAGACAGGATGGTTATCCATCATCAAGTAAGTTTTATTCTGCTGCTAAAGAACAACAAAACCTGCTTTGTCAGTAAAAATACTAAGCAACTTGAGACTAACAAGACATTATTCTCATTCCAAAAAATAAGTTAGTTTACATTGTCTACACTCAGTAGTTTCTCTCATGCTCTTCTGGTAGTTCCTGTACCTGCACAATGCAAACAACCCAGGATTTTAGAGAACGTATGAAAAAAAACACCAATAAAAAAACCTCGTAATACAAAATCAACATTCACCACCCAAACACTTTAGGGTTTTTATGTTTGTTGGGACTACAGCATTAAGCAAACTGAACTGTCTTTTCATTAAAATATCTAGAATCCTTACGTACTTTGTCAATAAATAACTTTTGCTCACCAAAACTTTCACCGCAGCAAGTGTGATTTCTAATACCACCACCACCACCTACTTGTTTCACAATTTTTGCTGCCTCTGTGTTTCTTCGGTAAAATATTTCTTTATATTCATCCATCCACACTTCTGCAAGGCGAACTTGATTACGTGTGATCACCTGAGTACCTTTTGGGAAAGTATGGGGACTCTTGCTGCGAAAGACATGGCCAACAACAGAGCAAGGCATGATCTCCAACTGTCCACCACATTGCCATACCTAATAATAACATTTAGTGTGTGAGTGCGCTGCAATTAGAATTCAGGAGGTGGAAAAAAATTCAGTAATATTATTGTTTGCCAGAACACATCAAACCATTAGCAAGAGTGCATATATCAGGCATACCGTAAGAGAATTTCCTAATCAGATAAACCCTGGAAACATACATTTCAGATATCAACCCTAAAAACATCTACAAAAACATAAAATTAGTTTAGTAAGCGTGTTTGTATTTTATTTCATAGGTAATTAGTAATTCAATTTTCCTTGTCCTAGTTGGCTGATTGAACAGACGAGTCAAGATCTAATACTAATTTATTCTCAAATCCCCTGTACACTTGTCAGCATAGAGACAATTGCTAATTAGAGAGCTAAACTTACTCTGAAAGACATTTCTATATTTTCACCTCCCCATATTTCCATTTCTTCATCATAGCTTCCAATGTGTTCAAAGTAGTCTTTTGATATTGAAAAGAGACCTCCAGCAAAAGTAGGTGTTCTGCAAAAACAAAATTTTACTAAGAAAGACAGTAGGGTTTTTAAATATAGATGTAAAATTGTGGTGCAACCACTCTAAGAATTTTCCATGCAGTTGTTAGTATTTCACTACAGGGATGCATATTCCTGGCACAGATAACACTTCTAGCCCTTAAATATGTTCACACGGAATCTCATTTGACAGCTTACTGCCATTTATTAAGAACACGTTCAGACTAATGACTGCTGGTATGAAAGAAAGCATCAGGAAAACCAATAAATTTTCTCTGTATGGAGGATATCGAGCAAAGTTACGACTCCTACAGACCAGTAACCTGTCTGTGGACAAAGCAGGTACATTTATCATCAAAGGCACTACTGTATCAGCCTAGTATTTGGGTGCTCTGACCCTTTTTGTCATTCTTTCAAGTAAAGTGAATGAAGAGACAGAATCATGGTACTGTCTCTGAAAAAAACTGTACAATCCTCTGCCCCTTGCCCCTAGGAATATAAGCAATTTCCACTGTATGTAGAAGAAGTAATGCAGAGCAATTACTATCTTAAGGAGGCTATATTTTTATGAATGCTTTAAAATGTCGTTCTTAAAGTATTGCAAAACACATCTGAGATGCTAAGATGTCTGATTATATTTGTACTGATTATATTTGAAAAACTAAAGAAACAAGAAACTGCTGTTCATAAGAAAAACTCCATGAAAACAGAAGGATTTAAATAGTATTCCAATTATGTTTACCTGATCGGATAGGTTTCATCCTTTCTTCTTTTATTCTCATGTTTAGGAAGAGACTCCCATCCAAATGACAAACTCCAATCAAAATTTCCTCTGTTGTGGTTATGCCCATAAGGAGATGGTTTACTGAATTCAAAAGTATTGAGATCTATAGAAGCAATGTCAGGGCTTACAACAGCAACAGGGTTCTCAGCTATTCTTGCCAATAATGGCTCTAACCAGCCATAAAAGCATTCACCTGTGGAGAAAATGGGAACACTGACTTTTTGCTGGACTATAAAGTAGTACACAGAGTATGTTTTAACATGTCCAGCAAGCCATTATGGACTATTTTTAGATAGCATTGCTAATTATTCTTTCAAGAATGTGAAATAGCAATAGGAAAGATGATCTATTGCTAACATCTATAATTCATAAATCTGCAACATTAAATCAAAGACAACAGCATTATAAACCAGACCTGGCACAGTTACAGGTTACACTTACAATGAGCATCCAGAAACGTCAGGGTCTCTCCTGTTGCTACTGAAGCTCCCAACAACCGTGCAGTGATCAGACCTTTTCTTTCCTTTTGACGGACCACTTTAACTATTTGAAACTGTTTCACGTATTCATCTAGTTTATCATGGAGGTATTCTAGAAAGAGGAATCAGTGTCAGGACATTCAGTGTATATACATGCCACTGCCCAAAACGTTGCACTATTAAGCTAACGAGATAAACAACTCACACTAACCTCAGAAATTACCTCAACATCAAAGCCATAAAAATTCCTATCTGCTGAAAGTAATTTTTAGGGGCTGAGTTTTTGGGGGTGGGGGTGTAGGAAGAGGTGACCGGCAGAGGACAGGAGATGGAACATTAAAATAATTCTGAACAAGAAAGGATGTGCTAGTACATCTCTGCTGCAATGTTAACCATTTGAATACCAATTCCATTTTCATAGTGAACGGATCTCATACCTACATTATCTGCAGAACATGCAAATTTTTTCCTTAATGATGGCACACTTACAGAGTTTTCAAAGACTACAATATTTACAACAGCGACAGAAGCCAAATAAAAAACTGTTTAAATGTTCAAGGTTTGAGAAAGAACCCCACATCTCTCATTAAATATTCCACATCATCAGCTTTATTCTGCCCATCCTTAGTGTTAAACTGTACTACTGAACATCCTTCACATCCAAGTGTGTTAATATACTCAATACAGACTTGCAAAAAAGTGTAAATACATTAATAGAAGAATGTATGTATAGACATATTCATCAAAAGCTAAGCATACAAAGTTTTTTGAACTCGCATGTGTTCACACTAAGCATGTATTCAATTATTTTTGAGATTCGGCTTGACTGTTGAATATTATTTTTCCATTAAATAATTTTATTTTCTAATAAAGACACTGCCCTTCATATTAATGAAATTAATTTGCATAAAGACAACCACTATGATAAAATGCAAATTCCTACAAATCCAGGCCAATTTATACTTGGATACTTTGTTCTACAAATTGCAATTGGTTTGAAACATAAATTACAAAGCTACTTGTCATGAAAGTAGTTATGCAGTTAAATCAGCATCAGAATTGGAAAAAATAGATATGGGGTGTAAAAACCTTTTAGAGCACAAGAATTTCATATTTGACTATCTTATGGAAAAAAAAGATTGGGGAGGGGTATTTTATATTAAAAAAAAAAAAAGAAACAAGACCACTTTGAATACTGTTGTACATGTCAACAGTGGTAAGGAGACATCCTCCTAGCAATTCATCTGCAATGCTAACATGTCTTCAATAAAAAAAAAAACAGAAAAAGAAGTGAAAACAGAAAGACTTCTTACCATCTACACTGGCATCATCCACCAAAATAATCTCCTTTAGCAGGATGGCAGGAGATGTGTACATCACACTGTGAACAGTTCTGAGCAGAGTTGACCACGCTTCGTTATGGAAAACGATGATAATGCTTGTGGTTGGCAATGGCGGGCAGCGCTTGAACTTTTGTTCAATACATCTACAGATTAGAAAGGGTTGGGGTTACAAAATGGACAATAATTTTTTACTCAAACTCTTAAACTTTTCCTTCTAGTACAAAGCTTTATAACTATGAACATTAAATAGTTCTGCTTCTCTACTTCCTATCCCAGTTCTGGAGTGCAAAGGTAGGTACTTCAACTGGAACAGCTGTTCAGAATATTAAAAAAAATATAATGACTGAGAATTCCACTTGAACAACTTAGCTCTGCTTCTGTCTCACACACAGTTGAGCACATTTCCTATAACACCCAGGCCTTCTTCGGGAAAAAATATTATTCTATTGAGAGCAGCAGGTACTGACTGAGCTGACTTAAAAGTCACCATTACTACTGAAACCCAAGAATACACAGAAGAATATTTATTAGAAAAATGCAGTGTTTGCAAGGAAAAACATAACCTATATAATTCAAATTTCAAAGTTTTGTAGAAATGCTATGTAATCCTTAGGGCAGCATATCCCATTCAAGGGATACAATTTTAAACCCACTGTTTTTCAAGACTGACATATCCTAAACATAATTTTAGATCCAACGGCAAGTCAAGATGACAATGCTGTATTCTGTATTCATAAGTCGCACACTTATTGTTTATCGCCTGTCAGCTTTAGGGACTGGAGGACACCCCAAGGTAATAACCACAGTCATTGCCTCACAAAATACACAAGCAAAACCTCCCCAGTTACGCTCTAGGAAAGGTTACGGTGAGCTGCACCACACGTATCATCAGCGGCTCAGTAAGTTTAGCCACTTCTGGCACAGATGGCTGACAGCATTTCCTCTGACACTGAGAGAGACTGCTCATAACTAAAACCCACTCTCCCCAAGTCCTACAGTCTATACTTATAAAACTTTTCAATACTACAAGATTGCTGCTGAGATCTTCCATTACCTTGCTCAACAGTTTACAATTCCTAATTTATTAAATTATGCTGGTGGTTTTATTAGCACTGAATACTAAAAAAATGGAGGGTGGTGTTTAAATTGGAAAAATGTTGAAACCACATTTTTAGTTTTCTTCTAAGTAAAACTTAGCAGGCCTCCTGAAAGCTACTCAGAAATTTTAGCTTAAAGGCAAAAGCAGAACACCTTATTTAAATAAGGTTACTTTGAATTCAAAACCATGAAAGAAGTGAGCTTTTCTAAACATTCTTGGCTTTGGCACTGTGGATCATTATGTACAGCCAATCATTATGTATAGCTAGGAGACTTTCCTAAACTATCACCTACTGCTAAACTCTCAAATCACTTTGCAGTCTGAATTTCTGAGAAGTTTTTCAGTTTCTGAGGACATACACATTTCAACTTACTCAGGAGGTCGAGTGTCTGGTCCAAGATCTCGGTGTAAAGAAATCCTATCACTTGCAAATGCATTAAAACAGTGTTTCTCTTCTCCAACCTGTTTTTCTTTCTGTTCTTCTGAATTTAAGTTGATGGTTTTAAACGCTTTTCCAGAAGCTCCAGGAGCATTAGGATCTTGAAGGGGCCGATCTAGAAAGGGTTTTAGTTCCACTGGAGTATAGTGCCCTGGCAAGCAGCGTCTCTCTCCGGGAATCTTAGTTTGCCTAACAGGTGCTTTTATCTGCATTTTTGGCTTTGCACCTTTGATATTGTTCATAGCATTTAACACAAGACCTAATACGTGACTTTTCTTTCCAACTACTGGCTCAATCCCTGCTTCATCCTTAAAATCTTGAACACCCACTTCTCTTTGTAATAAAAATAAAAATACCAGAAAGACAAACACAATTATGCTAAACTTCCAAAGTTTCCAGTGAAAAAATGTCTTAAATAGTTTAGGTGTCTTTTTCAAGGCCATTCTAGTTTTAAGAATTTTCACACAACAGACGATTCTGTGAGTGTTGTTCTTCGTATATGTCACAGCATTTCTTGAAATTATAACACCTGTAAATTAAAACAAATAGTAATCATTTAGACATCTCATATCTTTAACTATGTAAAGCCATAGGAAATTAATGGAGAGGAATTAATTCACAACTCGCAAAAAATCAAACAGTATGCACGCTACATCACTTAAAGATACATCAAACCTATCTATAAGATATCCAAAATGCCCTTTCCCTGTTTTTTGTTTTGGGTTTTATTTTTTAAATACACTTCATATAGAAGAACCAGAAATTAGGCATACCATCAAGAATAAAACATCATTTCTACACAGTGCCATTACTTCATATTTATTTTCTTCCAATTAGTTTGTTTAAAATTAGAAGAAAGTGTTGTATAAAGTCTTGTAGAAACATGGAATTTTAGCTCAATGATGGGACAGGAGAAAAACAGGTAGAATCAATACATTAGTTCGAGCTGCACATCAGAAAGAGCCACATGGAAAGTGAACTATAAAGACAGGAAAGACTTCTCAATCAACTTATTTCAACAATTTTAAAGTTTCCTCCACTATTTTTTTCACAGACAAGTAATTATTCAGTTGCTTTCAAAGATGAAACTATGAAAGGCATTTGAAGACTACCAAAATGTAAGTGATTTGAATTAAATTCTCTCTGCCAAACTGGCAGTTTACAAGAAGGGGATACATTCTGCAACCAGCCTGAACAGCTGGAATAGCTACTCGGGGAATAAATTCATTTTTGTCTAAATTGCATGTATGTGAATCCAGAAGAGAAATAAACAGCATCTAGCTAAAAGCCACAGATAGTTCCCACTTGCTGACTACTGACCACAAAATTGCAAAAAACTGCTTTTCTATTTATTCCTCTGAAATACAAATAGATCTTAATTGGAGTAATATATACTCAGGAAGAGATACAAGTCAGAGAAAACAAAGAAACCGCACCCCTCACCTGTTTTCCTTCAAGTATTTGCAGGAGAAACTAAGCATCTGGATTCCTTCACATTATACTGTATTTCAAAGCTTATGTCAGCTTAATAAACCCATACATTCAAACTACAGTGTTTTTACAAGAGAGTTATTGTTAAAAGAGTGCAAAGAGGAAGCATATTACATCATACTAAAAGGTACCAAAAACATGCTTCACAACTCACAAAATTTCAAAAAAACCAAACCAAACCAACCAGTCCACTTCTGTCTGTGTCGCATATTAATTTCCCATTTTTCCTTACTGCTGAAACATTGGAACTACAACACCAATGCCTTTAAAATGGAAGACTACAAATAAAAACTTTCTTTCCCAGTGAAAGGATTGCAACCAAATTAGCAAACTGCCAGGTTGAAAAATGTCTTGTTTTCTCACAATGTCTGATGGGTTGATCTTGACTGGCTGCCAGACACCAACCCAGCCAGTCTCTCGCTTTCCATCCTCAACATGACAGTGGGGACAAAATAAGATGGAAAATCACATGGGTTGAGCTAAGGACAGCATGATCACTTACCAGTTACTGTCACAGGGAAAACAGACTTCTAACGATGAATTTGAATTTGCTGCCAATTAAAAATAGAGTAGGATGGTGAGAAACAAAGGCTCAAACCACCTCCCCTGGCTCAGCTTCACTGCTTCATTCCCAATTCTTCTATCTTCTTTCTGCCTAGTGGTGCAGAAGGAATGAATAATCAGGGATGTGGTTAGCTTGTAAGACTTTCTCTCTAGCACTCCTTGCTCTGCACACCTTTCCCCTGCTCCAGCACGGGTTCCCTCCATGCAGTGCAGTACTTCAGCATAAACTGCTCCAGCATAGGCCATCCACGGGTCGCAGTTCCTGCCACGATCTTGCTCCTGCATGGGCTCTCCATAGGCTGCAGCTTTCTTCAGAGTACATCCACCTGCTCGGGCCTGGTGGGCTGCACAGGCTGCAGAGTGGATACCTCCTCTGGGGTGGTCCTTCATGGGCTGCAGAGAAATTCTTCTTCACTGCAGTCTTCTCCATGAGCTGCAGAGGGAATATCTGTTCTAGTGCCTGGAATACCTACTCCCCTCCTTCTTCACTGACCTTGATTTCTGCAGGGTTTCACATTTTTCTCACTCCTCTTTCTCACAGCTGCCGTGCAGTATTTTTTACCCTTTCTGAAATACCTCATCACAGAGGCACCACCTGCTACACTGGGTGGCCCAGCTTTGGCCAGCAGTGGGTCTATTTTACAGCTGGCTGGAACCAGCTGTGTCCAGCCCCGGATGAGAGTGTGGAGGTGGGGGGGCAGCCCCATGTCTCTTATCAGAGAGGCCACCGGTGCAGTCATCCTCACCTCCTAACCTTGCCATGAAAATGCAAAATACAATGTAAAACACCAACCATTTGTACAGATTATCACCCAACGTTGCAGCGGCTACAGCCTCTGCAGGTTGCTAACCAGGAATGCTTTCCTAACACCATCAAAAAGAACATCACATTACTGTTTCTCAGTGCACCATGCACAAGCACGTAAGATACTAGCAAATCTTAAAGCTTAGAAATCAATAAGCAATACAAATATATCTTCCTCAAATGGAAAAAAAA
>VZTA01019718.1:0-55919 GCA_013398855.1 Mohoua ochrocephala
TGTTGGTTGGTTGGTTGGTGGGTGTGGTTTCTTGGTAATAACACGTGGCAGCAATTACACTTGGAGGATCTGAAAGTTAATTCTACGAAATCTCACCTCTCCTTTTTGCAAGGCAGGGTTACCCACACGCATGAACTTATTTATGACAACGAAACATGATTGTAAGAGAACATCTCAGAGTTAAAGAAAAATTAAGGATTCTGAACATGCTCCAAACTCCCCACACAACCCAACAGCTTCCTATTCACAAGATGCAAAATATATTTCTAGGGATGAAACATATTTATAGTATAGAAAAGCCCCTGATAGTTTCAAACTCTAGACAGCAGAGATAAAATTCCATTTGGTTGGAGTTCTTTCTAATCTGGAGCATCTTAGTGACAACACAACTATGTAATTTTATTTTTTTTAATCCAAAAGACACATTAAGCACTGAAGAATCTGCAACATCCAAATCAGAAACTCTGCAGAACACCAGTCTATTCATAAAGACTTGATTTGCACATTCTCAGCACTTAGCTTCCTCTGAATGGTATGACTAAAGAAACTGAAAACTCTCTATTAGTATTTCTGTAATGCAATTTAATACATGACTCCTCTCTGCTTTTACAGGGATTAGATAGCACAATCTCTTTTCACACTGCATGGAGTTGAAGCTCCAGCTTTGCAAATAGATAGAAACCTGAGCATCCCAAAATGAAAGTTAATAATGTATTTGTATTTCTTTCTAAGCTTAATTCCTTTACTCAACTAACTTCAGAATGACTGAGGAACAAACAAGCTGCAGGTAAGCTGGCAGGTTTTCAGTTTAGAAGTGCATTGCAGTTTTTGTATTCTTCACCTTACCCAGCATTTTATTTTGCTGACAGTCTCCTTTAACAGAATGCAGCTTAATTATACTCAGCATTACCTAATCAGCAGGAGTTTGCTTCTTTGAAACTTTTTTTCGTCCACTAAATGTATGAATTAAATCTGGCCCATAGCTACCTTTTACAATCTGCAATGCTTAATTTAACAGCCCATATTACATTATGCTCGTACTCAAAAAGAAATGTAATCTCAAAATGATTCATAGATGCTCACAGTTGCCTACATAATGAGCACTCAGAAGACTAACAAAAATTGATGGTGCCCTGGGAATTGGTGTACAACATATAAACTATCTGTACAGTCTGAGTCAGTCTGCAAACTCCGTACTGATGGCACAGCCCACCCTGTCCATTCTTTATTCCGAATCACTCTTCAAAAGGGTGATGGGACGAGATCAACACAGAGGGAACAGCTTTAGGTGTCTCTGTTATAACAGACACGCACCCTGGATCATCTCTCATCACAGGTAAATCTGTTTTCTGCTTAAAATTTGGCTTCTGTGTGGAATGGCAACTAAAACAAAAACCACCCGGTCAAAGAACTAATGAGAAGGGACAAAAGTAGAAGAGGATGCCACAGGAACAAAGAAATAAAGCATTATAAATCAAACAGTCTCTTGGTACAAAGTTAAGCTGACTTGCAGCAAAATCGGTCAGGCAAGACTCCAGGTGCCTGAAGAAACACTGCACAAAAGAAAGGAATGCTCCTGACTTTCAAGGGACTTTGCCCTCAGTCGGGATGCTCCTGAAGAGTGAAGAGATCAAGGCAGCTCAATAGCCTGTATTGTCTCAAGAATTGCTGCTCTCTGTTTTCCCCAGAGCAGGAAGTAATTTGCTGTAGAATCTCTTTTTGAGTAGCACTGCTTCAAAGCAGACAAGAGTTATTCCCAGAGCATGGATTTGACCAGACTGTCAAACACAGGCTAGCATTCTGCTAAAGGCATAGCCTGAGCTTGTCAGCTCTCCCGGAGCAGGGGTACAGGCTCACAAAAGAAGGTAGGAAGGGTCACAAAAGGAGGCAGGGAAATTCAGAGCCTCCCTGTCCCCTCTCCCCAGGAACACAGCGCTCAGCTGGTACACGGTGAACTGATTTCAGTTCCATCTCCTGATGCCAAGTCAGACATGCCTGCCTGCCTTCCAGAAAACACCTTTAATTGGAAGGTGGGACCTAAAGAAGTCCTAAACTGTGCAGTCAGCCTTGTCATTTTGACCTTGATTTTATGCTTTGAATAATCTCCTCATCGCCTTTATTTTCCAAGCCCACCTTCCCACTGTGTGGCTGGAGCATATGATGGTGACATTTGCTTTCTGTTCCTTCTCTCAAAGCTGTTTTACTTTGTAGACCAGTTTTCAGAAAGAGAGAGAACAGCATGGGGCACAGCTCTGCAGGCCTACAGCACTAAGCACAGAGGGCTGTACTTTCCACACCCTACTCCAAGGCCACTTACAAACATCATCCACTAAATTATAATTGCACAAAACAACATTTTCTCATATCTTAGAAAAAAGTCTCCATAATTGGCTCTAGAACCTTATCAAGCCCTCCAGGTCCTACCAGAGTACCAATTATAATAATAATGCCAGTAGTGGCTTCACGACTTCCAGTTCAGCCAAGCAGTGTAGGCTTACATCTTCCCACCACTGTTCTGGGGATTCCAGCTCCGGTGTGCACCTATTCAGTTCCAGGCAGGATTCTAGTAGACAGTTCCAGACTTTCTCTAATAACTAAGTCAAGACATGGTATTTTACTCTTCTTGAGTATGTCAGACTTACTGGGAGTAGTTGCATCCAGGCTGCAGAAATGCTCTCAGTTTCTTGCTAACCTGCCTCAAAGGACATGTACCCATAATACCACTGACTTCAACGTGCTCATATCAGAGCAGAGTTTAAGCATCTACTTATGTGGGAAGATTTTCTTAAATCAGGGCCATATCTTTCGTGATAAACATAGATGGAAGTCCTGTTGCTGATAATGCTTGAGTGCTGTCCTAAGCATGGAGGATTTAACTGCACGTTAGAGTACTGCTGTGCTCAGAGGGAGTTTGTTTTCAAACATCATGTCCAGCAGTCCACACTCGGGAAGACAGCCACAGGTATAAGAGAAATCAGCCATCCTTTCCACAAGCTGCCTGCCTGTACCATGTGCAGAAACTCAATACCACCACATCTGCCGCACTCTGAGTATAATTGCTACAAATTGAAAATAACAGCATTTCCTTTCTACAGTTTTTCAGCCTCAATAGCTGCACAGACACCCGAGATTGAAATCAAGAGTTGTAGATGAGAAATTTAGATATAATTGAGCATGAAGCATCTCATTTCAGACAAATTGTTTTGCTTTAATACGTACAAGTGTACTGGTAAAAGATGTTTTGAATTGCAAAATCCAATCAATGAAAGTGTAAAAGAAATTAGTTACATTTTGCGAAACACATAGGAAAAATGTTTTCTATTGAAGTAAAAAGAACATTTCCTCTCTCATGAAACAGGAGGTTTTTTAGTAACTATTCTATGGTACATAAATCACGTTCAGGCTAAAAGTACATGTATTACAAGAAAGAATTTCAGTAGCCAGTAGAGCTCAAGAAGTTCTTACCTTCGCTGAAGAGCTAATTAGAGCACTCATTTATCATTCAAAAAGTCTAAGAAAAGGATAAAAAGGGAGGAAAAAAAAAAGAAACAATAAATACATGTGGTGGTGAGACAGCTGAATAAGCTGTGTCCTCACTTGAATTTAGTAAGTCTCAAAATTTAATGCCAAGGGAAACAGAGTGAAAAGACCATCACGGGGAGGTTCTGCAGCGTGGCTCAGGAGATGCAGGCAGCCTCTTGGGAGCTCATAAGCAGCCACCGTGCAAAAATGCAGTCATTTCACTGAGTTTTACCTCTGCCATATTGGGACTGGCAAGATTTTGTGATAAGCTGATTAAATTAATGGACTGTTTTACCTAGGGCTCATTTCTTCTTGGACAACTATCCGCTTAAACGAAAAGCTCTATGACTGTTTGTGACGGTGGGGTTTTATAGAACTTAGGGAAAGGCATATTCCTGTACTTTACTGAAGACTTACAGAGTTGCTATCCCTAAAGTACAACATCCAACCCAGAAGAAAGTGTTTAATGGTTTGAATCATCAGTGCCTTCACCTTCCCTTCTACTTTTTTCTATAAGAAACATTGCCCAGAGTATCTTTTGGGGGAGTTTCCCTTCCAAAAGACTCCAGTTTTGATAGGTAATAAAAAACAGTCAGTTCATAAAAACACATCTTTGAGATGCTCTAATCTCTGTAAAAGTCTATGGAGAAGAAAGGGGTCAGAAGACGCAGGAGTGAAGGAGTCAACATATGAAGCATTGAAAAAATTTTGGAGTCCTGGAGCAAGTAAATAAATAGAAATTAGCTGAAAAACTGTGAAAGGCAAAGAAAATGAGAAGCTCATGAGCAACTGCCCCATTCCCTTTTCTGATAAACTGTTCTGGTGGTGACACTGCTGGAGAGCACTGATCAAATCTGCAGGATTTGCACGGCAGCCTGGCAAATTTTTCTCTGTAATGGAATCCATTATAAAAATATGTGCGCCTAACCATAAAATTCTGGCTGTAACCAACAATCTTTTACAGAAAAAAGTAGCGATGAGAATTTATTAACTAAAATAAGTAGCATACACGCCTGCAAGCTGCTACAGCTGCATAATCTATTGCATTGTAACTGAAGACTATACAACAAGTGTTTGTTATCTCAAGCCATGTAACTACTACAAATTCTAGACCTTAACCAGCCATTTCTATGGTATTAACATACTAAACTCAGGGCTGCTTTTGGAAATCCTTATTACAGAAAGACTGATTTATCTGGTGCATAAGCAACAAATCAATACAATGGCAAGCATAAAGCTAACAATATATTTTACGAGATTCACAGTGTGTATGACATGATACAGTTTTTAAACATGCTTACCACATTGTGGGGGTAATGTAAAATGTAGACAATGATAGTTCATTTTGTGAATGCAAAAATCTTCTATGGCCTCCCAGTTTTTCCTTTTTTTTTTCCCTTCCAAAAGACCAGATAACTTGTTAGCCAGTCGCAGCTCTAGGGAAAAAAGCTCTTGCTTCATAGAATCTCTACCCATAATTTGACACCATTTAGCAATTTCTGCCTATTGAAGCTGAATTAATTCACAAAGTACATGAATTACAACACTTGTTACTTGACCAGCAAATGTGCCCACACGATCACTACTGAGGTCAGTGAAGGGACACTAACAGTGCCTACAATTTATTGGTTTGCACAGAAAAATTTCCAGCTCAGTTTCTTTAAGCCCTTGAGCATAAGTATCTGAAATATATGGAAATAAAAAATAAACGTTAAATAAAATTATCAAGGTGCAGTGTCCTTAACTTTTCAGAGGTGAGGAGACAGCTAGTTTTGATTGAAAATAGAATTATTTTAGGGTGGTTAGTATTATTCAATATGGAAGTTTTACTACTTTTTAGATGCACAAATAACCACGACTGTCTTGGGTACGGACCAGGTGTTCAAGTGTCTCCCTCTAAACTATGAAGTCCTCTTGTCTCCTTCTATCTCCTCCTTAATAAATTTCTGATTCCGAATCACACTATCCATGGAAAGACCATATTTTTGATGAAGGATGTTCTCTTTCATATAACAATAGGATAGGGAAAACAACAATGGCATCCCTTTAGTAAATGGCACTTGAGCACAAATTCCCCTTTACTTGTATACACTTCAGATTTTCTTCTGTTAAAAACTTAGCACAAGTGATTTAATACTGCTTTTGGTTACTTTAAATATTGTTTATTTAATTGTAAAATAAACTTATTTTGCACTTGTGTCTGAGCCTAACCTTCTCCACACATTGCAAAACCGCAAATTCTCCGTAGTTTATTTTTCCTAGCTGTAGATAACTGTTACATCAATGAAAAATGGCATTGTGAACTGACAAGATTTTTGTTACTTTATAATAGACAATTCTTCTGTCCATGATATGTTGTCTTTACAGCTACAGATTAGCACCTACACGTGGTTCACCCACATGCCAGGCTGAAAGGGGAATGAGGGAAGGAGAGCAAGGGATATTTTGGATATGTGCCCACAATTAATATATCGCCAGGTAAGAAAATGCCATGAGCAGAAGGTAGAGCAGGAAGCTCTCTTCCCAAGTGAGGGCTGAGGCAAGATCAATCTGCTTCTTGTAGTATTGAGGCCTTTCACACCAACGAAAAAACACCATCAGCACACATCCCGGGAAAATTCCAGATGAAACCTCCCCACAGCGTGGCAGTGCTTAACACATACTCAGTTGAAACAACTGCTACATCATGTCCCCGAGGCAACAAGAAGTCAACAAAGATAAAACAATTCTTTTGCACGTGGTGTAGTTTTGCCGTGGGCTTGAGGATCCATCTGCCTAGAAGGTGTGTGAAAAATGAAAGCTGTTGTCATGTTTTTATTTGTTATGAATGTTATTGAACAAACACAGCTATTGTCCTACAACACTAACACACTAACAATTCTCTAATTTTTTAAAGAAATTTAAAATAAATATTTAAACCAAATGAGATGCAAAATTTCTCTGTTTAGTACAAGCCCTCAGTTTCATATTGAAATGCATCAATTTTGGTGCAGCAGGCACAAACTACCCTTTTGTTTAACAGCCTCAGCAGCAAAAACATGAGAAACATGCTCAAGTCTAGAGTGTTATAACTCAACAGCAAGCAGTGTGCCTTGGGCTGATACTGTCAGGGGAGGTCATGGACTGGGAAGAATATTTTAAAAAATCAATCCTCTAGGCAAGTTCAAGAGTGTAAGGGGAGTAATGTAAGAGCTTTAAAGTCTCCTAGATCTATAATGTTTGTGTAGTAGAGTGAAAGGGCAGGAAGGTAGATCATCAGACACAGAAGGGGAGTTTTATTTGGTTAAGAATTACCAAAATAATCCGTGTGAAAAGTATCGAGAATCTTAGCCAAGGAGTTAAAAAAGCAAGGCAGACATCACTTGATTTTTGGAGAGAGTTTCTCAAACACTGAAGGGCAAGCAAGTCACCAGGTAAAGGCAAAGCACAGTCATGACAACAGGCACTAAATAAAGCTTGCAATTGGATGGGGACTCAAAGGTGCCACAACCAGGCTCCCCCATTCTGTGCCCTACTACAAGGAGATGCAGCAATACTGTGATTCTCCTGTCTCTCTAAAACCAGCTGTGCTGTCAGACATTGAGGGCCAAGGGGCTGGTACTCAAATGCTCATTTCCCTTCCCTCACTGGAGCTGACCTATGCTACACTTGCTTTTTTTTGGCATCCTTTTTTGCCTGGTTGTTGGCGGATGAGGAGTCCCTGTATCTGGAAAGACTCATCCAACGTGTTAATACTGATAGGAACACCACTGATTGAAATCCTGTGCAGAATGTACTCCCAGTCCTTGTGTTATGCATCTCCATTTGAAGATATTTCTCCCTCTCTTTCAGACAGCTGGTGATGAAGATTCCATTTAGAGCTACTGCAAAGGCACAGATGAGTATGGGGGGGTGGGTTAATATACATATAAAATATTAGTCAAAAATCTTTGAGATTTATAACAAAAAATTTGTTGGGGAGCCTTTACTGATCTTGCTACAATTCCTACTACATTACTTGTTTTATTTATTTATATAAAAGAACACCTAGAGGGAAAATGAAACAGTTTCCAGTCTTTAGAGTGGAAGGTTTCCCCTCCATCTTTAATTCATGGGGTTTTTTGCAGCATTGACTGTGACTCGGATCAATGCACTCCATCGGGTTACCTGGCAATCGTACCCTGTACAACGTGCAGGTACAATGCAGTGAGTCAAATCCAAGAGACAGTCTCAATTCACTCCCACATTATTTCTCGGATTTTTTTTTTTCACCTCCTTCATCCTTTTAACCTCAAACAGATGTTTCTAATGTGCATACTAAGTTCAAAAGCACGCAGCTCACCCTGACCACTTAATAAACCTCAGCAAAGCCCCATTGCTTTAGTGCTAAGAGATCCATGTAGACTTCAAAGCAAGTTTTTCTGAGCTTGTTTAATGACAAGGAGCCCACGGTAATGAGCTGGCCACATTCTGCACTCCACCCACTTCCTTTAGGTTGTGTTTTACCCTCAGTTTTGAATTTGGAAACCCCCACCACTCTAGGGAAGGGGTGTGGGAAAGCAAAGAGTTCCACTTAAAATATTAGAGGCAATTGCCTTCAGTGCAGCACACCATTAGCAAGTTTTTAAGACCCAGACATAGCCTCCCTCTTAAGCAAAACGAGACCTTCAGCAAGAGCAGCAGGAGATTATGATCCTCTTCATCTACATTTTGTGCCAGCCCTAAATATTATAAAAGAAAGGTTGCTCTGAGTATTTCACTCATTTTTTACCATTATCCTTTTCTCCCCTTTCAGGAAAGGCTTTCAGTGTGTTGATTATATTTCTGTGCTGAGTTCCTGGAAATATTTAATCTAAAATGACAATTTGACTAAATGCAGTGGCTGCCATTTTATGTAGCCACAGGAGAGGTGAAAAAGTCATTCTGCTGCTTCACTTTGTGAAATGGATAATATAACTTAGAGAACAGACATATAACATTTTCTATCCATCAGTCTATGCTTTCATTTTACAGTTTTATCTGCTATCTAAAAGCTAGTTGTTTACCAAGTCACCCTTATCTTTCTTCTTTGTGAAACTTCACTGCAATAAATAAAATGTTGCTTGTGTTTGCTGTGCCTCCAGATCATTTTGATTTCAAACACACCCAAGATTTCATTTTGATTGCCCTTCCAAAAATTATATTTCATATTATGTCATAGCATCAAAATATACCAATAGAGAATACTCTTTCTGGGTTGGGGTTTTTTCCTGTTTGTTTCCCAAACAAAATTAAATATGTCTATTTTACAAAATTTTCAGGGCATTTTCACTGAATTAAAATGAACCAGAATTAATGGAGCTGCAGAGAGTGGTTCCAAAAGTAAATAGAAAGATGAGCATAAACTAAGTTGACTTCCTATAAAAGAAACTATTGTATTGAAAAATCCACTAGTGAGACAGGTCTCAGAAAGATTATTTTCACTATTCACTGAACCTCATACAATATTTAGATGAGCTCAGAACTTCAGCTGACAAACACACTGATAGCAATGAGAGAAGTTTTAGTCTGATACAATGATTCTAGAAATAAAAATTAAGAAGTTCCTCTATCATAGTGTTAGAAATTAGCTCCTTTGCACGAACCTAGGAATATAATTTAGCTTTTTCCATTCACATGCAAATACACTCTTCCTAGTGCACAAAAGATATCCCAGGGAAGAAATTAAAACATTATAGAATCTAATAGCAGGGTTATTACATGTCAACCAAGTTTTGTGCTATGCTTTGTTTCAGGTTCTGTGTGATATGACAGCTGCTTCTATTCAGATGTTATTTTAAAGGAAACATTTTCTGTAATTTCAGCTGACTCATTCTAACTAGCAATACTCCATTTTAAAATGCCATTGAGCAAATGCAAAGTATTTCTTCACTGGAGACAGCATTCACTGTTCTAATCTAATGCAAATGTTAGTTAGAATCAACAAGCCTGCACAAATGCCAAATCGCTTGTCCCCCTTTAGATGATTTCACACCTAACACAGCAACAGACAGTTTGCCAGAAAACACATTAAGAAGCATTTTAAAATATATCACTGTGTATTATCTCTGTGGTAAATAACACAGTAAGTCCCAAACGGCTGTTCTAAACAAAGAAAAAACACAAAACCAGTCCTGAAACACAACAAAGTCTGTGATACAAATTCAACTGGGAATAATATTGCAAGCCTTAATAGAGACAACACTCTGACGTGAATAAAAGCTTCTCTCTAGTAAGGGACAGCCAACAGGTTGTCAAGAATCTCTTCCAAAGACAAAAATGTTAATTTAAGTAGTAAGACTACTTTTTCCAGCTACTCCTGGCTAAGTCCCAGGCTAGTTCACTACACAGAAGAGAGCTGTATGAACTGATAAAATTATTTATGCAAAAATGAGGAATTCACAGATGTCTGAGGGAAGGGCACAGTGCTGAGAGCACTTTGCCTTGTCAGAAGTTGCTCCAGTCATATCCCCAGACAGGGCAAATAGCCCTGTGTCTGTGAGAAGAGAAAGGCAGCAAAGCTTGTGGGCTCAGCAGTGCCAGAACTGTGGACGAGGCACTGAGGGATGAGCCATATGGTGATAAGAAAGTGGCAGCCATTTAGGTGGCCATAGGAGGATCATTTGTTTTGTGGGCAGTGATCAAAGCTAAAATGAAAAAAAGCAGGAAGACTGGGGAAAGCACCTGGTGCTGCCAACAGGAACAGCTGATGCCATAAACCAGGTTGGTGATTATACAGATAGAATCCTTTATAAATCTGTCCCAGCATATGGTGAACAGGAGAACAAAGATGGCCAAAATACCAGAGCACAGTTTCTGTCAGGGTTCCTGAAGATATCCAAGAGCTGTAAAGGACTAGGACCAGACATGACTCTAAGACTGACGAATGTTCCTTCAAGATGAGGATGATGAAGACCAAAACTGTTGCTCTCAGTGAGGTACTGTTTATAAGACAGCAAACGAAAAGGAAAAAAAAGAGGTAAAAAAAAAAAAGTACACCAATACCAAACCAAGGATCTATATCCATGTTAAAACGTGAGCCTGGGCACTGATGGGATTGTTTTCAGTGCTTCACAACCAGGATGGCCCCTCTTGATGCACAGGGATTTGCACGCCAATTTGACCCAGCTGAGACCCATAAGCCAGAATTACACACCACAAATACTGTCATACCAGTCCTAGCACCTGCTTTTAGCCAAGCTTCAGTACACTTTTCATCTCAGCACTCTCTGAGCCTTTTATTTTAACATGGCAACTGCTCCTTGCCCTTTGATGCCTACTTACAGGAATGTGACCCCAGCTGCTAACCCTCAGTCGAGCTTTGTGCTCTCCCCAGGCTTTCCTTCCCTTAAAGTTATTCGTCTGGAGGCTCAGGACAGGTGCTGCAGCGAGAATGGCAAACCCTGCTAGCTCAGTGGCAGGGACAGTGAGCCCCCAGTGGGGGCCATGGCGTGTCCTGGCCAGTCCCAGTGTCAGCTGTTTCTCCATCTAGCAGCACAGATGCTGTGTATCACACTGTGAAATACTGATCACATTAACTAAACCAGAACTTCGCAGCACATCAGCTGGTTACCAGCCAGCACTTAGATGGCACTGAACTGAAGACACTCCTTGGGAAATCTCGCCTGAATGAAGTTTTGGCTGCGTTGGCTTCTACTTGTAATGTTTACCTTGTTTTCTACTGTGCATAACTGTGCTTCCTAAAAGCATCAGGGTTTGTATTCTGGCCTTCCTACAATAAACAAAAGCCAGTGTACCCAATGGGAACAAAAAATGTACTGTAAATTTGAGTAACATATCCCTGAACTTTCTGCGTAGAGCAGATCATCAGTATGCACAGCAGATAATACAGCAGGACACAAAAACACACTCCCAATGCTGTGTCAAATCCATCAGTGGCTCTGCTAATTGATAAAAGAATGTTTGAGGCTGGAAGCCGGTTCAGGTTCACGTCACATACCCCTCCCAGACGGCACTGAAACATGATGTTGGTGCTTGGAGGAGCAACAACACGGTTCTCCTCAAAGACCTGTTGCCATCTGTTGCCAAACCACATCAGAAGGAGATGACAAGAGTCTTTAGTCCATCACCCTCTCATGTGCTAAGTGGAGAGACAGAAAGCAGCAGAGACATTCACATGCTGTCAAAAATTTCAGGAACGGATTAATTGAAGCTGGCAGAAAGGAATGTGCTGGTACAGACTGACTGGAGTGAAATTACTCAATATTTGGCCAATTCGAGTATATGCAATTTTCATGGAATGTTTTGGTAAGAACTTTTCATCGAGTTTTAATTATCTCAAAGAGGTGAGATTGGTGAGGAAACGGGCAGAGGTAAAGCTACACGCACAACGCCAGTGTCGTGACTTGTGCAGACCCTAAAGCAGAACCCAGGACATGAGTTCTGTGCCCTTTGCTCCAGGCTGGGACGTAGAGATTCTTCCTCAAGTGAGCTCAGCACCCTAACACATTTCACAAGGAAACACAAATCCATTAGGACTATCCTTGGAGAGAAGAATGTCACTATTTTATTCCATAGTCTCATTATATTTGCTTCCACATCAGTTGATTTTTTTGGTCATTTTTTCAGCTCTTATTAGAGCATAAAAGTTACAACTGTCCTCCAGTTTGAATTTATTTCTACTCTATCATAAATATTCATCAGGTAAAAAATACAAAGTAATGAGAATGAAAAGAGGTAGTATTAAAGTATAGGATAAATCATTATGTCAAAAAGCTTGCAAAAAGAACCAAGTATTCAATTACTCCAGATGTCTGTTTGTCCTTTCTGACAACAGAGTTGCTTGACAGTCCTACATTTATAACAGGCACAAATTAAAGTGAGAAACACAGAGGCAACTTGTGCAAGTGTTTGTAACTTCAGATTATGGCTGGCCAAAAGCAGACACACTCACTAGAGTTTCAGTCACATGACACTGAAAACTGATTACCACACAGAACAGTGCCTTTTAGATTGAAAGCAAAAGCCTAAACGTAAAATCTTTATCCCATCTCATTAAATTGCTATTAAATAATAGAAATGCACCAGTAAGTATTTCAGAATGACATTCACAAACAATGAAGTACAGGAGACAAGGCAGAAGATTTTCTCCCACGTGTATTACTGAAACACAGAGATGGTTTTTAGAAAGGTGCTAAGGGGCAACAGCAGGTCCCTCCCAGAATTATGGGTTTGTGCTATTTCTTACAGCTTCACTTTACTTGGTTACTCTTCACACATGCTGTCACTCCAGACAAGAGAAACCTATGCCCAGACACGGATAACATCACACATTTACAGCCAGGAAGCAAAAGGTCACCAACCAACCAAATTGCTTCTGTCATTGCCAAAATGACCACCACCATCTCTGTCCCAGTGCCCAGAGGCAGACTGGACGTGCTGGTGGACACTGCTCTCCCCCAGAAAGCACAAAATCCGGGGGATACTTAAGCAACGAATAAGGACAGACACTCTGGGTGAGCTGTGCTGGGAAGCCCATCCAACCACATCTCTGGCATCCTTTCCCACATGAAGCTATTTTGAAGCAGCCCAGTTCACACATGCCAATCCAAGGCCACCTCCTCAGTGACAAGTGACAGCTGCCCCCCACCACCAGCACCTCCCATGGGAGAGAAGAGGTGCACCAGCCACATTAGAAATGAGGCCAGCTAGGAAACAAAAGGGGGAAGGCAGTAGATTGCAGAGGGGCTTCTGCATCAAAACCAGCCCAGGAGCAGTAACAATCAAGGCAGGAAAATCAGCAGCTTCAGCCATTAGAGTTTTCTTGCCAGCACCTGTGCTCTGCAAGCCAACATTGCGTGTCTGAGAGGCACCAAGCATCGCCCCCTATTCATTTATCCCAGGGGAATCAAACTTACTGAACACAGGGCAAATTCTCTCAGCTGAGAGAGTCCTTGGAGCAATGAAACATAAACACAGAACAGCTGGGCCATCCTGCTGTGGCATTCCTGCTGCCGTAGATGAACCTGCAGCAGCACAGTTCTGGGCTTTGCAGAGTGCCTGCCTGCTGAAGGCTCTGTCATGAGCTGGTAGTGAACGGCTCTTGTTAAACAATGAGATATTTCCCTTTGTACTTGTAGCGGAACTGATACAAAGGAATGCAAGAAACAATACACCACCACCAAAGCGAACGAGGAAGCAAGCAGATGTGCCTCAACAGCACATAAGCTGCCTGGCCATTTATTGTTTTCACTTAAATGATGTTTTCAGCTACAGCTGAAAGCGTGGAGAGCTTGAGTGTGTCACTGCTTTGTAAACTAAACCGAGGCCCTTTTTCCTTTGTGTGATTTCTCTGGAATCACTCCCTCACTTGCCACGTCTCTAAAGACTGCCTTTGCTGAGCAAGTAGTATGAGGATTGTACTTGAGCATTCATACAGGATTGAACTACTTCTTGGTCCTTCTTGTGACAAACACCATTTGCACTAACTGTTATGGCACAAGGATTACCTGCAGAGGCTGACCTCTCCGTGCATTGCCTTATCCAGTGCCATAAAGCATTTCAGCATAGTAGGCTCATCACAGTCATCTTTCTGCAATAACCCTGGACCACCTCAGACCTCTCAGGCTCAGACTTCACAGAGGAACACCTGGCCTCCGAGGAACAGCAGTATCTGACACTCAGCAGGCACTAAACAGATGCACGTGTACGGTGCCATGAGGTGCTGCTTCTCGGGAATTACTTCCCAGACACTTGGCTGATGTTTTCTTTACAGCTATGACACCTAGTTGCTTCATTTTTCTTATTGGCCCCGATCCAACGAGAGGCTAAGGCATGTCAGAACAGACAGGGCTTGCAGTCACATATGAGCACATGAAACTACAGCTGATGGTTTAGCCTCATCAACTCTGCCTTTGTTGTTGAGAGTGGAATGACGAGCTGGAAGCAAGAGAGGGCTGCTGTTTGAACAATTTAGCAATTAAGAAACCAAAAGACACTCTGAAATTTGCTCTGTATATAGATATTTTCCACAGATTTTTGTTGTTGTCTAGTCTTGGGAGAAATGTGTCACAAAGTGAGCATTATTTCCTTTTCCACCGTGGCGTAGCCATGATTTGATATTTGTATCAGCAAGCAATGCAAATACTTCATAAAAGCCTTTAATAGTGTAATTCAGCTAGCAGTGGCAACAGTAATCAGCAGCTTGCATCAGACACGGAGCAATCTGACAGCTTTGACTGCATCTCAATATTTTGCTAAAAGCAAGGGTTGATGTAAAGGGGTGGATTCAAAGAGCAGCACGATTGAACAGGTGTGTACAGGGGACGATCACGGTCCCTATGAAGTATTCATACTGTGCAAGAGAAAACAAATGGGAAGAGTGAAGAAAAATGGGCATCTTCAAATTTTGTCCATATTAAATGAATATCAATTGTACCCACTTCAATGAATAAGTTCTGCCAGCGAGT
The DNA here is from genome assembly GCA_013398855.1 of Mohoua ochrocephala. Lineage (NCBI taxonomy): Eukaryota > Metazoa > Chordata > Aves > Passeriformes > Acanthizidae > Mohoua > Mohoua ochrocephala. The sequence continues at coordinate 14,949 of VZTA01019718.1, forward strand.
AGATTTATGGATGCTTTGAGATGGTACTGAATAATCTCATTAACAAAAAAAGCTCAAACATGACAGACTGAAAAGAAATTCCGATCTAGGTGCCACTAACTATATTTTGCATGTTTAGAAAATCACATAAACACATACATACTGGCTCTAACAGAGGAGGATATTTTAAAAAATCAAGTTAACAAAGTCAGGAGTAGCATTATTTATTCATTCATACTTTCAAAGGTGACATGCCAAACTGAGCAGTAAGTTGTTTTTCACTTAGTTATACCTCCTCTGTATTTAGCAAGGCATAACCCTAAAATGTTTTCACAAAATATCTCCTGTGTTTTCTTAACCTAAAGCCTCACCAGTTCTGTAACACCCCTTAACTGTAATTATACTTCCTCTGGAATTGCACTCTAAATAGAAATTGAGCTATTCATGCTGCAAATTGAAACTCTTCAATGCGAAGCCATACAAATAACTTGCATTAGCATTAACCTCCTCCCAAAATTTGATCAGATCACTCCTGTTTCTCAGAAAGATCATACTAATTGCTGTTATTTTTATCAAGTCCAGGCAAACCCATTCAAACCAACAAGTAAATGCTTGAATGACCCAGAAAAACTTCCCTTTAACATTTAGAGTAAGTGGATGGCCTCACGTGAAGACCCAGCAAGCCACAGTCAGAGGTGCTGTCTGCATTTGGGAGCCAACAGAGTGAGAGCAGGTGGCATTTCACGTGTTACAATCAGGCTTTGCACTCACAGAACAAAACAAAACCACTTTGGGGATTGTACAGCAAACGAGGAAGAAACACACAAGAACTGTATCCCAGGTTTTCTTTGGCCAAGTTACGAAGTACCCACAGACCAGTGAAGCTGAGTTGCAATCCTGCTGCCTGGCTCCAGCCCTCTCTGAGCCCCTGACATGGGCTCATCCCTCACACGGGGCAGCTCCCCAGGAAGGGCTCCACCACCACCTGCCCCAGCCTCTCTGACAGCTTAGCCTTTATTAACAGACACAGTTAATTACTGATTCATCCCCACCGTTTATCTCTTCCCTGTACCCTCCCTTCCACTTTTCAGCTAGCCTGTGCCACTGTAACTCATTAAATGACCCCTTGGGTTAGGATCAGATCTTCCTCATCATCACAGCTACAACAGACATCTGTAGTAGTAATAATAGGAAAAATACTAGATTCCCTTTTTCCCCTAGAAAATATGACTGTTGAATGTTAATTAATTATTATTTTTACTAAATACTGATCTCAACAGCAGATTTTACTGGTCAGATGCTCAACTTATTGCCTTGGGTGTTCAAGCAGCAGGACACACACAGACAGGACATGGTCCTTCTGCATTTCCATGCCCATTGGAATTTCCACTGGGAAGACACACTCCCCCATCCCACCGCACATTTAAGCCAGAGTAAGGAGAATTCCCAATTCTTTGCTTGTTATGCTTAACATTATTGCTGATTATCTGCTAAAGAAATCATCACTCAATAAAACGAAAACCTCTGATTTAAGTAGTGTCAGATTCTAATGCACTGTGTGCAAAATACAGAGAAAAACTCCTTTGCAGTAAGAAAAACCAGCATATATTTTTAGAAGAACCAATTGTGCGAGAGAAAGGAACGAGGCTGCAGAAATAAGCACATAGTTTTCACCTCTAACTCCTACAATTTCATTATGGAAAACTTTGGGATATTTACTCGGTGTAAATGTACTATTTCTGAGAACAAGCAGGGCTAGAATTAAATTATTTCAACAGAAAAATTGTATTAACATTTGTTCTTGAGATGCAGCATTATGATAACACACTTTACGCTGGGAACATTTGTACAAACTTTTTTTTTTTACATAACAGTGCCAGTTCTCCTCCTCCTGAACAGGCTATTAATATCCTCAGGTAATTCATTACTAAGAGAGTCCAACTAATTAATTGTTGCAGGTCTAGTCACACACTGTTATATTTGTTGGAGGGACACGGTCATGATAACATTCACTAACCAAATTCCCATTATTCATGTACAGAAAGTGGTAGATTTACAACAGAACCAACTTTAGCCTGAAAAAGAAAATTCAAAGAGACGCCAATATGGCCTTACATCAGGGACATAATTTATTTCCTAAGATAGGAGCAGAGTTGTCATTCATGAAATGGCTGGAAATGCCTTTCCTTGGTCAAGAAGACACAGTAACTCTGTAACTCCTTCTGAATAGTTCTCAACCACAGAGCTTGATAATTAGAGATTATTTACATGTAATCGTACATGGTCATGGTATGCATCTTAAACCCAGCAACTCTTCTGCCACACATCCAGGTGTGGAGCCAGGTCTTCCCTGCTTTATAAGGGACTCACTTGTAGGGTCAGCAGGGCAAGGTGACTCCTGAAATCAGCCCCAGGCAGGCAAGTGAGGCAGCTGGCGGCTGTACTGGCTGAAGAAAGACCATTCATTTTGTTTTTGTGAGGGTGGTTTTGTTGTTTGAAGTAATAAACAGGGCCCTGACGAAAAGCCTGAAAGTGATCAGAGCAGGTTGTTTAATCCTTCCTGCCTGTTTCCCTAGCAGTCTGAGCTAATCATGCCCAGCCCCATCTGAAATCTCACACAACTACCTGCCTGCCTTACTTACGTTTATTAAATAAATAAAAAAAAACACCATCTGCAAAAAGATAGCTCTTAATCGTACTGCACATAAGCCTAGCACAGAGAAATGTGCAGTACTCATACAGACATTTTCAGGTTAGATTTGTGCTCTTTAATTAAGCAAAACACAAAGAAGGACAAGAACAAAAGGCTGTAGCAAGTGTCTGTGGAAGTCAGCTCACGCTACCTTTCCTGCCAGTTGTACAGTTGAATTTTAATAGCTCACCCTGCTACTCTCTCTGCTCCAGTTTCAAAACCACATTACAGGCAAGCACAGTGTAAGGTTAGCATCTTCAAGAGTCCTTTGCAACTTGTTTTTCAAAAAACAGCATCTGTGAATGTGATTGTTATCTGAATCCTTGTGTTACTCTACATCAGCTGTGAGACTGCTTATGCTAACAGGGAAGAACAGAACATTTCCCTGCAGATTTGTGAGCCTCAGCTCTACATGCTGCCTATGGACACTTCACACCCAGTCTCCTTTGTGAGCTATTTCATATAAAGCCATGAGAGCAGCAAGAGGATCCTAAAAGCAATCTGCATAAATCCCTATGCAGCAACACTGGGGAACTTTGCTTGTTGAAGTGCACTACTAACACCATTTGGAAGGAAAAATATCTGAAGTATCCTTAACTGGAAGGATACTTCATAAGGATTCAGAAGTAACCTGAAGTATTCACATGCTCAGAAATGGGAGGTATACTTATAATGTTGTTACATGGCTTAAGATTTGAATGGAAGCCATGGGGAGATAACATCTCTTACATGAAAGGAACTTAGAGGGAGGGATCCCTTTCACATCTTCAGGTAATGCAACTGAGAAAAGCAGAACATTTCTATCCCCGTTCAGACGCTTTTTTCACTTGCTCTGGCAACAACCCTACATATCTGGGTATACACATTTAGAAAACACCCAGATAACCACATTTCTATGACTGGTGCTAAAAAACAGCGTTGGGAGGAAGATGAGCACCTTTGCAGAAGCTGCCTGGGTTAAAGTCACCCCACAGTGGGTAGCAACTGAGATGAAACTTTAATGGGGGACAGATTGTTCCCACCTACTTATTAAGGACAGCTCCTGGTCTAAGTGAAGTGGACAAGTGCAGGTTGCTCCAAGAGCTGGAGAGCAGTCCCAGCCTCCTGGCTCCCTCCGGCACCCTAGGGAGCCTAAGTCAGCGACCCAGTTTTTCAGACCTCTTCCCTGCCCCACTTCTGCTTCCAACCCTTAGGCTAAGGCAGGAAATCATGGTCTTCACTGCTCAGCTGAGAAGCCTTGAACCAGTCTGAGAAACTGTACAGAGCTTTTGCACCTTCAGTTGCAACTTCTGGGCTATTTACTCAGTTTGCCAGGATACGAGCAAAATGCAGGAGCAGTGCACACCCGAGGCTCCAGGGTAATGCAATGCTTGGCTGGGCTGGGGATGGCCTGCACTGGCCTCTTGGGTTGCTGAACACACACTGAGGAAAACGAAGTCCTTAGCAACAAAACTCTGTCCCCAACTACTACCACAGCACAAAGTAATCAAATACACACCACATAAACTACTGGTTCTGAGACCCAGCGGGGGCCCAGACTCCCCGGCCTAACCTGCATCTGGTCCTCACCTGTCCCCTGAGTACAGGGACAGAAATCAGCCACAGAGGCTGCAGAACAAAGCTCACTGGGGACAAAACTGGCCTCAATTCACCCAGCAATTTCTTTCATGGAAAATTATGTTTCAATACCAGAAGAGCTTTCTGCAAATAATCCTAACACGCATTTCAGCCAAAGTAATGATGTCTCAAGAACAAAAAGAACAATTATCACTGATCAGAAAAGTAGTGGTTTATAACTGGGCTATAGCAGTTACTAGCCTCTTTTAATGGTGTCTTATACCATCTTATTTTTTCTTTTTTTTTTATTAAAAGAAATAATTTTCATTGCTTGTGTGCTTATAAAAGGATAAACAGGAATGGATTATTCCACATTTTCGGAGAATCTCTGCGTTGATAACATAGCGTTGTGAAGCAGCAACTAAAAAGTTGCAACGAGGTGAATTCAGTCTTTTACCTTTTTTCTTTGCCCAGGTGTCAAACAGACAATATTATGCCTTTTTTCTTCTCTTGATTAATTATCATTGCAATCAACCCACTGGATGGGGCGGGTAGTATAGATTTTACTGAAAGTGCCATTAGGCTATTTAATACATATACTCTATGACAAGTAATGATTTAAATTCACTTGAAGGCTTTTTTGTTTTTCACATAAGTTAATTCAGTTGTGACAACAAAATATGTAAAAATGTTGCCAATGAACATTAACTACATTTTATGTTTCTGTTATTTTGTATTTTGCCAGGTTGTCAAAGAACAGATTTACAACAGAATGCAAAAAATGAACACTTATGATGTCCAAACATGTTTAGATGGTACTTTACCTCACACTAGTAAGAAATGGTTCATAATTTGCATTTATAAGGCTCAGCTGGAGCAACGAAGATTTTATATGAATTTATATGCATCAAAAGCCTATTTTAGTATTTTGTTTGAGAAGCACTGTTTCATTACTGACAATTCCCTGATTTTAATGGGTTCTATACTCCATAAAATGCATGTTCTGAATTTAATGGGTAAACACACTACAGGATATGAATGTATCAACCAGAATACATCATTGTAAATTATTCTGAAATCAAACAGTACAACATTCTGGCTTCAGTCAGCAGCAGCAAACAGGACACGGCATCACCAGCAGCACACCTCAGTCAGCACCACGGCCTGGGGGCTGCCTGGTCCCCACGGGTCCCCAGCCAAGGCAGCTCATGGCCAGCTGCACCACATCTCTGTGTCACTGGGAAAATGCCACACTGGGTTTAATTTTACTCTTCGATAGATTTGTGTGGCTTTACGGTGTTTTCTGTGTCTGAACTCTTGGGCTTGTCCTCTGTTTCATTCCCATGGATGGTGTGCAGTTTTGTTACAATCCCACTCTTTGGAATAATTTATGTTAATTAGGAAATTAACACATTGCCAGTCCTCAAACTACTATGATGACACATGCCAGCGTAAAGACAACCAATGACTTCAGTTGAGTTTGTAGAAAATGAAAGTTAGTCAATGAAATCTTAAAGTTCTGACCAAGTCACAGGTAAGAATGTGTTTTTAAAAAGGATTCCACTTTTTTCTATATCACAAAATTATGATGACAACAATACATGCTAAAAACAAAAACAAAAAAAAAAAACCAACAAAAAGCCCCCCAGAGTACTCATTTTTATATTACTGTGACATAAATTGCTTTTAAGGCAATAATTAGGTATCAGTATTTATTTTCTTGAAACATCTAGAACAGTACCAATATTACATCCTGTTTGAAATGTCTAATGAAGGGAAATACAACAGAGCAGAAAATCACTTTTTCCTTAGATTATTAAATGTGCAAATATGTTTATTGGCTTTTGAGGCAAAATTAATGCATAGAGGGAAACACCAGCAGTTTGTTATTACAGGGATCTACAGAAAGGAGCACAGTTACATGTGGGTTTTGTTCTGAAAATTGAGAGACATAATGTACTAAAACAAGATGCTTACCTCGGGTAACATGAATTTACAATACAGAGCAGAGAGATGACTTAAAATTTCTCCTCAGTGGCTTCATAAGCAGATATTCTACTACAACACTGCTCCAATGCTTCCTTTAGCAGGCCATGAGCTCTCAACAAAAAACTGCAACGTAAGCCTGGGTATTGAATGCTGAACATGCAGATGAGGTACTGGGAACTACACTGCAGAAATACAAGAGTCCAACAGTGCTCAGAGAGCCAATTTATAAACAACCTTTATTGCTCAACCTCACTCCATTCTACACAATAAATCACGGCAGTACATCCTAACATCTGTGACCAGGGCTCCTCAGAGAGCTCAGACAAGCATGGCAAGGACAGATCTACCTGTACCAGTGAGAAAACAGCTACAGGTGCAGGTTGAGGCGTCCAAAACAAACTGCTATGTTACTTAAATATCTCTTCCTACCTTTAAAAAGTCTTAGAGAATTGCATCACCATAAATTATTTTCTGAGTCAGTTCTTTCCCAGATATTTTCTCAGTGTAAGGAAATGAGCTCAAGACAGCAGGTGGGTAGAGGGAGAACAGTTCAGGGCAATATGACCCATAATGTGCTCTGCAAGAAAAGAAATCAAAGTGTTTCACATAACACATCACAGCAGTCCCTCTGAAGGTCTGATCTTCCCGTGTGCTAAAAAATCTCGCTTCCCAAAACCTACAAGACAGAGAACACTAATAATTCTACATGGACCCCTTAGCATTTAAGGAGCTGCAGGAAAGGAAAAATAAACCCAGCTCTCCTAAACACAGTCTTCAAAGAGAAAAAGAGGGAAGAGAAGGGCCATTCCTTATGTCAAACCTCAACACAGCGGAGCAATAAATTCAAGCTTGTGGTGTAGGATGTGCCAAGTGAGTGAGACAAAAATCCAGCACAGGGAGCTCTGACCTGGCAGGTGGGTTGGATGGGACACAGAGAGAGCAGGAACTGACTCAGAGTGTTCGAGCTTTGCCTTGTCTTGCAGGAAAGCAGGCATGGCTATCCCCATTTCAGTTGTGCAGGAAGAGAGGGAGCACGCTGCTCCTAGAAGCAACTAGGTCTGGTACAGAAGAAATTGCAAGAAGAAAGAATAAAGCCACAAATTTCCCAGTGTGCAGCTTCAGTGAGAGGTTCCTGCCCACGGTAACAGTTCTCCCTTATCCCACTGAACTGGGTTATTTGAAAAAAGCTGCTTTTTATTTCTTTTCTCAATAGAAAAGAGCTCCATTTGCTCTAACACAGCACAACAAAACACTAACAAAACATTAGCAATCACTAGAGAAAAGCGTCCTCCAAAATTACCTCTGTACAAACCAAAAGTAACCCTTGTTATGCAGGAAGGAAGCCTACATCTGGAAAAAGCAAATCTCTGCTCCCTAAGCATTTAAGGTTACTCCTTCTTTCTTAAGGAACTACAACATTTTTTCTCTAGGTTTTTCCTGAAAACCCCCATCCCTGCAAAGGAATGCCCATGGTAACTGTTTAAGCACAGCTCTGCAGTAAAACCTCACTGCCACCTTTCAGATTTTCATAATTTTCGAGCTCTGCAGCAAAGCTGCGGCACACGCAGGTACCTCTCATGGTTATGGGTCCCTCTGGAAATGGCCATGCCAGGAAAATGAAAGGAAAAAGGACCATGATTTATTACACAAACACATTATCTGCTTCCTTCCCTGACCTCACCTTCAATAAGTGCTATTTTCCAGCCTCTACAGCATCTAAAGCCCAAACATTGCAGGACCAGCCTCTCCTGCAACAAAGGGAGACCAGATGAAGCAAGGCTACCCAAGTGTGGTTTCTAGCCAGAACTCCAGTGTTCCTGGCTCTGTGATGTACCACCTGAATGACCCCAGCTGCCAGGACTGAGGAAGGGGAGTTCTGACCCCACCAATGCCTGTGACCTGTAGTCCTCAGCTTCCCTGTGGCCCCCATGCCCCAGCACCAAGTTCCTGCCTTGGCATGGGCAGGGAAGTGGATGAGCTTGAGGGTGAAAAAAGATATTGAGGCAGAGAGGGGATGAGGAAGGTATCATGCAGAAAGCAAAGTGAAATTACTTAAGTCAGAAATTCAACTTGCTAAGCGTTGAATTCAACTTGGTCTCAGTGTTGTCTCAAATCATGGTCCATTAAAAAAAAAAAACAAACTTAAACTCAGCTGATCTTTCCTGGTTGCACTCTCAGAAAATATTTTTTCAAAGATAAATTAGTTTTTTCCACCTAGTAACCATCAAGGCACTTAATAACTAAACATTGCCTTTGCACTCTCTCTGACCTAGCTTTTGAAGCCACCAAGAAGATACGCTGTGTACGCAGCAAAGCATTTCTGCAGCTTGACAGATGGACTTGCAGCAGTTCTTACATCTCATTAGCAGAAAAATTGGGACTGTATCAGGGAGCTTTGAATGAAAACTGGAACTCAGTTCTTTTTCTAGTCCTTTCTCTACCTCCTCCTGCTGTGAAGCCAAAAGCACATGTTGTGACAGAAAGCTCAGAACAAGAAAGGGACACGAAGGAAGATGAAAAGGGACCTGGCTCCCTTTGGCCAGAGGCAGAGCTGGAGTGGTGGATTTTCTTCCACCTTCACTCAAGGCCAGACCTGACAATCACACGCTTTCCAGGCTTGCTTGTCCTTCTCAATGACAGCCATCTCAAGGAACCCATGGGTGAGATGTCCCAAACTCTACCTGGATATTCTAAGCTAACCAATTGCAGAAACCACAAACTCTGCCACATCATCTTGCTGGTAAAAGTCTGTGTAAAGTCTTCATCAATCCTCCTGTTCAGAGATGTTACACCTGGATCTGATACCAACTCCCACAAACGCTGCATAGGTGCCTTGTATTTCTCAAAGCTGGTTCATACTCAAAGACTGAAATTCAGCTTTCAATTATTCTGTGTACAAAAGTGCACACACGCTTTTGGGCTTACATCTGCTCCACGGCTCTCCTTGGCTGCAGGCTTAGGGAAAAATAAGACAGAAAGAGCTCCCAGCATTTTGCCCAGTGTGTTCTGTGTGTTTCCTTGCAACATCTGAACTGCTGCACATGTTTTATTGTCAAAGGCAGATGGTCAAACTGGAGACATGAAAAATCTCCCAAATGCAATTACCTGAGAGTGTCCCTGAGCCACTGGGAAAAATTGAAGTGAAATCTCTGATCAGATCAGGGAAACCTCTAAATTCAACCAACTGTAAACTGCTTACGCAGACCTCTGCAAAAAAGAGACCAGTAAAACTTCCCAACATCATTCAAAGTCACGGTGATACCCTCAGGCCTCTTTCATCCTCCAACTATTCTTTAATATGCTGAGAAGTTTTTCAGTTGTTCCCTTTTCTTCTTGCCCTCATTGGGCTGCAAGAGGAAACGGAATTAGTTTCTTCTCAGGATGCACAGAATTTGTGAGCAGAGGGGGGTGTGGGGGTGGTAAGGTAATCAGAGGACCAGATGTATTTCACCTCTTACCTCCCTAACAGATGGGCAGCTATTCTTCCACTCACAAATCTCTGTGTCAGAATGAAAATGTGAGCCAAAGCCCTGAGGGAAATGGGCTTGAGGTGTTGAGAAGGTTTTTTCCCTATATTTTTTGTAAGCTCAGGTAGAGGGAGAATAAACTTCTGTCCCCATGCATTCAACCACAGCATTGAACACAAATGCCCTGAAATAATTTCAAAAGTAGATGCTAAAAATAATCTTTTCTTACCCTGCACCAGCACAGGATTCCTCCCTGCCTATCACAGAGATGTGGATCTCTCTGGGATGGACACCCTTCTTCCAGAAAAGCCCACCACAGGCTATGCTGCCAGTTACTTACAAGTTAAGAGTTTTTATCCATGTTTCTTCCCATTTCTCAGCCCTCCATTCAGGGAGAAATAATCAGGACTGCCCTTTTTTAGGAACAGACAGATATCACAGAAGAACACTGTTTCCTGGCTGCCATAGCTGGAAAACAAGAGAAGGGCTAAACTCAAAGTCCTCAGGCTGCAGGAATGGTCCTACCCACAAATTCAGCTCTCCATCTGCCACACTGGCCACAGGAACAGCCAAATGGGCAAAGATATTAATTTACCACGTTAAGCCTTAATCGCGCCTGTCCCTTCCACCCCCATTTTGACTGTGTAAAGACAGAAGTCAGGATCCTTACCCTGGGAAATTATAAAGAACAGCACTTCAATATTTAACAAAAAGTCCTTCTCCATCCAGCGTTACAAATTGCAGCAGGGCAGGAGCTGCTGTTCACACAAGAGCACAGTTCCTACCAACAGTGCTGCTATTAGGCTGAAGGGAACAAATGTTACTCTTCTTTCAAAAAGATACAGGCCAAGGTCAAAGCTTATGTCATCACAAACGCAAAACATGAGAAGCCTACACATTGCTTTCAGCAAGAGTACATTTTGCTGACATGCAGTTTTCTATTCATTTAGGACATTTCCATCTAAAATTAAAAGCCAGAGGGTATAGTCTGTGCTGACCTTCCTCTAACAATTAAATAGAACACAAAATCTTCAGGCTTCAGAGGGGAAAAACTGATGCCAATTTAGTCTTAGATAACACAGCATCAATGAGCCCAATCAATAGTGCACACAGGACAGTCAGCAATTTAGGCATCTTGTTCCATTTCTTTTTTGGGGGTATGCATACTAGCAAAGGAAAAAATTGCTATAAGGATTAAAGCATAGTAGACAAAAGCTGATAATTGACTACAATTGCAGTTCAGTATTGCATTTCTAAAAAGATACTACCAGAGCAATTCACAGCATTCTCTGAGACTCATTTCCTCCACCAAGATCTTGAAAAAGTATTCTTTTTTTTTGGTTAGCTATTAATTGTACTGGGAACTTATTTATACTAGAGAATAGCCAATCCAGCACAAAAGGAGTTTCTTGGATATTTTCATTTGAATTAAAAAACACGGTTCTGTTTGGGAGCAGAGCTATGCTGGCTGCATTACATTATTCTCAAAGTCAAATTCCACAGATCGGTTTTCCAAGACTGTAAAAAATAAAAGGGATAGAAATTGAAAGTACATTTAAGATCCTATAAAGCGTGATTTATAAGGCAAATGTACATGATTACCCTGTATTAGAGGCACTTTATTTTATTATGTTTCAATTTCAGTAGATTTAGATTTTACTTTCCCTCTCCAGAAAGGGAAGTTCTGATTCATCACAATTTATGTGACTATTCTGACTGTTGCTTTATGGCTGCCTGACCCAGCTGTGTTCAGCTGGAGGGTCAGCTGAGTTCTAGAGCTCGCCTCTTTTTCTCTTTTGTGCAAAGGGTTCCCAGTGTCAAGAAAATTCAGTGTCAGACCACAAAGGAAGCATCTGAAACACCTCTCCCCTTACATCAAAATGACTTTTTGTTGGAAGAGCTCTAGCTGACCAAGTTTTCAAATCCTGGTTTGTCTTTTCTGAAAGCACTGGCCTCCACTAAATTTCTTCCAAACAAACTGAAAGTTATCATACCAGGCCTTGAACTACACTTTATTCTAAAATAAAACTTTCAAGCCAAGGCCTTTCTGTGCCAGGCACATGCGACAAAGCTTTGACGAAAGGACTGTAGTAGCTACATCAAATAACTCAAAACAACCTGTTTAACAGGGAAGATGCAGCAGCAATCCTACTTCCCACAGCTGGAGATTGCCAGGATGAGATCTAAAGCAGAACCCAGGCAGTCCAAGGCAGGTATTCCAGTCTAAATTAACCATTTAGACTCTTAGTTCCCAGCACTGAGACTTCAGCCTCCATGTAGGTGCTAACCCAACACCGTCTCGTAAGCCCAGATGACTTCACACACTTGGGATCCAAAGAAGCTTTCCTGAGAACAGGCACCTACTGTTTTTGTAAGAAGTGAGGTGTCTCAAAATATGTCCACCAGCACAGAAGATACATTATCAAAGATAATACCAAGTACTTCTAACCTGCCAATGATCTGTATGCTCATGTTCTAGCTCCACACCTCAGGGTATTCCGGTGTCCTCTGAGATAGAATGTCATTTAACTGGGCAGACACAGACCATTATTACCACAAGTCCCTGGCAGCCCAGATAGGACAAGAAGTGTTTTAAGATAAAAATAGCTACCTCATTTCCCCAAGAAAGGAGAGGCTTCACCTCCGAGTTGCTGCTGTGGTGGAGTTAGGTGAGCAACAGGAAAGTGCAATCCCCCAGAAACAAGATGTTTGCAAAACAGGATGAACACAAACTGGTGTCCATCTTCCCTGGTTATGCACCTGCAATGGTTAATAAGAATTCTGGTTGCATTATGTACATTACATACATGCAAGTTTAGTTCATTTTTCAAACAGTTACTGTCAAGGAAGTAAATTAGGAAAAGTTACTAATTAAGAGACATTAATGTTGTCTAGTAGTTCTTTCTAGAAAGGTAATAACACAAACAAAAGCAAGCTCTCACTGAAGTAGAGTGTTATGTTAAGGAGCTATTAACATGGAGAAACACAAGTTTATGACCTCCGTTAAAAAAAAAAACCAAACTCACATGAGACATATCTCTGACCGCCTACTTGAGAAACAATTGAAAACTGGACCAGTAAGATCAGACTCCTTCCACATGTTTCAAGTATACATTAATTGGAAATGTCAAAGAATCAAAATCTCATTTACAGGAATTTGTCCTATATTGATCTGGCCCTCTGTCCAGTCAGCAGAAGTGTTGGGTTGTGTTTCTGCAGTGGAGAAACACCATAAATGGATGGTTCAGCAAAAGAGCAAAGTGTATTAAGCAGGGAGACAGACACATTTTTAGCCTCAGACAATGCAACAGACCTATGATTATTTCATTATTGAAAGTTTTATTATCCAAGCAGGTTGTGGGGGTTTTTTGGGTTTTTTTTAAGCTAGGAAGATGATTTCTTAATCCTGCTACATGGTTCCCATCACAAACTGAAGAGCTATTTAGCCTGAGTCTGCTCCCACTCAGACGTGGTATAAAACTGAGGTGAAGACGAAGGGAAACGGGCTTTCAAATTACACCAGTCACATACTTTCCTCCAGTGGGAACACTATACATGGCAGCTCACCAACAGGCAAGGAGTTGAGGAGGCTTCGAAGCACAGAGGTAGTCTTTAAACACTTCAAAAATAAAGAGCAGCTCATGCAAACCCACATAGCTCCCAATATCACCTCATGCCAATGGGAAATGTCACTAACTTTTTCTAAAAAGAAGTGCATGTTGAATAGCCAAAGAAGACTGCAGTTAAAAGGAAAGTTTCAATTTCCCAAAAGAGATGAATTAAATAATTTGCTGACATGAAAAAGAAATGAAGCATGGAATTTCTCGGCCCTCAGTTTAGCCTCAGTACAGCCTGGTACTAGATATTGCCACAAGTACCATGCCCTCCTCTGCCCAAGGAAGCAAATCTTTGTTGTTTTCTCCTGATCTCTGCCACAGGGGTCCCCAGCTGGTGGGCTCAAGCCTCTCCAAAGAGCCCCATTTTTTTTTCTATTGAAAGGAAGCACCTGCACAGAAATTTGCTTCACTGAAATATTGTCTCTGTTGTGACTTCCCTACATGTCTCTAGGTGCTGCCTTTTTCCTGCTGTGGCATCTCCCCACCCCCTCCTTTTCAGCATACACACTTCTCAACCTAGACCATCTCTCAAAATCCCACACAGTCACACTTCCTCCTACTCATTTATTATTCATTCCCCTGCTCCATTGTCTTTTCTTCCAGGTTATTTTCTCCACCTTGTAAAGCTGTCTGGTTTACATCTTTCAGCACCCAGTGATCAGTGCCTGATCTGAAGCTGTTCAGTCATTCTACCAGAATACCACCCAGATACCACCCCAAGCTCCCTGACTCGTGAACTGCAACTGCTGGCGCCAAAATCATTATTCACTTTGTTAGATGTGTCCCATTCTAAAACACTTTCACTAAAATTTTGTTGCTCTTGTTTCTAATGTGCCTCCCCCATCTACTTTGGGAGACCACTTTTATAACCTTACATTTCCTAATTTTGCTCCTCCTCCCATCCTGAATAATTATTTCCAGCTTGATGTTCATACCTTTAAGACAGTTGGCTGATTATATCAGTCTAAGACCCATCATTGTCACTTAGCTAACTCATATGACAGATTCTTCTTCCTTCCTGGTATGAACTGTATTCCCAAGTGAGTTTATTTCTGAGATGGTCACTATCTAGGAGTGAATCCCACAGAAAGATTTTAATTGTAGGTTATGATAGTGTAATCACCAAAAAAACATCTATTGCTACCCCTAGCAGTTAAAAATTATACAAGTCAAAAGCTTTATTTTTGGGCTTCAGAGCAAAGCAAGTGTCTAGTTAACACCATGCAGCCCAAATTCATGACCCACAGAGAGAGAACTATTTCCACACTCTCTGCCTGCTGCTCTCTAGAATTTCTGCTCATGTTTGTTGCCAAGCACCGATTGACTGCTGCTCTTTGCTGTTTCCTTGTTTGTCAGGGCCTCTTAAGTCAGGAAGCTTATAAAACATTCAAATGCACGTTATTGTGTCGAAAATTTTACAGCTATAAATTAGATAGAACACACAGAATGAGAAGTCAAAACCCACCCACTCATCCTTAGGAACAGCTGTGGAGTCCCACCTTGCAGAAGACGCTACAATGACACAACCTGGAGTCCAACCACTTGCTCAGTAACTTGACAGATTTGTCACCGACATCTTCACAATCACAGACAAGATCAAGAGACTTGTTGCAAATTAGTTTCCTAGTTATAAACAAAAGATAACAGGACTTCCCTCTTTCACAAAGGTTTAGAGAGTATGACTACCTTGACGATTACAAGGTGCTCAGAAACTACGGCAGTGGGCCAATACAAAACCTGAAAATAGTGATGCCACGAGGGGTAATGCATAACATATTCATTTTGAAAATGTGACCTTTTGTCATCAATCCTTCTTAAGCTAGAAAGGGCAGATCGGGATTTTTCAATTTACAAGCTTGAAAATTGCAAATTGGAAAGAATTCACTTCTGCCCTCTACTGTGAGATAACCAAGTATGAGTGACAAGAAGACATGTTCCAATTCTATTTTCCATTGAAAGCCATTTGCAAAATCTCCTGTTCTCTACAATTCTTACAGTGAATCATTCTGAGGTAGAAGACAAGCTCTCAATAGTGATATGAAGATGATGAGTAGACCTGCATTTCCATCAAACACATTCTTCAAATATGGCATTTTGTAACAAAGAAACTGTTTAGTGATTTTCCAAGTCAATGAGCCAAAACAAAATAATTAATGTCAATGGTAGATGATGAACTCTTAGAGGTAGTAGGAGACTAATTGCCATTAACACACAGTACTGCATCTAATGATTCTGATTTTAAAATGCTCCTGTAAAGAAACTGCATGATCACAAGGAACTACTTGCCTTCTCTACATGGCAAGGAACAATCTGTGACAAGACCTTTGTTTCAATGTATTTGATTTGTGACAGAATTAATGCTGTGGAATTGATGTTCAGTTCCAGATACTTCTTTGTTTGATTTTCAAACGCACAAGCATAACTGCTTTTCAGGTTATGATTGAATACAGCTGTATCTGAGAACGCAGGTTTAAATGCTGTGGAAATATCAAGCAGTCCTCCAACAATATTTTGTCTTTTAACAACTAGGATCCTATAGAACAATGCATATTTGCTCATAAATAAGGGGAAATATTGTCTTGCTGTGGACTCTACCCTAATTAGTGTGATTTAAACTTAGTCATAAATCACACTTTAGTGTATAAACTGAGCTTTACTCAAAAGACATACTTTAAAACCATCAAAGTGAAAATTCATGTGTAGAGCTACAAGGTCCACGTGCTCTCCCCAGCCTCCCTTACTCCACCGTCTATCCCACATTACGTCTTCCGAAACCAGTTCCTTTCTCAGTACTCCTAGCAAGTGTTCAAGGTAGGGCATGTTATGCACTCACAAACCCATTGTTCTATGGTGGAACTCTACCTTCCTTTGGTCTGGATGGAGATGAAATGGAAACATTCTCCATGCTGCCAGCTAGGTGTGGAAATTCCCGTAGATGTAGATACTGCCTGTTTTCCTGACACAGTAAGTCATTCTTCATTACCAGACTGCACACAGCACTGTTCAGAGATACCCAAGAGTGCTTTCAAAAGCCACACGAGGTCCTGGAAGGCACAGGTCAGCTCATCATAGTGTCAAGTCAGGTACCCTAAATACCAGTATGTTCTTTCCTGTACCATTGATGGCACAATGGGCACCTATTCAGTCATGTGGACCAAACCTAACAGCCATCATCAACATAATGAATTTTACTCAGCAGACATAGAGACCCTGTGGTGAAAAATACATGAGGTAACTGCAAAATCCAGCTTTGTTGCTGGGGACATCAGAGAAAACCAGCAAAGACAGGACTTCCCAACCATTCTGTGACTTTGTTTCCAAAGTACAGGGATAAGTTTCACACTCGTTCTTGGAAGGTTCAGAATACATGATATGTGTTTGCTCAGTAACAGGCATCAGGCAGAGAGTAAAAGTTCACAGGCACACTAAGTGGTATATCACGCTACATTTAATAATTCAAAGTGCTCATGTCTCTAACATGCATGTTTCTGAAAAAAAGCAGCAGCTGTTTGACTGTAATTAGTGGAAAGACTTTCAATAAATTGAAGAATAAGAAGTGCAAGGGCAGACAGAACAAATATTCTGTAGGTCATTAGCAAGATCAAACACAAAACCGTCAGCATTTATGCACTCAGGGTTTGCAGGCAAAAAACCCCAGATTTTAGCAAATGGCAGCATTATCATCGCTAAGGTCACTTCTTAAAAAGAACATCCTCACACAGAGCCAGGGCATTTCCCAGGTAAGTGCTACCCAGACCAGGTTAGTACAGTTGCATTACGACAGATGTTCACTACTCCTCCACCTCCTTTCCACTCTTCATTCCCAGGTTATAGGACAGGATGAGCAGATCTCCCAACCTTTGCTGCAGGCAATTTCTAGGAGAGCCCAACTGGTAAAAGACAGCGAATTTCAACTTGCACCCCTAGATGTTCCAGGGCCACAAAGACTGGACACAAAGCTCATGTTTTGCATCCTGCTCTCAGTCAAGCTACATGGAACCCAACAGAAGCTCTCACAAGTCCACAGAGGACACAGAGCCTGAATTGACACAATGCCAGGACTCAGATCCTCAACAAGGACACAGTCCCATGGTGGCAAGCAAGGGCAGCGGAGCAGGGCCAGCAGCATAGATGGCCACAGAGATCACCAGAGGCAGGTCAGCAGGGCAAGCCAAGAAGCCAAGTCAGCAAGACAAGGTCAGGACCAGCAAGGTACCTGACAGGGCACAGGCATACCTACAGCACAGCTCAGACCAGAGCCAAAGGCAAGGTGTTTGAGCTGACAAACACCTCCTGATCCCTTTCATCTGATTCTAATTTTGCGGACTCATTGATCTCTCCCATCTTTGCATCCTGCAAATGTCTTGACACACCCACACCCAAAGCATTCTCATTTGAGATTCTTAACCTTTCCAAAGAACAAATACCCTCCTGATATATTCTTGTTGCATTCAACTCATTAATCTCCCTACTTGCCAAGGGCACTCAGAATTGAGCAATAGCACCAAAAACATCCATCCTTTTGTCATGAACCACCCCCTAGGATCAGCATAAACACCCACTCACAGCAAGAGGCCAAACCTGTGCTCACAGAAAACAGACTCGTGCACTCCCAACACACCCACTTCTAACCTTTCTCTCAGACATACAACAGGGAAATTGGCATAAGAGATACCCTTTGTCTATTTCTATGCATTTTGGGGGAAACTGACCTCTTTTCCTGTCTTCATTTATCTCCTCCTGCTCTTTTAAGTCTATAGAGGCAGTTAATCTTTCTTCAGTGGGAATTGTAGCAGTGTCTTATTTTTATGCTATCGATCATTGCAATGTCTGTGTGGAACACCTAATGTAACATAATTCAGTCATGGAAAGTAAGGCTGTCAGTCAGGGAAGCCTCTAAATGTTTTGATAGGAGCCTTGCCCCACAAAAGTAAGAAGAAAACAGTAAAAAAGGAGAAGCAAGGAGGAAAATTGAGCATTTTCAAATATTTGCCCTAGCTGCTTCCTAAAGACCTTGCGAAAGGCCAGGAGAAGGGAAGCAATAAATTACATGCAGGAGTAACCTTGCTAACAAAGATGGCTCTTTCTGCAGCTAATTTCAATAGCAAACATGGTATGGGTCTAGGATTCAAATGGCAGGTGCCTTTCCATAACTATAGATCTCCCTGATGTTCTCAATCAAGTCCCTTTATCTCAATTCCTCTTCCCATCTTTGCCTGCTCTTTCCTTTCAAAACGAAAGCTTTAAAAAAAAAAATTTAAAAAAAAAATTAAAATTTGAAAAAAAAAGCTTTGAGAGCAAAGACTTGTTCACTCCTCCTCATGTAACTGTCTTCAACTGAAGTCGTAGCTTCAGCAAGTTACCAGAACATATTTACTCAAAACATATGATAGTGGAGGAAATTAAAACTGAAGTTATTATGACCACTAGAATGTCCAGTTATAACAGGAATTCCAGTATTCCTCATCTCCCGCTGTCTCCATAAAGAGCTCAAGAGAAGGGCTGCCTGCCAAAAGGCAGGCACCTCTCCTCTTCCTTGACAAAACCAACGACTCACATCCCATGTGAAGGGTTGTCTCCATAACACTTGGGGAAGCATTCCTGGCACGAAGATGCTGTGCAGGAAGAGCTGCTGCTAAGGCAAAATTGAGAGCAGAGTCTACACTACTGTCACTGCTGTGGTGAGGCCTAAGGCACCTCTGCTTGTAGGTACACATCCAGCCTAGGAAAGCAACCCCAGCACCATGGGAGATGGTATAGCTTTAGTTTAAGACTGGCTTCTACACTTTTGTTGTCAATAAATGAAAAAAATGGACTGTAAAAGCAAATAGGGATTTAGGGCTTGTTAGAGGAATTCTTTTAAATTCTTTTCTTCCACGTCCTAGGTTCAAGAATAGCCTAAGAAATATTCTTTAAAATTGTTTCAAGACTGATTAATGCTGACAAGAGACTTCAGGTAGAGGAAATCATCCTAAACTCAGGAGTTTGTCAAAGGCTGTGTACATTGTATTTGAAATCAATAATCCTGCACAATCTACAGCCTAAGTTCCTTCCTCCTCTCTCACGGCAACAAAATCACATTTGGGAGAATGCTGGCTAGATCTATCCAGCATAACCAGTCACAGCAGAACTCTGAGACAACTCCAGCTTCAGCAGATGCTTACAAACAGAGAACGTACCATAAGCACTGACACCAAGCAGTCACCAGTGCTGGTGGGACTGGCTGTCCTACTTAAGGCCAAGTTCCCTCCAAGAAGAGCTCATGTACCTCTAACCATGCCTACAGAGCCATTCTTCTGCTTCCTTGCACTCTTGGAAATTTGCTATCTTCCCCACCACTTCTGGCCAAAAGAGGCATTTGCAAATCTCAAATCCAGCCCTGGACCATACAAGGTGAACCTTGAGGCTTCCCCGTCAAAGGATCTGTACTGCTTCAATCAGGGGCTGCCTCTCCAGCTGGGTTACTTCTGCTCTAGTCAAGATGCAAAACCATCCTTGCTAAGACTTCTCTGTGTTATTGTTCCTTTCTTTGACAAATAAATGCCTTTAGAAGGATCTACTTGTTCAACACATTTAGCATTTGCATTCAGAAGACTGCAAAAATGGAAAAGGTTCTGCTGATTTCCATGGCACTAATCACCTCACAATAAAAGTCTATGGGATATGAAAATCCATATCTTTTCCATTTCTTACTAGAGTAGTAAGTAAAGTAAGATCTTTTTAAATCTAAAATGATACAAAAGCGACCCAAACAAATGTAAAAGAGTTTGTGGGGGTTTCACCTCTTATTTGACTAACTTGCTTCTAGCAGTTTCTGACCAAAGCTTTTATCAGTTTTCACAAAAGCAAAAATAAAGGTCAAGGATAGGACAGTCCCATCAACTGTCATTTGCACTCACACATAGACATATTTAATTTCCAACTTCAGAAATTAATGACAGCGGCTACTAAAATTCACCTGATCAGGAAAACACAATTAAGCAGAGTAAAACTAGCATATCCTAAAATATTTTACAAGTAAACCAATTTAAAGTTGGGATGAATTCAGGATCAAGATAGCAAGTGAAGAGGCAACACAGAGCTGGACACTAGATCAAAGGCTCTCTGTCTCCAGACCCATTTGAGATATATTTGCATTGCTACCAACAAGACGTCCATTTACTTGTCATTATTTTCACCGGGTCATGAAAGAAATTATTGTCTTAACCGTAACACATACTATTTAGTAGAAGCCCTTGTGTGATTCTCTCACAATAATTCATGCTTAAATTTATGGGAGGCATAAAATTCCTGTGGCAGAGTGCCTGTAAGAGAACTAATGTATCTTGTATGACAGTTATTGACAGCAAAAAGGCCTCTTAACTTGCAATACTTCCTTGTTAATTGGTACCTTTGGTCTCAAAAAGACAGATTAAATAAATGTTTTTTAGTAATTTCCCTTTTTTTGAAATCTACAGTGAAGTTGACAGTGACCTCATTCTGACTTTATCATCAGCTTCCTATAACGGGTTCCTTCAATCCCCACTGGGTAGATTTGAATGGCCCTTTAGAAAATATTCACTTACAAAGTACCATCTCCAAGCTTCCAAAGTCATTCCAAAATCAAATTTCAGCAGGTGCTTACTGTGGGTTGGAGGTGGCTTCTTCTGTACATCTACACACAGGAACACCAACCTAGAGCAGGAATAAATAATTTGACAGGCGGAACATTGCCTTAGCAAAGGAACCTGTAAGAACAAACAAATATGAAACCACTGCTGTGACTCATTACAGTGTCAGGCTGAGGGGAAAGGAGAGACTAATATTTTTCTCTACTAGATTTTTTTTCAAGTCTTTTTACTCACAAATGCCAACTTTCATAAATGGAGATCCTGAATGATGTGTAACAGAGACGGCTGGAATCTTCTGCCCACATGCATTTCCATATTCAACGGTGCTCACTACAGCCAGGGAAGACACCCACTAGAAATAATTAAGCACATACAAAAATCTTTGCAGGATCAAGGAAACTGTTTATTCAATTTCAGTAAGTGCAACTTAATGTCTCCCACATATATAACATTTCCCTTGACATCTTAAGGAAGAATTAAGAGAGAACATGAAAGTAGGCGGAAACCAAGCGAAGAACAACGGCTGGAAGCTGCAGATGCAACCTGAGTTTAGCATATGCACTTTGATTTCTATAGTCACAACTTCTGTTTCTGCAAAAGTTGAGAAACAGGGTGTTCAGGCATGGGACTCAGGAACGCAGTGAAACTTGGAGCAAGATTTGGATAGGATGAACGTGTGACCTGGGAGAAGAGGCCTGTCTCCCTGTAGGAGGGAATGGCAGGAAAAGCATTTGTCTGGAGAAATGATGTGCAGCAAAGGCTGCAGTTTCAGTCCTGGAAAATGCTGATACCCACCCATCTAAGCATATCCACCCGATGATTTTTTTTGTGTGTGTACGAACATTTTATGCAAAAGTCACTTGGTGTTGATTTGAACCAGGAATTCCACACACCTAATGAATCCTCAAAGGCAGTGATAAATCGCAGCACCCTACAGGTGCTGAAAAGCTGAGCTCAGAGCAAAGGGAACCCAGAGTGGCCCCAAGGCCTTCTTTATGAACACAGTGTTGAGCTATAAGATCTAAAAAGGAAACAAACCACCTCAGCCAGCAACTATTTGGCCAATTGGTATAAAGTAGTTCTTTGAGAGCCATGAGTTTTCCAGAGAAGAGAACTTTCCTGTGCTGTAATCACTCCTCTGCACAGGCTCAGCAATGCCACTGAAAGATGTGGTGAGAGCAACAGCCCCAACTGACAAAGTTACAGTAGGAAAAATTAAATAAAAAACCCCAAGCCTTAAAAGTGGATGTGGGCTCTAGACCTTTCTTCACCTACTTTAACACAAGAGAAAAATCAAAGCGTGAAATAGAGAAGCCACACATCATAGGCTCAAATCCCATTCTGGACAAGGACTTATAGCCTTGTTCCCCCCAGGCAGCTCCTTGGGGACTGGTGTGTTCTTTCCCTTGCTGTGGGGCACAGGGCTTCCAATACCTCAGGGGGGAGCGGGCAGATGACATCTCACATGGGAAGCTTTAAAACTGGCAACAAAAAATGAAAGAGATGACCTAATAAAGCTTCACCCTCTGAGCTGGGTCTCACAGGGACTGAGGTAGATGTTAGAGACTACACAGTGTGTCTGAGAAAGGACAAATGTAAAATAAGACAACCTGGTATTTCTGCTGGAGATCAGAAAAGTACACCGTTCCAAGCACAGAAAGAGCTCTCACACTTTTAGGAAATATACCATTAGATCAGTATAATATACATTATTACTCACTGCCTGCTATGAAAGGGCAAAGAATATTTGATTTGGCATAAAACTGGGACAGTGGAGAGATACAAAACTTGAACTTGCACAAACCCCATTACTCTCAGTTAAACCAGCAAGACACTTTGAAGCAACAAAGCCACTGTGAGCTGGTGCTGTACCCACACACCCGTGGCACTTCTCAAAGGGCTGCGACTTCAGAGAAGCTGGATTTATTGTACTATAAACCACACAGTATTAAAAGGTTATATAATGCATTGCTATCGAAGGTTTGCAATTAACCAGTCAACTCCTGCAGGCTTTGGGTTAATCTTTAACTAAACTGAAAGGATATATCCCCAGGCCACCTTCTGCTCATCTACTGGTAGTCACACGTTATTTATACCTGTCCCTTCATGACAGTCACAGCTGAGACACTTTTTCCCATCTTTGCGTGATCAACACCACGTATCAGAACTCTTCCCTTCCTTTAACTCACAAATGCTCTACAAACAGGTCGTGGCTTTCAAGAGCTCCCTCATTACACATGCAACTCCTTGATAGCCTTTTGTGCAAATTAAAAGAAAAAAAAAAAACTTTTCAAAAGGACGAAGTCACCTCTAGTGGGAATACCTCAGAAATCTATGCAAGTATCCATGGTGCTTTTGTCTTCTGTGTTTTGTTCTTGTGAATAAGAATTAGCTGAAACAGATGTTTGTAAGTGATTAAAATGGTAGGCAATAGCAGCAAATCAAATCAGCAGGTTTTACTCACAGGAACACTTGCAAATACTTTATCGCTACATTCACTCAACTCCAATCTGAGCTTCTTTGGCTCTGCTTCTTTCTTCCACCAGCTACTTCTTCTCTTGATAGCTTTTAACAGATTTGTTGAAGTTTCAGTCCTGTTGCAAGTCTCTCTTTCTCTTAGTACTAAATCTGGTTCTGTGTTAACTGCACATTCAACATTTTCAAAGAAAATTCCTTTACACTTGAATCTTCATGTGTGCCTGAAGCACCCTTTACCTTCTGTAGCCCAATACTAGAAGTTCTGCCACCCGGTTTTCGTTCTCTTTTCCCCCAGCATATATTTTCCAACAAAACTTCAGAAATGGGGGTTACAACATTGTGAGAAACATTCCCTGAGATGGAACCACAATACTTTCATCTCTGTATGAATCATCCAACAGAAGAAAACAAGGACACGGATCAGGCTTTTTGTGATGGGAAGCAGGGTGAACGTTCTGCAGGTTACATCTAATGAGGACACAATTTCACAATAGGCCCATTCTTTCCTGAGCACCCGAGTAATGTCAGTCAGGTGCTCAGCTGAGGGGATTGTGTGAACTTTACAACATAATAACTCAATGAAACAACACAGGATAGTGGCTATGTAATGCTGCACTGCAGTACAGGCAGCGTCCCCAGATTCACTGTTTTATTTTTGTGTGATAAATGGCTCTTGCTTCTGTCCCTGAGGAAAAATGACTCACTGGCTTCTTAGCTTCCTGCAGAGAAGTTTGTGTTCTGCTCTGCTCCACACTCTCTGTTACTACTTTGTTTTCTTTAGGCTTTAACGCTTGTCCAACCTAAACCTTCAGGAATAACATAAGACAGCAGGTTTTTGTTATCCTTGGGCTTTTTCCATCCCAATTCAAGGTGGGTTTTGTTTGTTTCTAAGAAAACCACCACAGCCCACTATCTCCTCCAAGTCACAGCAGAAGGAAAAGCAAAACCATAGTAACACTCGTGCAACTCCAGTGGCTTTTAGGATACCAGACATGATGCAGCATTTTGGGGAGGAACTTATACAAGAAGGGAGCGTCAGGGAAAAGGAAACAAGCCTGGCAGCCTGGCGGTTTATATCAGCATTTTCTACAATAGCAGACTCCAAAGAAGAGTAGAAGAATGAGAATACACAGGAATGAGTGGGGGGAAAAAACTCAGAATATTTTATTCCCAACGCAGACTCCCCAGTCATTGATGGAGTATTTTCAACCAGAATCCTCCTTGCAGCCTGTGGTTTAACCCCACCTGGTAACTCAGCCCCACACAGGCACTCCCTCCCCTCCCAGCAGGATCAGGGAGAGAAAAAGAAGAGTAAACATAAGAAACCTTGTTGAGATAAAGACAGCTTAAGAAGTAAAAGATGCACAGACAAGCAAAGCAGGAAAAGGAATTCATCCCCCATTTCCCCAGGGCAGGCAGGTGTTCTGCATCCCCGGGACAGCAGGGCTCCATCCCACCTAACAGTGACTTGGGAAGACAAACACCGTCACTCCAAATGCCCCCCTTCTTCCTCCTTCTCCCCCAGATTTGTATGCTGAGGATGAGGCCATATGGTCTGGGATGTCCCTTGGGTCAGTTGGGGTCAGCTGTCCTGGCTGTGTCCCCTCCCAGCTCCTTGTGCACCCCCAGCCTCTCGCTGCTGGGGTGGGCTGAGGAGCAGAGAAGGCCTTGGCTCAGGGTAAGTGTTGCTCAGTAATAAAAAAACCATCTGAGTTATCAACACTATTTCCAGCACAAATCCAAACCTCAGCCCCATACCAGCTACTGTGAAGAAAGTTAACTAACCAGAATCAGCACACAGCCTATTTCCTGTAACAGCAACGGAAGGAGTAGCTCTAAGATGTCTGCAAGGTGCTGTAGCTCAAATGACTTTACATGTCGAGCTCTCCTGAATATTGTTTAATTTTTAAAGACAATTTTATAAACATTTTATTTACAGCTTAAGATTAAGAAACTCTGAAAACTAATGATTTGCGACTAAAATGAAATACATGTCTCCTATTGATTTTATTTTATTTACTTGGAAACAATATTGATTCCCAAGAGATTCATCTAAACACGAGGTCTGAGGCCCAAAGAATTTCCATACTATTGATTAATAGATGCTACCTATCACTTTCACTTTTAATGAGACATTTTCTCTTCCATGAAGTACTGTATTCTATCGAAAGGTCAAATGTGGATTCTGGACAAGAGAGAAACAGCTCACAAACAGCCACAACTCCAGAACAGCTCATTTCTTTGCTTCTTTAATTAAATCAGGAATAATTGTTTTCCTTCCTATCCCCAAAAGTTTTTCTCATTAACATACTTTGTTCTTTTGATAGTCAGTTCTGTTAACATTTAACCTCTGCTTTGGTTGGAATTAGAAGACTTCTTTTGCCCAGTGGGTTTTATAGGACACAATAACTGCCTGATTCATGACCAGGTCAGTGCATTACAAATAATAACAAACCTCATTAAAGAAATCCCCATTACTCTTTGAGGCATCTTTCCTTTGGGCCAAATGTCATTATCTGTGCAATGCTCTTAAACAAAGCCAGCAAAACTAGAAGTGGCAGTCGATACATAGACATTCATAAAGGAAGATGATTTGCAACGATATCCACCAGCCCATTGGGAAATACATATCACTAGGAATTCAGTAAGTGATACAAGTGCTTATTATGCATTCAGCTTGGTAAATTATGAGAAAATTTCTTCCAGGCCTCAGAGAGAACAGCTTTTAATAAATCCTTACGGATTACCAATACTTCCAGTAGGTACTTGGCAGCATGCAGACAGAATACACGAGTTATAACAAGAAGGTTGAAAAATAGGGAATTTGCATCCACAGAAGTTCAGGGTGACTGGGTAGCAAGGCCCAGACATGATGAGCTGGAGGCAAACTCACAGACCGGAACAGCAGAGCCTTATAACTACTGAAAGGAGAACCAGGCTGAAATAATTCACATTGGGGTGGTCGTTGGGAGGGCTCTACCCCAAACACTTGCTGCCTCTTGCCCCTCAAGGAGCACCTCCAAGAAGGTCCTGTCTCAAACTCCCCTGGGCCCTCCCTTTGGGTAGCTGATTTTAGGTTCTCTCCACCCCCTTGGCTGCCAACACCCCTCAGCAGACGCTCTACCGTGTGCCCAGTGATGGCTATTCCTGGAGCACCCCCACAAAAAGCAGTGGTCTCAGTGCACATCAGTTCTGGTGCACAGCAGGGGACTTGGCATCTGCCTAACAATGCCCAGTTTATGAGCAGGGCAATTTGATGCTCTGGAGATGAGCAAATCCTGACTGGAAACTGGTGAACTAATGACCAGCATTTACCAATTCAAGGGATTCTCCCACACCCCAACAATGATTAAGAGAAGCTCGTTTTATTTAAAATATTTCAGTCTAAAATACACATTTTTCTTCATAATTAGCAATTTTAATATATTATGAAAACATTCAACATCTGAAGTTACCGGACTTCTGAAGCAAAGTAACAAATTAAATGTTATCACATCATAAATCAGTCCTGAGAGAATAAGCATATGTTTTCCAAATAGTATATTAGGTCAATTATCAGCAAAAAATAAAAAGTTTGATAGCGAAATGAACAATTGCATCTTGGCTGGAAGACAAAGAATACAAGGAGTTCCTTTAATTGTATCTTGGCAGTTCCATTCACACTGATATAATCAGGTTGCATCAGCAATTGGATCATGATCTCTCCTTAGAGGTTTATGATCTGCCTCAAAAAAGGCTTTCTAGCACCAAAACTTGGTATTTGAGGTGCACATTACCAGCCTTCCTGTTTGTGCAGTGAGGAGAAACACTGAACATTCAAAATCCCAGGCTTCCCTTGCTAAAACATGACTACACTTTTTTTTCTCCCGTGCAGTTCTTTTACAGCACTACAAATGCAGGGAAGAGCTGGAAAATCATTGACTACAACTGCAACAGCCAATCCATCTGCAAACTCCAGCTCACTCCCACAGCCACAGGGGAGAAGGGCTTCACCACACCAGCTGAGCCCCAGTTAAGAGCCCTGGTCTCAGGTGTTTGTAGGTGAGCAATTTACTAACAGGAGCCCAAAAAAATCCAATTACTCCCAAACTCTTAGGATGGGAATGATTGCATACATTTATAATGGTTATTACAGGTTTAGGGTAACTGTTAATCTAAATAAGGTACCACAGAGCAAAACAAATGGGTTTCCAGGCATGGTGTTAAAAATAAATGCTTTAATGAAATTCTCCTTGAAAGCAGTTTACCTTTAAAAGCTCATTCTTAAAGGTCTCCCTTAATTTATCCACCTGCCCACGTATCTCATATGGTTTCTGCTGCCATCTCCTAGAGTCTCAAGGGCCAGATCCACCAAAATATAGGGAAAGTCACAAGGTACTCACAGAAGTTAACTGGACAAATCCCAGCTACCAAACAAAAACAAAAGAAAAAGTTTTCCCTGTTATGTACATACATATCAGACAATTTGTCTTTAAAGAACAAAATGTTAATGGCAAAATTCTATTATCAGACAGATTAAGTGATTGATATCAACCAACTAAAAATCATCATGTGCTAGCTATTAGAAGTGTAATTAAAGCTGAAGCTCCATCTCTGTATTGCAGAAACCTGCAATTAAGGGAACCACCTGGAACCTGGGAACAATCAGAAGTATTCCAGGCACACTTATCTGGATGAAAAATGGAATAAACAGCGTATCTTAGAAAGAAATTAGATGTTCTTACACACTCATTCAAGATAGAAATACTCAAAATGTATCCTTTAAAAGCACATACTCAAGGGGCAAAAATTTATAGAAAAGAAAACCTGTTTCAGAGCAGTTTTAGATAAAGGGTGCTTAGCAGTGCTGAAAAAACACCAATGGTATGAACTTTAATTTTCTCACAAATCCAAAAACTCATGCAGAACTTCTAAGCCATTTAAATTGCTGTTGTGTGGAATTGTTTCCATGGATATATTAATCCAGATTTATACAGGACACAGGCTGATTAAGCAAGCTTAATACATAGACATTTCAGCATTCATATTCTGTCAAGTACCTAGAAGATTTTTCTCCCTTGCACTTTAAAAGAGACAAGAGGGGGCTTTGAGACATTTTTCTATTCAGATCATTAGGTTTGTCCCAGTTGGCAGGGCTTTTCTTATTGCCAGAGGTCATCAGGATGCTAGGATACCTGAAGAGAGACACAGATGCATATGTGACCTTAATGCCAGACTTTTAAGTTAAGCTAAGATCTTAAGATGCTACCAATCTGCATTTCACTTCAGTTTCCATTGGTAACCAGGCAGCTTCTCTAAAAGAATCAGATTAGGTATGCATACATGTTGTAGTTCTGCTACCGACCACACAGCTTGTATTTTGGCAAAAATAAGAAATACAGAAAGGACAAGAAATATTAGATATCTACAAAGGTGATTAGGAAACAGTCCCTAGCCCTAATGTTACCTGGCACTCTGTCATCAACTGCTGAGGGACAGCCTGCTGTCCTACCAACCTTGTCTTTTTGCAGTGACACAGTAAGAACTTTCAGTCTCAACCATTTAAAACTTCAGCAGAGTGAAGAAAAGAGAACAGTTTCCAGTTACCTTCCCTATAGTATGGGTGCTATTACCAAAAAGAAGGAAAAATGAATAGTGAAAAGACAGTTGCAATTTCCCTTTTAAAAGGGTGGGATATTTATGCCAGTCTTTATCCTCATGTCTGGAAAGACACATCTGCCATCAGATGGTACAAATGGCTTTCATTTGCTTAAGGGACATTGGTTGAACTTAGACCTCCTCTTCCTCTCCCCATATTATTTATTCTGTGTAGAGCTGTGAATCTCAGATTTTCCAAAGGAAAACCTTGTAAGCGCTTGTTTATGCTTTTGCTCTTCTGTGGAAGCTGGTCATTAACAAAACACACATAGACATTAAATGTGATGCTTATCTCAAAAGGGTTTTGCCAAGTGGGTTGGCAGGCCTATGCTTATATCAAGTTGGTTTGTTGGTTTTTTTAGAGTGTGCATCATAGCAAAATAAACTTTATACATCTTTATCAACATCTACACCATATTTCTCTTAGCATTCAACGTGCAAAGCCAAACTGCTCTGGTTTAAATATTCACAAAGACACACAGAACAGCTACAGAACTGAAGCCAAGAATGTTTCAATGTTTTTAATTTCTACTGCGATTCAATCAGGAATTTCTGAAAACCAGGGGAGCAAGGATGGACAGTACTGAAGATCTGGGTTACACCCAGCCATGGGCACAAAGTGGGGATAAAGAGAGGAGGGAAGAGAGAGATGGCCAGGGCTGTCCCAGTAACCCCCTTTACCAGGGTCATCCTCCTCTGGAGAATGCCACAGGAGATGACAGCTATTACAGCCCAGAGACAGCTGTCACCCACCCTCAGAAAATGAGATGCAGAGAGAGCAAAGGTAAGGCCTTCCTCTTCTAATAACCTGTCTTGTTATTTTAACACTTTTTTTAACCTTTATTCCACTAGAATGTGCGGTTTGCAAGCATTACCTCTGTATTTGTTAGCGCACCCCAGGCCACCTTGGATCATCAAACCAAGGTACAGGAACCCATTTACAGTAACCAGATCACAATTTGTCCTCATGTCAAAAGATGAGAGAGTGCACTTTGTAAGCTTCACACATTCATCTGAGAGCTGAAAAGCACTATCTGAGAGGTGGAATTGTATTTAGGGGCTGGCATCAGTCAGGGAAACACCTACGCAGGGGAAGATGGATGCTCGGGCCAGGAGGTCCCTGCAAAGCCTTGCAAGACCACCATGCAAGGCTGCTCTGTTCACAGAAAAGCCAGAGCAGTAAAGTCAGATGCAGCAGAAACCACTTAACCCTTCCTAGCATGAAAGCATTCGGGTCCAGCTTGCTGGGAGTGCAACAAGTGTCTGGAGAGAGGGCACTGCATCATTACCAGCTCTCCTTGCTTCCAGAAAAGGCCTCCTCTGTGAGAACAAGTTATGCTCTGACACTGAACTGGAGTGCAGCTCCCATCTAGAGAAATGAGCCTGCCCAAGGTTTTCCATAATGCTGCTTCTCTGCTGACAGAGAAAAACATTAAAGATGCTCTGAAGAAAGGTGTTGGGATATAAGCTCTGCCTTGAAGTGTTCTGCAGAGTCCATAGCTCTAATGCAAGCCTGAAAAAGTCAGTAATTTCCCACTGACTTTGATGGGATTTGGGCTTGGTCTTCGATGGGAAGAAAAACAAATACAACCATCATGTTTTTAAAAGAGTTCCTGCAAATACAGCTGTTGCTACATTACACAACAAGTAAACAAAATCATTACAGGTAATTCATCCATCTCCGAGGGAACTTACCTTTAAGAACTACAGATCTGTGACAGAAAAAGAACATTACTATCCTTTTTATTCCAGATCTTGGGAGAAGGAAATATGCCAGAAAAAGACAATTTATTTCCACTGGAAGAATGAAAGAATGACTCATCAGATGGTTGCTCTGAATAAAAAGTTCATGCTCACAGTAAAGGTGAAAAATCCTACCCTGAGCATAGGCGTTACACGGTGAGAAAAGAGATTTACAGATATCCTTAATAAACTGATGAGACATCAGAGAAATACGAAATCCTGGTCAAAGATTTAAGTAAAAACAGATTTGAGAAAGGATTTCATGTTGTTTAAGGACTTTTGTTTGACTTTTAAATGCTTTCACACTTTCTAATACCCAAAAACCCCATGACTCTTGTCAAGATAAAACCTCCAGAGCTTCCTTTTATAGAAGAGCAATGTCCTTGATGCGCTCAGCACTGCAAAGCCATTTGAACACAGCACTTGTGGAAAACCTGCAGGAGGTAGAGCTGCACACGGACCCTGAACAGCAATGGATTTCACAGAAGTGAGGTATGGGAGAGGAGACACGTAAATATTGCTAAAACAACATCTCATCGTTTTTATCTTCCTAAACAGCACTCTGACATGATGGATGTGCTGCTGACACCCAGTGTTATATTGGTTGCCACTTTTAAAGATCGTGTTTTAAATCTAAGGTGCAGAAACAGCTACATTGTAGACACTAATAAATAAAGGCCTTTTTGACAGCTGTGGAAAGGGAGAAGTTAGACACATAACTGCCAAGTTAAATTAAACTCAAAATTCAGGGCTTATAACAAGTAGTAGCAAAAGCTAAGACAATCAAAAAGCTTCCAGGACATTACTTCTTTCATTTTAATGAAATCAGTGAACAAGAACTTCTCTCCACATGCAAGTCCTGGACCTCTAGTCCACCAAGAACATCATTAAAAGCGGTGCTGCAGCAACAAGCCAGTGTTTTATAGAGAGCTGGTACACAGTCACCATCGGGTGAACTGTGGCATTTACCACAGACAGAATAAAACAAAACGTCAAGATTTTCCCAGAAGTACCCCACATTCCCATCTCAGCCACTGTGTACAATCGTATCATCCCCACCCTTGACCAGATTCATAGGCAAGTATTGGGTTCCAAGAGCCATAAACACGTCCCAATTCACATTGCTTTTCTGTATTACAGCAACTTACTGTTCATGCTCAAAATTTAATTGGATGGAATTTATAGGTTGAGAGAGCAAGAATGCCTGTAGTACTTCCTAGAGTTATATATTTATACTAAAAATTGAAAGCCATTGGAAAACATGCTTTGTTAAACAGTATTTTGTGATGGGGCACATTTGACAGGCAGAACATTCAAATACTTATCCAGCAGTAGTTGTGGGCTCTTTAGATGGACAAAAAATATAAAGAACATGAGTCAAGGCCATAAACTGTGATTTATAAGGGGATGTCACTGCATTAATAAAAAGCGATTCAGTCAACATCCAGGAAACTTTGAAGTAAATGTAACTTACAGCTAAATAAGAACAGGTTGCAAAATTTTATATACTCTGCCACTGAAAAGTCAACCATTCTTATAAGTGACCTCATACAATAACTTTTGAATGGTTAATTCAGAGACAGGTTACAAAAGCATATTGCTAAATACTAGTATCTCTGCTCATTCTTTCCACAGTGAACACACATTTAATTTTTTCCCCAGAAGCAAAAACTTTGTCAGTACCAAGGAACAGGGCAGAACTTGATGTGCACAGCTCAGGGACAGCAGCAGTAAAGCTCGTGGGATGGGCATGGCTGGAAAGCACAGAGACACAAAGCAAACACTCTTATCAAGAACAGAAGCTTCCTAAAGCTTTACAATTTAGGGAAGCACCTCAGAGTTACCTTAGGGCATGAAGTTAAGCCATAACAACTTGATTTCACACAATTATCTGTCACCATTAGAACCTTCCTGGACTCCTTGCAGGATGTGAGCCCTCCTAGTACCATCTGATTAACCTACCTCTTTAACCTGCCTTCACTGCAGCAGGGGAGACTTGGTGACAGCGGCACTCGCTGCCCCTGCCCTCCCGTGTGGTCTCTCCACCTTCCCTGAGACACAGCAAGTGTGGGCAGAGTCTCACCCCGCAGGAGCTGCAGCAGCCACCATCAGATTCCCAGGGCCCCGCTTGTCCCTGCTGGAATAGTGACATGTCGGGGCTGAAAATGGGAATGAAGGCACATCTGCTGGAGCCCAAAGGCTCCCTGCACCACAGGTCCATTCACCACAGCAGGACAGGGCTACACTGTGCTTCACTCCTCACATGGGGCTTTGTGCCTTGAGACTGACCTGCAGCACACGAGGACTGAGCATCACATCAGGACATGAGCCACAGGTCCAGTTGTGAACTGCAATTAGTTATTCTGGGGCCTCATAGCTAACACAGCATTAGCCACAGATACTAATGTGATTCATGCTTTTGGGGAGCTCATCCTATTCCTCCAAGTAAACATATTTCTATTTTACAGACAGCAATATCACCTCTCAAACAGCATCTTCCAAAAAAAAGTTATACAACTGTGCCTGTTACTCTCTTTCAGCAGTGCCAATCCCTGACTGTGCAGCACAAAAGGGTGTTGAAGATCCAGCCAGACATCAGCAGTTATGGAGCTGCTTGTAATTTGTGTCAAACAGAAGTTGCAGCAGCACAATATGCCAGATGGACCCCAGAGGAGCATAGGAGGTGCAGGTTCTGCTCCCACATCTGCTGCTGGCCCATTAGGTGACCTTGAGCTAGTCCAGAAACTTCAGCATCATGTGTACAAAGCCAAGCCAGTACACCTGACCTCCCTCGAGGTGTGCTTTGAGCTCCACCCGTGAACAGCTCTGTGCAAGAGCACAGGAGCATCTCATTATTGCTGCACAGATACATCAGCTCATCTCTACAGGGATCAGTTTACAACACAGGCAGAGAACAACAGCTCAAGCCGGCCCTAGCAAAGGGACACTTTCAGAACAGTAGCAGAAGAAACGCCAGGTCTCTGAACCCAGGAGCCCAGAGCACTGGGCAGGGTTTGAAAGGACTCTGAGAGGAACTTCAGCACAAGCTGTACAGGAACAATGGCAGTGTCATGAGATGAGCAGGACTGGAGGGTTTGATTCTCTGGGTTTTGTGTACTATTATTACTACTACTATTTTGGGGTGGTTTTGTTTCATTTTGATTTTCACTGATTTAACTCATACTTCTATAAGGTCTTTTCATTTCTGGCAAACACATCACACTTCTGTTCATACTCATGTATGAAAGAACCTTTATTAAAACCAGTGGGTTCTTCAAGACAAAGCATATCTAGGACAGGAAATCAGTGATACATTTTAAGAGCCTCTGTTCCGCTATCCTGAGCTGGGAAAAGCCAAGACCTGTGATCCACAGAATATACCCTCAAAGGTCAGCAGCCACACAGATCCAAGAGATGATAGTCTACTTTTCCCCTATCTCTTTCCAGGCCTAGTAGAAGCTGTTTGAGGACCCTTTTCAAAATGGCCTTTGCAAGCCTCTGAAGGGTGACCTTAGACTAAACCATTAAAAACCATTTTGAGCATCAAACTGAAATCTGAGGAGCAATTAGAAAACTGGAAAGTTGCTCAAAAAGACAATGTGAGATAGCTGAAAACCCAATAATGTCAAAGGAATAGTAGTAGGGCATGAAAATAAACAGAAACTAAGATTTCAGAAGAAAGAACAGCCAAAACATTTTTTCTGCGACTTGTAGCACGAGAAAGATAACAATAAAGTGGACAATACAGAGAAGAGCAATTTTTCCATATTGCAGCAAGCCACATTTTTGACATTCATGTCAGATGAAGAAAATCTGCATAGACAAATTATTAATGTTTTAACAGAATATAAATACTTCCCCCACCTTTTCATTTTAAAGGAAACACCCTTATTTCCTTAGGATTAGACACTGTCACCTAAAGCACTGTGGCAGGGAGATCAGACTGCTCAGTTCCTCTCATGATCAATCTTTTCAGGTCCAACCAATGCCTACAGATGTTAGAAAACCAGAAATACAGAGGTAAAAATTCAGCAGCAGCCAACAGCCTCTTCCTTTAGTCCTTTTAAGTGAGTTAAGACCTGCCATATGCAAGAAAACCTGTTATTCTCCCATGAGCCGATTCCTGCCTGATTAACTTGCACACCTGCAATTCCAGTGGCTCTCCTGAGAGCACACGGCTGAAACACAGCTCAGGGCTGTAAATGGAAGTTCCCAATTGTACATAGAAAAACACTCCTTTTCAGCTAATGCCAACACAGATCCCGCTAGTGCCAGGGGGACTTCCTCCCTTCCAGGGAGCTCCAGGGTCCTGCACACAGCAGCTAAGGGAGCAACAAAGGCTGCTGCTTTTCTGTGGGGGGTTTTGTTTTCTCCACTCTCAGTTTCCATGGGCAGCTCGTGTTACCCAACAGCACACTGAAGAGGTGCCAAGTCACTGGAAGGGGAGAGGCAAGCCACGCCTTTCCCAGGGTTTTTACAGCATTCAGACAGTGCTGGTATCTAGTCAGATAGTTTTTCCAGCTATTTTTGCAATCAGTAATAAAAAGGTCACGTTGCTGCTGCTTTTCAAGTGCGTAAATCCACTCAGTTCCACGAATAATTGGGACAAAAGCAAGCACAACATTTTTATTTTTTCCTAAATTGTGTCCGGTTCAGAGTGAGAAAGAGATTATGTAAACTGCTGTTAAAGGTTTTTCTGTCATTGTACTCATGCACCAAATAATAGTACTCTCAACTTTGAAAAATTCAATCCATTACTCTGAAAATTTCCAGACATCTGATACAATACTACCTGCTCTTCCTTGCTACAAGCCCAAAATCCTTTACATGGGAGTCCAATTACCGGCCTCTCACCAGTCATGTGAATACAAAAAGTAGTTGTAGCTCCCAAAATAGAGATAATTTTGAACCTTGTAAATTCAGCTTGTTTGAGGAAATGTCTTGCTGGTCTGGTCAGCTGATTAATGAATCCAGAAATCCCTGAAACTTTAGTGCACAGAAACCTTGGTAAACCTTTGTCCCCCTATCACCAGTTAAAGAATCACACTGTGCCTGGTCCTGTAGTCTTCCTGTACCCAAGGTGGGGAAGCAAGCATCGAACAGACTGCCCAGGGAAGTGGCACAGTCACCATCCCTGGAGGTATTTAAAGGACACTCGGGGGACATGGTTTAGTGATGAATGTGGCACTGCCGGGTTAACAGCTGGACTCAACCATCTTAGAGATCTTTTCCAACCTTAGCAATTTCATGACCAGTCTGACCAAAACATTTCTAAGAGATGTCCAAGAGAGCAGTTAAGAGGTGCCTGTGTCCACATAAGATTTCACAACACTGGCCAAGGCCAGGGTGCTGCCATTTGCCACATACACACACAGGCTACACCTGCCCTTGGAAACAGAGCCAAGGAGCAAAGCACTCCCCAGGACTCTTCTTCCCCTGGAGATACAAGAAAGGCTTAAAGAAAGCCTAATCAAAACTTTGCATATTTCCCTAGTATTAGAAATGATCACTTTGAAAATTGCATAGGGATAAGGAAAGTGCAGTGGGCTGAAGAAGTCACACCCCTGCGAGTATCTTAGCTCAGGTACAAATCCCACATAACACACACCCAATCCACTGGGGCTTAGGGAGACCACACACTGCTGGAGACTGGCAAGGAACAGGGTGCCTGTTCCCTCTACTGTCACAGTCTGTTGTAAATATTCACTTGTAAGCACAGGCCAAGGGGGGATGCTACACCAGACAGCACCTTGGTCTCACCAGTATATTTCTTCTTCTGGCTCTGCACTCCCTTCAGCCCTAGAAAAGGGGTGCAAAGCAAAGTTTTGCAGAATAGATTAGCAACAACCACAGCAACCTCCCTTAATACATGAAGAAACTTGCTTGTTTATGGAAAGCTACATCCTTGGTTTCACCTCTGCCAGGAATCAGAATCCAGGGTGGGAGATCATGTTTGGAGGGAGATGCTCTCCCCCACCACCTTCCCTCCCTCTGCAGCTGTTGATGCACCTGCACGGGCAGCCTGGAGGGTCGGCCTCCCACACAGCCCTGACAGTGCAAGAGGGGCTTTGCACAGAAGTAGTGAGCTTAAGAAACAAGCAGCAATAAAGCTCCCTGACAAAGAACTATAGCATGCTTGAAAACAGAACTCCTGGGTGCCTCTAAGTCCATTTGTGGGTTTTTTATAAAAGACTGAAAAAAAAAACCAAACCTGTTGAGAACTTTTTGTATTAAAACCTGCTCAGCAGATATCAACTTAATTTGATGTTGTAACCAACTGCTTTTGCAAACTGTAGGAAGAGACAAGTGTGAAAATTACAGTTATTTCTATTCAGGCAAACAGCTGACAAGACTGCACAACAGCCCAGCAGCACAATAGCAATGGCTCAGAGTGAAACAAATTAGCCTGGCTTTTATAATTTTAAAAAATTTTCTCCTTCCTGGAATGCATCAATTGTCATCTCTTCCTCCACACCACACATTAACATAGTATCTCTGAATGCTTTTATGCAACAAACTATTCATATATTAAATGCAGAAAAATATTCAAACTAGTTATTTTATCTTCAGAGGCTTTTTTTACATACGTGCTGTAACTGAAATGTTTAATGATGTATGCTACAAGAAATTGAAGGGTGGGGAAGCTTGAAGCTGCCTTTGACAGGTAAATTGGGGGTAGGTTGTTTCTTTTTCATTATTTTTAGAGTTTAGGTAGTCTAGCTCACTTAGATCTCACTTTGCATTTCAGATAATGCTATGTTATTGCTTTGCCAAATTGTTTTGGTGCTGCATGATGAAATACTTGCAATGTCATAAAATGCAGCTACCTTGTGGCCTCTGTTATTTTTCTTTAAGTTCAAGTTCCTGAGAGATTCTCAAGTTTCAGTTTGTTTTAAGAATCCTTTCAACTTTGGTAGCTTCAGAAAAAGGAGTTGACCATTAAGCAGTCCAAAACTGGAAGAACAATCGTAAAAACTTGAGCAGTCCCTTAAAACCTAAGCAAATGTTATCATTTTCTCAGTGCCCGATGCAGGAGTTTGCAGTATTGTTACAAGTCTCAAAACATGGGAGAGTGCAGTGACTTTCTGAGCTCATCACAATAATAATACCATAATAAATACTAGGAAGTCTCATTCTTTGCAAAATAATAGTTGTCATCTGACACAAATTAGTCAATTATTTCTCAGTTTAGGGAAATGCTCACCTGCCATTTATGTCCACTTTTGTTTAAACACAGGCCTCAGGGGATGTAACAAATTGGAGGCAGCTCATGATAATTGTTGAGATACAAAATGTGTTTATTTTTCAGCTCCACACTGAAACTCAACACATTTGGGTTGAGTTGGTGGAGAACAAAATTGTTGTGCAGCAGCATAGCTCTCTTCTGGGAAAGCAAGTAATTTTTCTAGATCTAAATCAACTTCTTGTCCTGAAAAAACATTATGAACATGTTGGTATTTCTATTTCTCATAGCCTATACAAAACCCACACAAACTAAGGAAACTGTATTATCTTCCTTCCTCCCTATTTTAGCAGGGATCTGAATATTTTTGGGTGTGACAATTAAAGCACACACATTGGGGAAGATAGTACTCACTTGCTCTGAGACTGTACAAACAAAACCAATACTTAAATTGAGCTTAATTATTCCACTTTAATTCACTTAAAAAAACTTAGCATGTGTTGGCCTTTTTCTATCCCAAAAGAACAACAGAGATTTCTAACCTTCCACATCATCAAAATTAATTAAATATCATGCAAGATATCCCCGAGTACAGAATTATGCAGACTGGAAGGGACTCTCAGTGCCTTTCAGTCCAGGACACACCTGAGGGGCTGTGTGACACAAGGAACCTCAGCAAATATGGACGGAAAGCACCTGCACCTTCCAATGCCCACGGGCAAGCACAGAAACAGCGTGACGGACAGGGAAGAGAACATTAAACACAAAAAATTAACACACAGAAAAGCTTTTTTCTTGCATTCAGAATGCAAATCCACCATGGCAGTATTGCATAAACCAGTCCCAGATACATCTGAACTTCTCCTCAGAAAAATGAGCCAGTCCTTTGATTAAGAAATGTTGATCAAGTCTATCCCTTCCACAAGCTGGTGGAATGCACGAGGTTGCAACCACCTCTGCTGGCACTGACACTGTAGGTTTGCTACTGGTGACTGCCCACTAAAGGCCACAAAGTTTCTTATTAGCTGAGGAATTAGGCACTGGAAGACTTTTTGGCATTTATCATACTATCAAACCATCTATGAAATGTTTTCATGTAGCTGCACCAATTGCCTGATCCACTTAGTCCCCCCCATTAATCCCTCTGATTTTGATATTACACAATAAGTTATGAATATTTTTTTCTTATTGAGGCTCAATGCACAAAACTATCAAGCACGAATGAAATAAACCAGTACAAATAAGCATATAAAACATACATTGAGCTCTAACTCAAACATATCTACACATGATTTAAAGTGAGCCATGCTCACTCACTGCTCATGAATGGAGCAACTTTCCTTAAATCCAGCACTTTAGCCTAATGAAAGCAGAGAAGAAATCTATATATAAAATAGAGAGATGTATAGATATAAAAAGGTCGTCTTTTTTATCTCATTTGATACCATAAATACCAATTATTTTTATTTTTCTTACTGAACAGCATTGTTACTTTAATGTTACTTGGATCCCTTAATATTGTATTTCCACCCTTTGAAGTGTTAAGAGTTCCTTTGACAGCAAATTATTTTTTGATAGGTAGTATTTGTTTGGGGGATAACTAATATCCCTCACTGAGAATTTTTTGCTCTTAAATGGTTACAAGCATGTCAGCCTTAACTCCATCTCACCACAGGGGTTTTATGTAACTGTGAGCAAAATAATTCAGTGGAGTCCTCTGTCCTGATTTTTTTCTCCCAGGATTATTTTGATGAGAGTATTTGTTACTGGATTTTGTAACCATCTACAATGGATTTCTTTCTTTTTTTGCATTGTTAATACTGTGTTTCCAACTATAAAACATAGGGGGGATTTTTTTTTTATAGATGACTAGCAAACCAGGCATCAGCTGGAAAGGTAACACATCTCCAGGTTCAGAGTACTAATGAGTCCCAAATGTCCTGCAACACCATTCTGCTTGTTAGTCTTACCATTAAACAGTCTTGCTGGAAAGCCTGAATATTTGCTTCCAATTACCAACAGCATATGAAAAATATGCTCATATTCCTTTCATTATCTTCCAAGACACTGTTTCTCCACCAGCATCCCTCACACAAGCTGAAGGATGGGGCAGACCTGAGGCAGAGCACTGCTCATTGACCAGTCCAGAGCATGACAAAACATCGCACATCTCACCCCTTGAAAACTGAAGGTTTGTAGGAAACCTGGTGTTAATCATTTGCAGATGACCTGACTCTGCAACCTTTGTCATGTCAGGAGAGGCTGAGACAGCTGAGCTCATTCAGCCTTGAAAGCAGCTGCTTCAGAGGGCCCGATGTCAGTCCATCCTCACACTGAGGTTATAAAGACATGGAGCCCGGTTCTTCCAACACTGTGTGCCTTTAGCAATACCTGTGATTGCATCATTGATAACCTCCATGAAAATAAAACTAATCAACTTCATAAGAGTGTACCAACTGAGTGTTCAACTGAAAACTGTACTTATAAATACCCCAGATAACCACACATGGCACAGGCCATGCCTAAAGTGTACAAGGGACAAAACCAGGGACCAACAGGATTTAACTGCAGGCAATTCAGAGGCAGAGAAACAAGATGCCTTCAAGCTCACAGCAGTGATGAACCAGGCTTAAGCATCACCCAGACTGCTGACATCTTCCCTGGTGCACTTCAGCACCCCCTTTACTCAGCTGAGCACAGCCAGGAGATATTCCTAATGAACAGTATAGCCCAGGGGTCCTGGGGTGACTTTATGATACTGCATTCCCTATCGTCTGCCCTAGGCCAGACATGAATCCTGTGCCTTTCTGCACCTTTAGGAGAGAGAGGGAAGAGAGCCAGTGGAATTCCTTCGGTGCTGTGTTCAAAACACAGATGAGCTCGCTGGCTTCTCCTGCCCGGCTGCTCCGCTTCTGCAGCAGGGAAGAGAGTGGCATTCCTTCTGGTTTTTAGCTAGTTTCTTGTTCGTTAACTAAAGTACGGAGCCTTGGGCCTTTGATTTCTTCTTCTTCTCTTCTGG
>VZTA01019719.1:0-15627 GCA_013398855.1 Mohoua ochrocephala
GGCGCTGCAGCCAGTTGCTTTTTATAAATGCCCCCCAAACTCCTCCCCCGACTCGGCTCCTCAGGCCCGTTCTTGGCGGGCATTTTTGGCGGGCATCCGGGTACTCGCTGTCTCTGTCCCGATTGACTGCCGGGTGAAGCCGCTCCGGGGACAGGGCGACACAGGGGTTTTTTTTCAAATAGGAATTTTCCTTCACCTCATTTGTGACACATGTTGAGGCATAGATATATTGGTCCCTCTCAAAGGACCATTACTCGGGGCTGGCTGGGGCTGTCAGAGTACGGCTGGGACTACCAGCAATGAAGGGTTGGTGCCTCAGAACCCTGTGCAGCAGCACGTCCCGACAAAAATCCCCCCAAAGACCCTGACCCTCAGAGCCCCGCCGTGGGCTGGGTGTGTGAAGCCTTGGCCCTGTTAACAGATCTGTTAACAGACCTTCCAGTGGTGCTGGCTCTCGAGGGAACCAGGATTTATGGGAATGAGCTCCAGCCCCAGCTCTGCTGAAGTCCAGAGCCAGAGCCTGTTGGAGGCAGTGCAAGCATGGCTGGCCTTTAAAACACAGCTCGTGAGGACACTCAACAGACAGAGCAGGTCACGGGGGAATGAGCCACCACTGCCAGGCCCCCATTGCCAGGAAAGCTCAAAAGCCCTGAAAATGGGCTGGTGGATGCCTGCCTGTGAATCAGGGACAGTGCTGAGATCCAGAGAGGGCCGGGGTGGGAGCCAGTCTGGCAATGAGAGCTGAACTGGGCTGAAATAAAGAGCTTAAGGGTCCTTGTGAAAAACCTGACCTGCGCTGCTGGGTGTGGAGAAGACATCCTGCACGAGGAATCCATGGGATTGCTGTTAGTTGCACGTGGAGCAGTGAGTGAACGGAGACAAAAACATTCCCAACCGAAAATAATCCTCCCTTGTCATCTCATGTGGGTAAAACCTTGTCGTGTTCTGTGACAGATATTATCGCCCAGCAAAGGTGAGGGTTTGTTTCTCACTAAACCACACAAGTCAGATAAACAAGCACAGTTCTGTTTTGCTTTTATGGTTGTTTGCATGTTGTGTTTGTCCTGAGTCAAAGTCCATGGGAGCCCCTGCTCTGCTGAGAGAGGAACCCATTCCATGCCGGGTGTCCATCACCAGGCCCCTCGATGGCCCCCGGGGCCGCGTGGAGATGGGCCCTGCTCCCTTCCCCGTTCCTGCTTGGATAACACAGCGTCACTTCCCCGGCTCCCCAGGGATCCCTCGCAGTTCATTATCAGCATTTTTAGGAAGAGTAACTGGGAACAAAACCCGTTTTTCTCATTTTTTTGTCCATGCGCTGACCTTCTGAGTCAATGTGCTCCTCTGGATCAATAAACCCAGCTCGTGCCTGCAGGCGGGGAAGGAATTTCTCCCACCACGGTGCTGAAATGATGGGGAACACCAGGGGAGGTGGAGACAAGATTGTTCAGCAAAGGTTGAAGATAATTGAAAGACGGGAAAGTTGTCAGTTGGCAGGACAAATTAATAACATTACTGCCACATCGAGATCAAAGCCTCCTCCAGCGCCTTTTCTCTCCTTCAAGGAGAGCGGAGCCTCGCGGTCAGCGCTGCTGTGGGGCCACGCAGCCTGCGAGGCTCCCAGATGAAAAACTGGGAACACTTTGAAATTCCTGCCGGTTGCACTCAGCCACTGCTCCCGGTACAAAGCCCGGCTGTCAAAAGCGAGGCACGGAGAGCTCCTCCAAGGCTGCCACCCCTCCCTCCCTCCCTCCGAGTCCCCACCTGCCAAGGACACAGCTCCGGGTTTGTGTTCCACAGCAAACGGGTCACAGCCGACCCTGCGGCTGCTCCAGAGGCAGCCAGACACCCCGAGCCTCCGGAAACCACGGATAATAGCACAGCGCTGAGGGCGAAAGGGACGCTTCACTCAATCCAGGGGGGGTTTATACCCTATAAAATATCCCCCAGAGCAGAGTGACCCCAGCGGAGGCACTGGCAGTGACGGAGCTGCAGGAGCTCTGTCCCCTCTGCCTGGGGCAGCACGAGGGGGCGAGGGAAGCACTGGGAGGGAGGACGGTCTGTGGGTGGCTTCTGCCCCACTCCGAGCATCCAGAAGCTGGATGGTTCCTATAGCTGGGAGCATCGGATCTCCAGGGTCACAAAGGATTTAGAGATTCCGTCACGTGTCAAACCTGAATTCAGCAAAAAATAGAGAGGTGCCCGAGCAAGGACTGGATGTGGAGTGCAGGGAAGGACTGGACGTGGCACCCAGGGCTCTGGGCTGGGGACAGGCTGGGGACTGGGCACGGGTTGGGTTCAGTGATCCTGGAGGCCTTTTCCAGCCCCAGTGATCCTGGGATTCTGTTGAGTGATGCTGTGAAAGGAGGCAGTGAGTGCAGGACATGGGAACGGTGGGAGGCACAGGGCTGGGAAGGGAGCGTGCCTGGATGGGCTGGGGATGGAAAACACCAACACTAATCCAGGTGGGAGAGAAACAGGAGAAGCACTGCGTGGGAAATGGGAGAGGGGCAATCGGGAGCAGTAAAAGGCAGGTGGAACTCCTGGACAAGCACAGGGATCACACAGAGCAGGAGGGTCGGCATTCCCAATGTTCCCAACAATGTGGGCCTGCTCGGAGCAGGACACGGGGGCACCGAGGCTGCAGCACCAGAGGAATTCCTTGGGGACAGGAAAGGGTCTGTCCAGGAGCAGCCTAATGAGGCCGGATTGTTTAGCCTAAATAAGGGAAGGCTGGGAGAGGACGCGACTGCTCTCTGCGAACACCCTGAGCGGAAAACATCAGGGAGGATAAAAGGCCATTAATTCTAAAAATAAATTTGGCGTAAGAACAAATGCCAACAAACTGGCCAGGAATAAATATATCCTTGAAAAGTATGGCAGTGTGGTTGGAAAAAATTCCTAAAGAGGAGACCCCACCTCAGGTGAGACCCCACCTGCAGAGCTGCCCTCAGCCCTGAGGGCCCAACACAGGGAAAGGACGTGGAGCTGCTGGAGCGAGCCCAGGGGAGGCCACGGAGATGGAGTCTGGTCTGACAGAAGGTGTCCCTGCCTGTGGCAGGGGTGGCACTGCACAGGATTTAACGTCCCTTCAAACCCCAACCATTCTGGGATCCTGGAATTGAAGTGCAGATCCTGGAGCAACGTTCCAAGAGGAGCAGGGGGTGCACAGGACATCTCTGCTCTAAATCTCCACGAGTTCCTGAAGAGGAACGAATGGCTGCCACCCCGGGCTCTGGGGCTGTCCCCAGCAGCCCCTCCCAGCCCGCCCCAGCTCCGCACGGACATTCACTGCCACGGACAGAGGGCTCTGGCCATGGACATTCTCTGCTGCAGACAGAGGGCTCTGGCCACGGACATTGGCTGCCTCGGACAGAGCGCTCTGGCCACAGACATTCGCTGCCACGGTCAGAGGGCTCTGGCCACGGACATTCGCTGGCCACGGACAGAGGGCTTTGGCCACGGACATT
Source organism: Mohoua ochrocephala (assembly GCA_013398855.1). Classification (NCBI taxonomy): domain Eukaryota; kingdom Metazoa; phylum Chordata; class Aves; order Passeriformes; family Acanthizidae; genus Mohoua; species Mohoua ochrocephala. The sequence continues at coordinate 3,468 of VZTA01019719.1, forward strand.
CGCTGCTGCGGTCAGAGGGCTCTGGCCACGGACATTCGCTGGCCACGGACATTCGCTGCCGCGGACAGAGGGCTCTGGCATTTCAACACTGCTGCTTCAGTGAGCGCTGGGCAAGCTCAGCTGCAGCCCCAGATGGTGCCCCTGCCTCCCGGGCGGGCACTGCCAGCCCTGCCAGCTGGCAGCGGCGCTGGATCCGGCATCGGCCTGGATGCCCCTGGCAGCCGATGGCCACAGCAGTGCCCGCACCGTGAGCTGGCCGCAGGACAGACGGGGTGCCCATGTCCGGGGCACTCCGGACACTGAGTGCCAGATGTCCCAGAGCCATGGAGTGCCCTGAGCTGGGACATCCCCTGGGATCATCCAGGGCACCCCCTGGCCCTGCACGGGCACCCCAGCAACCCACACCTGAGAGCAGCGCCCGCTCTCCTGGAAGGGTCCTGGGAAGAGAAGGGCATCTCCATCCCTCCGGGGCTCCGTGGGGCCGCATTCCATGGAAGGGAAGGGGAAGGGGAAGGGGAAGGAGGAGGAGGAGGAGGAGGAGGAGGAGGAGGAGAAGGAGAAGGAGAAGGAGAAGGAGAAGGAGAAGGAGAAGGAGAAGGAGAAGGAGAAGGAGAAGGAGAAGGAGAAGGAGAAGGAGAAGGAGAAGGAGAAGGAGAAGGAGAAGGAGGAGAAGGGGCCTCACCTACACGAGGCCACCACACCGGGACTGTTCCCGCTGTCCCCACCCATGCCTCCCCCAGAAGAGTCACCTTGCCGGGAGCTTGGGGCACTGAGAACAGGGAACAGGAGAGACAAAGGGACGGGAGAGCTCCCACTGAGCGAGGGAGTTCAGAGGGAGAGCTCGGCTACAAAGGAACCTGAACTTGCTGGCGGGGAATCCGGTGTGTTTTCATTGCTGAAAATAAAATTCCAGCAGCTGTTGTGGCCACACACAGAAAAAGCCTTGCAAATCTCTGCCTCTTTAGGAGACTTGTCACAGCTCAGCAGATTAATTCACTTTATCACCCATGGAATCTCTAAAATACTACCACTGATTGCAGCTGAGCGAGGAAAGTACACGAAGGTGTTGATTGAACGAAAAAAAAGTGATTGGTTGAAAAGGTTTAATAAATAAATGAATGTATGAATAAATAAATAAATCAATCCCGTCCTGGATGGTTTTTATAAAGCATTACAGTTTCATATACAATAGGTACAAACCTTGTGTGTGTTTGCTGGCTGCTCTAAAGGAATGGAATGTTTAATATTCCTGCCTTTTGGAGCGGCGGGGAAGGAGCGGAATTAAATTCTAAGAACCCTGTGTTTTGTAGCTATTTTTAGAGCCATTTTCAGAAGGATGAGTAAAGAGCGACAGCCTCATTAAATAAACCAGGAGGGTATTTTTTTCTCGCCAATAGTTTTGTCCTGTGCTTAGCTGGTACCTAAACAAATTAAAAAATGAGCAACATTCGCACCACACCGGCGTTGTTCATCTCAAAATTCCCAAAAACTCGTCCGTGACAGCTTTGCAGTTGGATTTCGTGTCAGGAGAGGCCTCTGGCTGGAGAGCAGTGCCAGGCTGTGGCAGAGCCCAGCACCGTGCCAGGAGAGATGTCCCATGCCCAGGGCACCACGACTCCCTCTCATCCCAAAACTTGCACAGGTTCGCCCCAGCTTTGCGTTTCCACTTGCCTGGTTTACAGCGAGCCACTTGAAAGAAACTGGCTCACGTGAAATAATCTCAAGTCTATTTTTCTTCAAGTGTTCATTCTTTTTTCCCCAATTTCTTGACATCCTGTGATCCGTGTGTGGAACAGGCTGTGCAAAACTCTCCAGCTTTCATTTGCAACCACGTTAAGCTTAAAAGGAAGAAAAATGAGCCATAAATGCTGGAATAAATTCCATCAAGGGATGGTTGAGAAAAGCGCTCTGCGGCTGAGAAGTGTGGTGTGAATTATTAACCCGGCTCTTTGAAGAGGTGTCTCTACAGGGGAGCAACCTCGGAGCGACCCCCCCACGCCTGGGGTCACCCATGGAGCCGCCAGCAGTGGCTCAGAACGGGTTTGTTCTCGTTTCGGTTCCCTGAGGTGGATCCCTCCTCCAAGAGGAGCCGAGCTGAGGCTGCAGGAGCCGTGCAGGGCTTGGGAAAAGCAGAGCTCTGCTCACTCCCAGGGGATCAGGGCTCGGGGGGAGAAAAGGGGGCTCAGGGGGGACCTTGTGGCTCTGCACAAGTCCCTGACAGGAGGGGGCAGCCGGGGGGGGTCGGGCTCTGCTGGCAGGGAACAGGGACAGGAGGAGAGGGAACGGCCTCAGGCCGGGCCAGGGGAGGCTCAGGTGGGACAGCAGCAGGAATTTCCCCATGGAAAGGGTGCTCAGGCCTTGGCAGGGGCTGCCCAGGGAGGTTTGGAGTGCCCGTCCCTGGAGGTGCCCAAGGAATTCCTGGAGGTGGCACTCAGTGCTCTGGGCTGGGGACAAGGTGGGGACCGATGGTCTGGGAGGGCTTTTCCAACCCAAACGATTCTGTGACCCTGCTCCACACGTGCCACCCCTTCTTCTGCCCCTGCCTGGCTCCTGACTTTCCCAGAAGCCAAACCAGACCCTGAAGGTCCTTTCTGAAACCTCTTTGCTCCCACTGCTCTCATTTTTGATGGACCATGGTGTGGCTGGGTCTCAGGCACAGCAGTGACTGAGCTGGGACGTGATGGACTGTCTGACCCCCAGGGACACAGCCAGGGACCCCCAGGGACACAGCCAGGGACCCTCAGGGACACAGCCAGGGACCCCCAGAGTCACAGCCAGGGACCCCCAGAGTCACAGCCAGGGACCCCCAGAGTCACAGCAGGGACCCCCAGCAGCACAGGCTGTTTAAACATGGACACGGGCAGGTGCATTTTGGATTCAGAGGATATTGATCCTCTGCCTGGCTACACAAGTCTTGCCTGAAGTGGAATTCCATGACAAGGGGAGAAGTATTTTTGATAACTTCAACCTTGGAGGGAATAGGCTACAAGTGGGAAGAAAGAGTCACTGACTTTAGGGGCCCCCGAGCTGCTGAAAATCACTGAACTGCGGCTGGCCACAAACACCTCAAGCTCAGAAAAAGCTCTCAGTGCTTCCGAGGAAACCCAGCAATTCCAAAACTCAGTTTTTTCTGCTGGGATTTGCTTTTCCTCTCCTGGAAGCACCGGCATCCCATCACTGCCCCAAACAGGGCCAGTGGGACACTGCAAACCTTCCCGGGACTCGCCTGAGCTCCCAAGGAAAAGGGTCTGTGACGTCCTGATGGCTGAAGGAGGGCACATCCAGACTGGATTTTGGGAAGCGATCCTTCCCCGTGAGCGTGGTGAGGCTCTGGCACAGCTCCCCGGAGTTTCACAGACTGCAGGAGGAGAGCAGCACCCGGCACAGCTCGTCCTTGCTGCTCAAATGGCCAGTGGGAAGCGACCCCCGCCCGGTATTCCCGGGGGGATGCCCACCTGCCCTGCCCTGCCCTGGGTTTTCCCCTTCCCCGCGCTCTTCTACCCCGGCAGGGCTGGACAGGGCTGGCAGGGCTGGGCAGGGCTGGGCAGGGCTGGGCAGGGTGGAGAAACCCAACGCGCCCGAGCAGGGGGCTCTGGTTCTTTCCTTGCCCCAGAGGGGCCGGGCAGCGTCTCTGCCCCGGAGCTGAATTCCGCAGGACCGGCCCGGCTGCTCCGGGGCTGTTTTTAACGCAGCCCACGCAGCCCATGAAATACTAAACTGAAAAGGTGCCACTGGCACACCTGCGGGTCCCTGCGGGCACGGGGCACTGCCCCTGGCACCGGCATCGCCTGGGGGTGTGGGTGCCGTGATCCCCCTCGGGGTGTGGGTGCCGTGATCCCCTCGGGCTGTGGGTGCCGTGATCCCCTCGGGCTGTGGGTGCCGTGATCCCCTCGGGCTGTGGATACCGGGCTCTCCTCGGGCTGTGGGTGCCGTGATCCCCTCGGGCTGTGGGTGACGTGATCCCCTTGGGCTGTGGGTGCCGTGATCCCCTCGGGCTGTGGGTGACGTGATCCCCTCGGGCTGTGGGTGCCGCGATCCCCTCGGGCTGTGGGTGCCGTGACCATCCCCGCTCCCCGCCCGCGTTCCGCCGCCTCCCGGGGCCGGCAGAGCCGCTCGGAGCTGAGCTCTAATTGAACTTGACCCGGGCAGTGGAAGATGCTGCCGGGAGCAGAGACACCAGCTCGGTACCCACCGAGAGCTCAGGCGTGTCGGTGAAGCCTCACTTGACCAGATTGAGCTGTTTTCCAGCTCATTTGAGCCACATTCCTCGGAGCAGAAAGACAGGCAGCTTGGCTCGCTGTGGGTGAAGGGGCAGGCAGCAAGCGAAAGGAGAGGAGTTCTCCCCCTCCACCTGTTTTTCACTCCCAAGATCACTTATCTCCGAAGAAAATCACCACGGAAAGTGTGTTCTGAAAGTAAATTAATGGATATAAATCATGAGAACGACACCGGCGGTTCTGCTCTGCGGCATCAGGGGGGCTCAGCCTGGTTCATGTGGATGATTTTTATTTTAAATATGTCACTAAAAACAATCCACATAAAATATATGCTGGGATTCAAATCAGAACAAACATCTACCTTCCTCGCAGAAAGGACAAATTTCGGTTGGGAACTGGAAATGCGAATCTGCATTTCAAATGAAGCGGTTGAAGACGTGCCCTGCTGGCACTGCACGGCAGAGGCCCTGGCGAGGAGGGCCAGAGTTATATTTTTATATTTGGGAAACACGGATCCCTTCTGAGGGGCCCTCAGGGCAGCACCCCGGGGCGAGAATTACCCGGGGGGGAAATTGGGAGCTGCCCCAGAACAGCCCCTTGCTGCAAGAGGGCTCAGCAGGCATCGCAGGGCAGCCCCAGCCGCTCCTCACCGCAGCAGGCGCTGCCCGGAGCCACTGGTGGGGCCAGGGAGGGGGACACCGAGCCCAGGGTGTCACCGCGGTGTCCGTCCTCAGCCCGGGGAGGGACACCTGTCCCAGCAGAGATGCAGCTGAGAGCCAGGGGACACACGGCTGCTGTCCCATCTCCCAGCCTCCGCTTCCCACGGGAATGCTGACAGGGAAATGGGAGCATCTGGATGGATCATTTCACAGCCAGAAGGTGTCTAAAGGGGCTCCAAGGGAGCTGGAGAGGGGCTGGGGACAAGGCATGGAGGGACAGGACACAGGGAATGGCTTCCCACTGCCAGAGGGCAGGGCTGGGTGGGATATTGGGAAGGAATTCCTGGCTGGGAGGGTGGGGAGGGGCTGGGCTGGAATTGCCAGAGCAGCTGTGGCTGCCCCTGGATCCCTGGCAGTGCCCAAGGCCAGGCTGGACATTGGGGCTTGGAGCAGCCTGGGACAGTGGGAGGTGTCCCTGCCATGGCAGGGGTGGCACTGGGTGGGCTTTGAGGTCCCTCCCAACCCAAACCAGTCTGGGGTTCTGGGATTCCTGCTCCTGTACAGAGAAGGATGTGACTGTCGGGTTTTCTCTGTTCTTATGTTTTCCTTGGGGAAGGTTCTTCTCAAAATATTTCCAATTGCAGGGTAATTTTCCATTGGGAATGGGAAATTATTGGGAGCTTTATACACACAATGAAGTTTCCATTTCAGCTTATCAAAAACAGCAAAAGCAACCACACTGCGAAAAAATAAATCGCAAAGAGTAAGAAGTGGTTTTGACTAAGATGGAGTGCGTTATGCTGAGACAGGGTGTGGGAGAGGACTTTAGAAAAATCAGTCATCCCCTTTCTTGGCTTTTGTTTGTGACTGCTGGAGAAAAAGGGGCTGTTAGGGCAGCCTTTGGAATGGTTTATGAGGCGGAACAGCAGGAGCAGAAATGCTGGAGAGGCTTAAGTGGATTAACCTGTACCCTGCAGGCTGTCAGGGCTGCTGCCTTCCCTCACAGCTCCTCCTGCAGTCACACCAGCTCTCACACCCCACGGAACCTCAGCTTCCCAGCGCATTCCCTGCAGTGGGCAGGACTATGGAGACCTACAAATGGTGAGGGCAACCGAGACCCTCCTCAGTGCAGACACGGGCACTGCCGGGCCCCTGGAGGTGGCCGAGCACATCCCTGTGGATCCTCCTGCCGGGGCATCCTCCTGCTGGGGCTGTGGGGCTGATTCCAGAGGGGGCCATGAAGAACATCCAAGAGCTGGAGCCCCTCTGCTCTGGAGCCAGGCTGGGAGAGCTGGGAATGCTCACCTGGAGAGGAGAAGGCTCCAGGGAGAGCTCAGAGCCCCTCCCAGGGCCTAAAGGGGCTCCAGGAGAGCTGGAGAGGGACTGGGGACAAGGCATGGAGGGACAGGACACAGGGAATGGCTTCCCACTGCCAGAGGGCAGGGATGGATGGGATCTTGGGAATTGGGAATTCCTGGCTGGGAGGGTGGGGAGGGGCTGGGCTGGAATTCCCAGAGCAGCTGGGGCTGCCCCTGGATCCCTGGCAGTGCCCAAGGCCAGGCTGGGCATTGGGGCTGGGAGCAGCCTGGGACAGTGGGAGGTGTCCCTGCCATGGCAGGGGTGGGAATGGGTGGGATTTGAGGTCCCTCCCACCCGAAGCACTCAATGGCTGTGATGGGCACTGAGAGAATTTTCCTGTGGCGTTCCCAGTGTCTGATGCTTTGAGGCCTCAGCCTGGCACAGGCCTCACCCTGCCAGAAGGAAGATGGGGCTGGGGTGATGTGTGACATTTCCTCTCCCTCCAGCAGCCCTGAGCTGGGAGCACAGCTGTGATTGTCAGGGTCAGCGCTCAGAACTGCCCCCTTTAGCACTGACCCGGCCGTGGCCACAGCGTCGGGAGCAGCTCTGGAGCTGAGGACATGCCCTGGGAGACGGGGACAGGAGGGAGGAGCGGGGCACTGATGGAGGAAAGCTCAGCTCACACACCTGCCACATGGAGCCAGCCGAGCACTCGGTGATTGTGGCATCCTGTGGGGAAAATTGAGATAATCCCGTTTTTGAAATGCAGAACAAGAAGCACTTCCAGAGATCTGAAACCTCAGAGAAGCCTCAGAAAGACACCTGGGGCAAAAACCAGGCTGTGACACGGCACTGCAGGAATCCCCTTCCAACCCCATCTGCCCTAATGCGAGCAGACAGACGCGAGAACCTCGCAAAGAAGGGAGCTGGCAGCCTTGCAGGAGAGGCTCTGTGCAGCCCAGAGGCTGGAGCTGATGGGGCACAAATCCATCTTGGAAATAAATGCAGTTTCCTTGGGATCAAAGTGATAAAAAGCAGAGCTCTGTTCCCCGGAGTAATGGATCTGCCACAGCTTGGCAGCTGGGAAATGAGCCGGGACATCCCTGACCCAGCACGGCCCGTGTGGGGGGCACATCAGTTATCCCAAATTATCAGGGAAAGGTTCTTCCCCAGAGGGTGCTGGGCACTGCCCAGGCTCCCCAGGGAATGGGCATGGCCCCGGGGCTGCCAGAGCTCCAGGACAGCGCTGCCAGGGGTGCCCAGGGTGGGGTTGTTGGGGTGTCTGGGCAGGGCCGGGGGCTGGACTCCATGGTCTGTGTGGCTCCCAATACATCCAAGGTATCCATGGAGTCACAGAGTGTTCAAATCCGGAGACTCTGTGGTTCCCTGAGACCTCACAGAGAGGAGCCAGCCTGCCCTGTCCCCCTGAGCATCCACACAGGGACAGAGCTCCTGCCCAGCCCCGTTCCCTCACTGCTGCCCGTTCTCAATCCCTGTCCCCTGTGCCCCCAGCAGCCGGGACACCGGGCCCAGCAGCACAGGGCTGAGCCCTGCTCCCCCTGCACGGGCTCGATTCTCCAGCCAAACCCCGCCCCCGGCATCGGGGCAAGAGGAATTTGGGCTGTTTTCACCAGTAAAGCCCGCACAGTGCTGAAGCACCTCTGCAAGAGGAGAGCCCCGGGCCGTGCAGGAGGCACCTGTGGCACCTGTGCTTCCCTGCGGGCTGGAAAGAACCCAAAGGCTGTGAAGTTTCTTCCTGGTGAAGAAAACCCCACGTCTGACCAGAGCAGTGCCGTTCCCAAAGGACTTTCCTAGGGGTGTGGAGCCCCCCCTCAAAGTGCCCAGGCTGGACACAGGGGCAGGGTGGCCCAGTCCCAGCCCCTGCTCAGAGCAGGATCTGCGCTGGATTTACCCCAGGCTGCTCGAGGCATAACTCGCCCAGATGGGTTTCGGAGCAAACTCTGCCCAGAGGGATCCCAAACCCCTCCGAGAACGGGACTTTTTGGCTGCTGCCATGAGCCCCTTCTAGGAAGAGCCCCCTGGTGTGTCTGGCAGCTCTGCAGCCCCTCTGTCCGAGAGCGAATTCCAGGAGAGGTGAATTCCAGAGCACAGCCCTGTCAATAATCCGTGTGCTCTGGAGCTGCAGTTGGGCTGGGCAAAAACGGGGCAGGTTTAGCACGGAAGCAGTAAATGTGTCTCCAGCATTTTCAGACAGCTCGAGAGTTTAATGCCTCAAGCCAAATTCATTTCTTGAATGAAAAAGATATGATTCATTTTCCTTGACCTTATTCAGGGGATTCTAGATAGCTTTTTTCCCCACCTGATTGAACAGCCTCATTTTTGTTTTACTTTGCATTCCTTTGCCTCTTTTTTTTCTTTTATTTCTCTTTCGGTACCATGAAAGTCTAAAGAAAGAACCGAGACAGGAAGGAAAAATATAAAATATTAGGTAGCAGTGAAATTAGATCTCTCTATTAAATTAAACAAAAACTAATCATTTCTGTATCTCACCTAAACTACCCATGCAAAGTTCTCATTTTCTCTGGAAATCTTTTTCCATGAATAATAACACTGCACAGCCACCGTGGCTCTTGATGCTTGAAGAAACAGAAGAATCAGGCATTATCGATTCTCAGGACAAACAAATCCTCTCTTGGGGTTGCAGTGGGGTTTCCACAGATGATTTGTTGTTTTTGGGGTGGGCTGTGAGTCAGTGCCGGGGTGGGGGAACCCAGGGCTCCGGGGAGCTCCCCCGGGCTGGGCTGGGCTGGGCAGAATCTCAACGGGAAGGCTCCAGCTCCGTGCCTCCATCTGCCACCGGGGAGGGGCTGGCACCAGCCCCTGTCCTCTGGCACTTGGGATGTGGAATCAGAGAGTCGAGGCTGGAAAGGGCCTCCAAGAGCACAGACTCAGAATCCCAGATGGGTCAGGCTGGAAGGGACCTCAGAGGGTCCCTGGTGCCACTCCCTGCTCCAGCAGGGCCATCCCAGAGCCCAGGGCACAGCATTGTGTCCGGAGGGCTCTGGAATATCCCCAGGGAGGAGACTCCAGCCCCTCTCTGGGCTCTGCTCAGGGCTGGGCCCTGCCCAGGGCAGAAGTTCTGCCTCCTGCCCAGGGGGAATTGCTGGGCTCGGGCCCTGCCCGTTGCTCTGGGGCCATTGCTGGGCCCTGGAGCAGAGCCCGGGCCCTGCTCAGAGCCCTCCCTGCAGCCAGGGACAGCCAAGGACACCCAGGGACAGCCAGAGACACCCAGGGACAGCCAGGGACACACAGGGACACCCAGGGCTGAGGGCCCCTCGAGGCTGGGGCTCCTCTCAAGGCTGAGCAGCCCCAGCCCCCTCAGCCTTTCCTGGGCATGGTGATGCTCCAGGTCCTTCCTCGGCTCCGCAGCCTCCGCCGGCCCCGCTCCAGGAGCTCCCTGGCCCTGCTGTGCTGAGGATCCAGAGCTGGACACATCCCTGCTGATCCCAGAGCTGGATGTATCCCTGCCCATCTCAGAGCTGGACACAGACCTACAGGGGGAGCAGGCCCGACTGCCAGAGCCCCGGGATCCCACAGTCCCACCCTGGATGGGGTGGGGTGGGACCTGCAGCTGTCCCCTTGTCCTTCCCCTGCCCCAGTGGGGCTGCAGCCACACGAGGCCCTGTCGGTGCCTGGCCCCTGCCTGGCTCTGCCTGGGAGGATGGAGCAGCATCTCCCAGCCATGGGAGCCATGGAAACACGAGCTCAGCTCCAGGGAACGCTCCTGAAGGACCCACAGCATTCCCGGCTCCTGGCTTTGAGCGCTCTTTCCAGCTGCCTTGCCCTGTTTGGGGTATCCGTGTTCCATGCAGCAGGAAAGTGCATTTATTCTTACAAGGCAGCTCCTACAAATGAAACAACTAATGGAAACTAATGGTAATGGAGCCTAATAGAATTTTCTTAATTTTATCATAAACTGTTTATTGAAGATTGCTTGATTTCCATTGCAAACCCATTTGCGCTGTAACTCAACCCTCCTCGCGCTGTTACTCATCTGCAGAGGAGGCTTTATCTAAATCTGAGATGGAGAACTCTCCCTGCAGACCCAGGGTAAACGTGCTCACTAAGTTTATAAAATAAATTAGCTCGGCCTTGTCTGTGTTCTGCAGATATTGAGCTGATATTTTTAATTGCTGCCACGTAAACAAGTTTTCTTTACAAATTAAAATTATGAGTAGGTTGTGATTTCCAGGGCGGTTTTCAATACTTAGATAATATTAAAACAAATCAGTTTGATGTGATTTTTTTTCTAGATTACACTTGAACATGTCCTCCTTATCAACAGGATGTAAATCTCTAGTGGCCGTTTGGGCCTTTGCACTGAGCACAGAGAGTTTGTTCATAGTCTGGACCTTCTGGTGAGGAAAAATAATACATGGATTAAAATTACCTAAAGAACATCTTAACCTAATTACTCTGCAGCCTGCAAGAGAGGAACTCGAGGCTCCAGGAGGTTTCAGAGGAAGGGCACAACCAGCGGTAAATAAAACGTGTCAAAACATGCAAAGGAAACCATGGAAAAGTCCAGGCATTAACAAAACCAGCAACTCTGCCTTGCCAGCTCTAAGCTGACACACAGCAGGGTCAGATCAACCCCCAAATCACACAGGACAGGGGAAAAGACGTGGGCAGCAGGAGATAAAGTAAAGAAATCCAGGAGGAAGTATAGAAACTGTACCGGGCTGTAAGATGTGGTGTGTTATTCTTAAAGTGTTTTTAGAATCTGATTTTGATGAGCTCTTCGAACGTTCGGAGAAATTATGGGTGAGTTTTAAAACATTTGGCACTGTTTGTTTTCACCGCTCCCAGCAGGGGATTTTGAGAGGTGACTGAGGAACATTTAAGGCTCAGTCACAGAAACATCAAACTCCCCTCTGAGGCCTTTGAGTCCAAATGCTCCCCCCACGGGGACAGTGACAGCAGAGCTGCTTTGGGCTGCCCAGAGTCCCAGGCACAGAGTCCTTGGGCCGGGAAGGGACCTCTGGAGATCCTCCAGACCCAAGGCAGGGTCACCTGGAGCAGGTGACACAGGAGCATGTCCAGGTGGGTTGGAGCGTCCCCAGAGAGGGAACTCCACCCCTCCCTGGGCAGCTGTCCCAGGGCTCTGCCACCCTCAGGGCAGAGAGGTTCCTCCTCGTGCTGAGGTGGAGCTGGTTGTGTTTTAGCTTATGGAGTGTCTGGACTCGTCCATTTTAAATCCAGAGTAACGGGAGCTGTTGGGTTTCCTGCCCACAGGAGCCCCAGTGCCCACAGCAGCTCCGTGTGTCTCTGAAGGGGGCTCCTGATTTCCCTCCCTGCAGCACAGCCCATTTTCCTGAAGCCCAGGTAATGTGGGGAAAAAAGGCGCCTTGTGCTCCATTGCAAGTGATTTGAGTTGGATAACGCTGTCACTGATGCGAAGGTCACAAAAACCAGCGAGCTGAACAGCAGCTCCGGGTGCTCTCCCACATTCCCAGAATGCCATTTGTTTAGGAAAGCTCTGAGGATTCCAAACCTTTCCTTGGCCCGAAGGAGAAACAAGGAACGAGGGACTCATAAGACTGGCTGGCAGCGTTGTTCCCACGGACCACGTCTCGACAGGACGCCATTCATCCAGCAGAGGTGTTTGTCCCCACCCCAGCGCTTCCTTCTCCGTGGAACAGGCACGGTGTGGGAGTGAGCACAGTGGGAACCGCGAGAGTAACCAGAGTAAATGTTCATAACGGGAACCTTCCGCAGCAAATACAGCGCCAGGCTGGGAAGCAGCAAAGTGAGGCGGACATTCCGCGTGTCCCCATGTCTGTGGGACATTCCCAGGCTGGGAAGCAGCAAAGTGAGGCGGACATTCCGCGTGTCCCCCGTGTCTGTGGGACATTCCCAGGCTGGGAAGCAGCAAAGTGAGGCGGACATTCCGCGTGTCCCCGTGTCTGTGGGACATTCCCAGGCTGGGAAGCAGCAAAGTGAGGCGGACATTCCGCGTGTCCC
>VZTA01019719.1:15944-26698 GCA_013398855.1 Mohoua ochrocephala
CATTTAGTGGGTCCCTCACGTCTGTGGGACATTCCCAGGCTGGGAAGCAGCAAAGTGAGGCGGACATTCCGCGTGTCCCTGGGTCTGTGGGACGTTCCCAGGCTGGGAAGCAGCAAAGTGAGGCGGACATTCCGCGTGTCCCCCGTGTCTGTGGGACATTCCCAGGCTGGGAAGCAGCAAAGTGAGGTGGACATTCCGTGTCCCCCATGTGGGACGTTCCCAGGCTGGGAAGCAGCAAAGTGAGGGGGACATTCCATGTGTCCCCGTGTCTGTGGGACATTCCCAGGCTGGGAAGCAGCAAAGTGAGGGGGACATTCCATGTGTCCCCGTGTCTGTGGGACATTCCCAGGCTGGGAAGCAGCAAAGTGAGGGGGACATTCCATGTGTCCCCATGTCTGTGGGACATTCCCAGGCTGGGAAGCAGCAAAGTGAGGCGGACATTCCGTGTGTCCCCCGTGTCTATGGGACATTCCCAGGCTGGTTTACCCCGCTTTGCTCAGACTCACTGGGCCCAGCAGATCCAAGCAGGGCTGACAGGGCTGGCAAGTCCTTTACCCTTACGGGTCCCACTGACATTTTATCTCCTCCAGCAGCAGCGGGGGCTGATGTTTGTGTGCAGCAGTGTTTGTGTGCACAGATTTCCAAACAGATGCGACTTAAAGCTCGGGGCTCCTGAATCTTTTGTTTATAACCATTTTCCCGAAAAGCCTCGGGGATATTTATAAATATTCCACAGCCTTTGGGCAGCTCTAGTGCAGGGACCTGGCCACAAGCAGGAGTTTTGTACAACGTTATCACACACTTGTTTATTCTGACTGGAAAGCAAGGAATGGTTTTTCCTCTCCAACTGCAATTACATCGCCAGCTGTCTTCGTTCCAAGCCCTGCTCTCCCAGTTTGCCAAAGGTATTCCTGTCTGAGCACTTTGCCCCGGACACTGTGACTGCCTGGTCCCACCAGTCAGGGGTGACTGGGTGAACTGGGCAGCCAGGAGAGGGAAGAGCCTCCCACCCGCCGCAGAGTGAGCCTGAAGGAGCAGAGCGAGGGGTGCCCGGAGCAAGAATTCCCTGGGGGAGGTTGGAGAGGAGGATGGAGCACCCAGCCCCTTCTGAGAAAACCCAGAGCAGGGGAATGGGAGCCCAAGCCCCCCCGAGCCCTGGGACATCACCTGGCCACGAGCTCAGCTGGGGCTGCAGGAGTCCAGGAAGTGTCTTCTCCTGGCAGTCGTTTCCACCTTACACTCTGCGCTTCTTCAAAACAAGCAATCCAAAACCCCACTGTTCTTGTCAGATTAGAGCTGAATATTCTACAAGACCAGAAGATTTTTCATTCTTCCCTCCAACCCCAAGAGGAATTTCAGGGAAATAAAAATTCATTAAACTCTGCATTTTTTACACTATGCTTTCTGAGAGCAAATCCCTCTGGCAGAGCCTCTGAGCTGCCCCACCGGGAATGGCTGGGCAGAGAGGACAAACACACGGAACCTCAGAACCCCAGAACCCCAGAATCCCAGAACCCCAGAATCTCAGAATCTCAGAACCCCAGAACCCCAGAATCCCAGAACCCCAGAATCATGGAGGTTGGAAAAGTCCCAGCTGTGCCCAATGCCCACCTTGTCCCCAGTCCAGAGCTCTGAGTGCCACGTCCAGGCCTTCCTTGGATGCCTCCAGGGACGGGGACTCCAAACCTCCCTGGGCACCTCCACCACATCCAGGGGCTGGATTTTCCCACAGTGATGAGCTGGGAAGTGTTTTCCAGTGCTGCACTTTGCCAAGGCCAGGTGGGAGGGCCAGGGAGGGAAGGAGCAGGCTCCCGGTGCCCGGGTGAGAGGTGGGAGCAGAGGTCAGTCCCCAGGCTGGAGCTGGGGCTGCTGCGCTTGTCCCGCTCTCTAAACCCTGCAAGGAAAGCTGGCAGTGACAGCTCTGCCACAGCAGCACGAACAGCCCCGGTGATGGGGATTCGTCCTGACCAGCCTGTCGGAGTGCTGTAAAACCAGACGAGAGAACAGCTCCTGGCTGGCTCTGTCTGCCACAAACCTGTGACCCAGGTGGAAATTACCCAAACCACATCTACCCACGGGCAGAGGAGCAGGCACTGTGCTCACCCTCACCCTGCAGGGTGACACTGGACAGCAGAGGGTGGGTTCAGCGATCTCAGAGCTCTTTTCCAGCCTTAACCATTCCATGGCTCTGTGGTTGTGTGCAGAAGTGCCCTGCAGCCGCCTGGGTTCCAGCCTGGCAAAGGGCATCGTGCAGCTCAGTGTAAGGAATTCCCTCCTGCCCTGGGAAGGAGCCCGGCTCCAGGTGAGGCAGCAGCTCCCAGGTGTGATCCCTGCCCAAGGGTGGCTGCAGCTGGCAGGGAGGCTCTGGCTGTTCAGAGCAGGGCTCGTTTGTCACCGATTCCTGTGTTTCCCTGCAAACCGTGCTTGCAGCCACAGCCCTGTACCCCAGCCTGCCATTCCTGGGTTTGATGGAAGCAGGAGTCCCCACAGGCTGGAGTGAAACCAGCCAGGGCACCTCACTGCTCAGGGCTGAGCTGCTTCGCCTCTGTGGGTACCTGACTGCTCAGGGCTGAGCTGCTCCACTCCTGCGGGCACCTCACTGCTCAGGGCAGAGCTGCTTCAACCCTGCGGGCACCTCACTGCTCAGGGCACCTCACTGCTCAGGGCTGAGCTGCTCCACTCCTGCGGGCACCTCACTGCTCAGGGCTGAGCTGCCTCACCCCTGCGGGCACCTCCCGTCCCGCAGGCAGCGCAAGGCGCGACATAAATCCATGTGAGCAGCCCCACAGGGCAGATCCAGCAGCAAAGCTGCGTGACTGATACCCCTTCAGGGGGAAACCAGCATCAATCCTGGTCTGCGAGGAGCAGGCTGAGAGCTGGACAATTCGTCTGGCTGATGGATTGGCTGCGGTGCTGCGTTCTGTCACCTGCGCCACAGAGCCCCGGGGTGTCACAGAGAGCTGGAGTGCCCTGAGCTGCTCACGGTGCTGGGCACGGAACTCTGACCCCCTGGGCTGGTGGGAGGGGTCCCTGCCCAACCAGGGAAGGGGTCGGAATGAGATGGGCTGGGAGCCCCTTCCAACCCAAAGCGCTCTGGGGTTCTGAGCAGCCCCTCCCAGGAAATGTTTGCGCCCTTTGATTTACCCCCTCCCCATTCACTCGGGGCAGCTCTGCCCCTCTCAGGCAGTAAAGGAGCCCTTCCAGGGTGACTGACACCCTCTGCGCTGGGCCTCACCCTCGCAGTGGCTCCCTGGCTTGGGCAACTGCCCAGCCTGGAAGGGCCGAGTCCCTGCAGGGAAGAGGAGCCTCCCAGGAAACCCGAGGAGCAGCAAATGTCCCCAAGCACAGCCCTGCTGCCTCCCCACAGCCTGATCCTTCCGGAGGTGTCCATTCCGGATGTGGCCACCGCACTCCTGCCACCTCTCCAAGGTCAACTGATCCCTCCTGACGTGCCGGGGGCCGAATATCACCCCCAGCTCATCACCGGATCCGGTTCCAGCAGTGCCAGGCCAAGGGAACTGCAGGAGCGATGGAATGATGGGACAGGCACGGCTGGATCCCGGAGCAGCAGGGGGATGTCACTGTGCCACTCTCGATGTCACCGCTCAGGACCCGCTGGTTCATAAACAAAGCTCAGCACACAGGTCCTGAGGGTCAGTAAAACAAACCCAGCCGCACTTCCAGGTGGGAAGGAGGAAGAGCTGGAAAAATAAATGGAAAAGAAAGGAAAACAAAGAGCCCTAAAAACCAGAAGTGGGAATGAAAATCTCTTGGTGTCAACTGCTGCCTCTCCTGCCTCGCTCTTCCGGAGCCGCTTCCAGCCAGGAGATTTCCCCCGGGAAGCTCTGCAGGCCCAGCACCGAGGGCAGCTGCATGAACGAGATTTACACGGGCTGGAACCGAGCGGGCAGGGAAAGGGTCCAGCAGCTCCAGGAAGGCATTGCAGCCTCTCCAGCTCCTCCTCAGCATCAGCTGTTGGTGCCCCACTTTGCTGGGCAGGAAATGGTGCTTGTCCGCGTGGGAAGGGTCAGCGTGGAGCAGCTGGGCTGGCAGCTACTCCCAGCTACAGCAGCTCTGTATTGAAATTAAGAAATTATGTGGAGAATGAAGAAATTAATCCTGATTTTTCAGGATGCACATCAGAGCTTTCATTGGAAGCCCTTTGTGCCTCAAGTCACATGGCCCCAAGCCCAGAGCTGGTGCAGGAAGGGGTCCCTGAGAGCCAACGCCTGCCGTGCACAGCCCCTGCTTTTTTACTCCGTTGTGCATTGTCCAAACAATTTCTTGGATGTTGAATAAATGAATGTACAGTGCAATCAGGGCAATTTTCCTCCTGATGGGAAGTGGAGGGGCAGCTCCCATCTCTGCTCCCTGGGACAGGGACGGGACCCGGGGAGCGGCTGGAGCTGGGCCAGGGAGGCTCAGGCTGGAGATCAGGGAAAGGTTCTGCCCCCAGAGGGTGCTGGCACTGCCCAGGCTCCCCAGGGAATGGGCACGGCCCCGAGGCTGCCAGAGCTCCAGGAGCGTTTGGGCAGCGCTGCCAGGAATGCCCAGGGTGGGGTTGTTGGGGTGTCTGGGCAGGGCCAGGAGCTGGGCTGGGTGATCCCTGTGGGTCCCTTCCCAGGGTATTCCAGGATTCCGTGCCCCCTGCTTTGAGGGAATCGCAGCCACGGGCAGCTGCTGTGCCTGGGACAGAAGCTCTGAGGGCAGCAGGTTTTTATGGCAGTGCTGGGGCAGCCCCTCCTGGGCTGCTCTCCCAGCACGCCGAGGAAAGGCGGCTGCAGTGAAACCTCGCCCCTGCCAGGGCAAACAGCCCTCGGTGCCAGCCCAGAGCTGCCCGGGGCGGTGGCCGAGCTCCTCCTGCAAGAGGGAGCTGTTCTGAGTAAGGAAGCGCCACACCAGCCTTCCCGGCAAGATTTATTCTCCTGATGATAAGCCAAATTAGTTTTGCTATTCTCTTCTTAATCTGATTGACGGGGCCAATCTGTCATCTTTCATCCTGACACCTCAATTGCACGCAAATTAAACCAACAGGCGGGCAGTGTGTAACTCTTGGGCTGGCTCGGCGCTGCAGGCCCGGGGGCTCCGGGGGCTGGGATGCTCCTGGTGGACGCTGCCGTGCCTGGATCCTGTCAGGCTGCGGATGACAGAACCCCCTGGAACGGCTCCTGAGCCTCCCGGGCGGAATCCCTCGCCTCAGGCTTTTGTGTGGCTGCGTCCTGACAAGCTGCCTTCAAATAATTTGATAATTGAAGGTTGTAATTCATGAATCTTAATGTTTACTCGGTTTAATTGAGCATTAGTGTTAATTAAAACAAGTCAGTGGCTTCAATCCCAGTTCAAGAGCTTGGCATGAAGGAGAAAGTGATTCCTCCTGTGCTCAGATAAATCTCTGTTATGATAAACAATGGGAATGAGATGAATAAATAATGTTTTATTCTGCTCACCCTCACTTTTCCATCGGTGCCAAGGAACAGGGATGTTATCAAAGAGATCGGGAATATGCCGGGCTTTCCTTTACTGAAAAATATTGCAATAAAATAGGAAACGTGTTCTCCATCCCTCCTGCTGCCTCTGGAGAAAAGAGAAAATTATTCCTCTTCCAAAAAACACTCCGTTCTTAAAGTACTGAGGATAAATTCTGTAACCGCTGGACTGATCCAACTCTAAGTGAATCCATATTTCCATTTCTGCTGGTATAAAAGAAAGAAAAACAGCCAGAGGATCATCATCCAAGCAGAAATTCCCTTTGAAATTACAGATTTGCCTAAGAACTGCGGGATTGTCTTCCAAAAGTCCCAAACTCTGACTTTCCTTAATCATTTTTAGGTTTTGCAGCAGACTTCCCTCAGCGAGGGGCTCGTGCTCAGGAGAAGGAACTGCGTTTCTGACTGAGGAAAGTGACTTCACCGAGGGATCCAGGGGCAGCCACGGCTGCTCTGGGCACCCTGGGCCAGGGCCTGCCCACCCTCACAGGGAACAATTCCTGCCCAAGATCCCATCCAGCCCTGCCCTCTGGCAGTGGGAAGCCATTCCCTGTGTCCTGTCCCTCCATGCCTTGTCCCCAGTCCCTCTCCAGCTCTCCTGGCACGGGTTCCCTGGCGCTCCTGTCTAATGGAACATCTTCCTCAGCCAGGCTCGGGGCTGGGTGAGGGGCAGGATTCCCATCTGCTCCCATTAAACACAGGGAAGGGAGGAGTGTTTTAAGGGAGAGCACGAAACTTGCACAAAGGAATCCATCTGAGGGTGAGCTCTCCATAAAAGTCACCCCGAGCCGCTGCCAGTGGGATGCGCTCACGGAACTGCTGACGGAACTGCAGCGAATTAAACTCCACCTAGATTTATACTTCTGCTTATTAACTAAACCTATTGATTTAAACTCGCCACAAATGCACCTTCTGTAAATAATTCTGTTCCTAATTAAATAATTCCTGTATTATGTCAGGGTATGAAGAATAAATTACTTGTAACTACTTCTGTTTCAGCCCTTAATCAATACCCGAGCCGAGCTGTTTTATAGCTCATGTAAATTTTTCACGTAAGTGCTCAGCTCTTAGAGAGGCTCTGTCCTGGGCTGCCATTGTCTGGGCTGAAAAATGACACTTTTTTCCTGTAGCTGTGACTTTGGAGCTCCAAAGTGCTTTGCCTGGCACAGGGCAGGAACCGGAGTCACCGAGGGCCGGAGGGCTCCTGGCTCGGGGTCTCTTGAGAGGGGGGATCCTCTCCACTGAGCTCTGGTGCCAAGGAGCCACAACCAGCCCAGCCCAGCTGCCAGGCCCCAGGCAGAGGCTGGGAGGGCAGGAAATGCAGCTCAGAATTAACTCAAACGGGGCAGCTTTGATCCCACTGGTCAGGAAATGGGGCCTTTCTGGAGCCCTGGCAAAGGAAGCTCTGGTTTCTCACAGCATCGTTTCGGGCTGGTCAGACCCCTCCTCACCCTGACCCCTCAGGGACTTCACCCACCCGGCCACGCCCGGGGTGGGATTCCGGATATGGAGCAGCCAGGAACCACAGAATTACCTGGATCGGGAAAATCCCTCTGAGCCCATCGAGTCCAACCCTTCCCCAGCCCTGCCAAGGCCACACTGCCTCACGTCCCCAAGTGCCACATCCACACGGCTTTAAATCCCACCAAGGATGGGGACTCCACCCTGGGCAGCCCCTTCCAACGCTTCCTAACCCCTTCCATGAAGAAATTTTCCCAATGTCCAACCCGAACCTTCCCTGGCACAGCTTGAGGCCGTTTCCTCTTGTCCTGTCCCTGTTCCCTGAGCCCCTTTCCCAGCTCCCTCAGCTGCTCCTGGTGCTCCAGCCCCTTCCCAGCTCCGTTCCCTTCCCCAGACCTGCTCCAGTCCCTCCACGTCCTGTACCTGGGGACCCCAGCCCTGCCCCCAGCACTGGGGGTGCCCCAGCAGGGCCAGCACAGGGGATGGGCACTGCCCTGGCCCTGCTGCCCCACCAGTGCTGGGACAGCCCACGGTCCCCGTGGAAGTTTGAAATTAAATATTCTTCACATAAATCTGAACAAGGGATAAATCTGAAAATAAATTTATCCAAAGAAAAAGGAATGAGCACAAGGATGTTTCAGCAGGAGAAGAAAAAACAAGCAGACAAGATTAATCAAGGAATAAGGGACTGTTTGCTTTAATTATTTGCCCGAAGCTCTGTGGGGGTTGTGCGCCAAATCCCCGTCATTATCTGCTCCAGTGGAGGTGTAATCACAGCAGAGCTCAGTGAATCACCTCCTTCTCCACAGCCTGGGCTGGGCCTCTCCCACTCCCGGGGTCAAGAGAAGCTCTGATTCATTTCTGGGTCCTGCTCCCTTGGAAGTGTCTCTGGCCATCCCTTAACCTGCAGCCACCCCTCGGTGGGCCCGGGAGGAGCCCCGAGCAGCCAAGGCTTTGCTCAGTGCCACCCTGGGCACCTTGCAGCCACTTACACGGAGCTTGGGAACTGCAGTTCATGTGAGAACGATCTCATTTTAATGCCATGTTTTTAAACCTTCAGAACAATGCTGTTAAAGCAGGCTGTACCTCATTAGTCGAGGTTTCAAACGGGGAGTCATTATTTTAAAAGTCTGTTTGCTGTTTTACTGTCACAGGAATGCGAAACGAAAGGGGGGAAAGAGGTACTTTTTGCACTGGTGTTGTGTGCAAATGAGCTGAAAAGGTTCCGGGCCAAAAAATGAGTTCTGCTTATAAAAAACCCCCAAATGAGCTTATTTTTTAATCTGTCAGTGCCATCATTCCCGTTGCCATCACAATCTCCACATTTAAAAAGGCACCATGAGAATAATATCAGTAATGCAGAGCAGGCAACGATCACCCAAGATGGGTGGAATGGCTTAAATTGCACCAAAAACTTGAATTCTGTATTGATAGCCATTTTTGGCAAATTAGATTCAGTTTGGTGAACAGTTTCAGCCAAAACCCTTCAGATTTTTTGATCTGAATTTCTGTTGTGCCTTTACTATAGCTGAACACACCATCTCATTTTGGAAACAGCAATAGGCGTCTTCAGAGGTAAAAAAGCCCAGAAGTGCCCTGCCAGCAGCATTTAGAAGCATTTGAGAAGCAAGTGGCACTTTTCCTTTGAGTGCAGCAGCGCCCGTTTCTGCAAGGTGAAGATGAAGTATTGAGTGTGGGATAAATCATGGAACAAATGCAAGAGTCAAAACTGAAACATGTATTTATTCAGAGAATAAAACTGTGAGAGTTCTGCCTTGGCACAGCAGGGAAACAAGATGTGATCTGTCACTGTGCTTGCCCAGGACTGGGTCTGTCGCTGGGGCTGTGCTTGGGGTGGTTTCCGTGGATCACGCTCCTTTCCCCCTCATTCCAGGTTATTCCCAGGGCCACCAGGTAATTCCCAGGGCCACCATCACCATCCCCGTCCCCTCAGCCCCCTCCTGAGCACCGAGTTCTGGTTCTGCTTCCCAGCGCAAGGGAAGCGATTCCCAGGCTGTCCGACCTGCACGGAGCAGGAGCCTTCAGCAGCTCCCGCTCCCCCGCCAGCCGTGTCCTTCCTGCTGTCAGGAGTGACAAACCCTTTATCCCATTCTCCCACCGAGCTGAGATTAACTGCTTAGCACAGCTTTGGGAAATGGCCTTCGAAATCCTCCTAAAGCCCCGGCAGCTCACACAATGCCGAGGGTTTAGGGCCGGGCTCTGGGAAGAGAGCGTGTGTCCGGATCCTTCCCCAGCACGTGGCCGAGCTCCCGCCCGTCCAAGGCAGAAGTGCAGACCCCGTGTGCAGGGAGCTGTGGGAGAGCTCCTTCCCAGTGCCCTGTTGGAGCCAGGGAATGCAGGAGTGGTGGGCATGGTCCCGTCCTTCTGCACGGCCCCTCTGGAGCAGCTGGACATTCCCTCAGGCTGTCCTGAGAGCGTGGCCAGGGCACCCTGGGCAGGGGACACCCAGGACCTGGAGCTGCTGGAGAGAGCCCAGAGGCATCCACGGAGCTGCTCCAGGGCTGGAGCCCCTCTGGAGCCGGGCTGGGAGAGCTGGGGGTGCTCACCTGGAGAGGAGAAGGCTCCAGGGAGAGCTCAGAGCCCCTTGCAGGGCCTAAAGGGGCTCGAGGAGAGCTGGAGAGGGACTGGGGACAAGGCCTGGAGGGACAGGACACAGGGAATGGCTTCCCACTGCCAGAGGGCAGGGCTGGGTGGGATCTTGGGAAGGAATTCCTGGCTGGGAGGGTGGGGAGGGGCTGGCACAGGGTGCCCAGAGCAGCTGTGGCTGCCCCTGGATCCCTGGCAGTGCCCAAGGCCAGGCTGGACATTGGGGCTTGGAGCAGCCTGGGACAGTGGGAGGTGTCCCTGCCATGGGGAGAAAGTGAAGAGTGTTCAGATGACAACAC
Organism: Mohoua ochrocephala; assembly: GCA_013398855.1. Lineage (NCBI taxonomy): Eukaryota > Metazoa > Chordata > Aves > Passeriformes > Acanthizidae > Mohoua > Mohoua ochrocephala. The sequence continues at coordinate 25,798 of VZTA01019719.1, forward strand.
AACAAAAGCAAGAATTAAATGAGCTTTGGGAAAAACAGCCTGAAAAAAAAGAAAAATATAGAATGCAGAACCCCCCCACCCCTCTTCAGCCGGAATATTTTAACCCAGAGGAAATCAAGGGCTGACACTCTCGTGGTGTGCGTGGATTGATCCATGTTTCTCTTTTAAAAAAAAAGGGTTTTTAATGTATCAGACAAGGAAATTGTGAGCTCTGCTTGGTGGAATTTCAAACAAGAAATTCTGCACACTAGAAAGCAATCTCACAAGGAATCAGCTTGGTAAGGGAAATGTAATTACATGTACAGACACTGCCGTGCTTGAACTCCCGAAATTATGAGTAGCTGCTTCTCTAAAAATTATCCTCTCAGGAATTGATGAAAAGGGACAAAATCTGCATCTTGTCTTTCACAGTGACCCTGCTGAGAGACTGAGAGTGTTGTGGCAATGGTCTGAACTCTTCCCATCAAAATCAAACCAAATTTCCCCCGGCACCCTCCAGAACAGAATTATTACCATGGAGACTTCACATAAAAATAGTAATACTGGGCCTAATTAATAGGCATTAAGTCTTTCCATCACAAGACATTCAGAATCTGCCACAGTCACTGTTACACCCAGTTGAAAATGGTTGGGAATTGTTCTCTTTGAAGGTGGAGCCTCTGTGAAGAAGGTGAGTCCTGAGTCCCAGAGCAGTGAAGGGCCGGAGCCAGCCCCAAACAGAGACAGCAGCGAATCCCAGCAGAGCTGCTGGGTGTGGGGACCTGTTCAGGGAATTCGTGACAGGTTTCTCTGCACACACCCCCACTCAGCCTCTGTGGCACCCAATTCCCTCAGTCAGCAGCTCGGCACACAGCCCTGGCTGCTCCAGGGTCAGACTGCAGGGGAGGGGACGGGGGACAGG
>VZTA01019721.1:9877-32581 GCA_013398855.1 Mohoua ochrocephala
GCAGTCATGCGCGGACAACACACGCAAGGACAATGCATGCAGGGACAACACAGCTAAGTGAGCACATGAAGGAAGAGGAGGAAGGAGCTTGCTTCCTACCATCTGGGTGGAGCTTCCCTTGCTGGTTGCAAGTACAGATCGTATTTGAGAAAGAATGAAGATGAATCATTTACCACTCCAAGCCTCATTCACTAGGAGCTAGGAGTAAAAGGAAAAGGAAAGAGAGGCAAGGTCCTCTGACCATAAGACTGAACTTTTTAATCACGCTAACAAGAACTTCAGTCACTTGGACAAGGCTCCTAGTAACCTGAAAGATTAAAATAAAAACTACAATCGAACAGTTGGCAAAGAATATGATCGTGAAAATCTTGATGCATAGGGATGCTGGCCTCTCCACCTCCTGAAGTTGTCCATTGGTCCTCTAGGCGGAGGGAGTTCAGAGAATGGAGTCAAAAAACGTACACACTCACTGTGATAATAGGAGCAATGATCATATTCAGAGCTGAGGAAAACCTCTTGGTTGAAGACATGGAATTAACTTAATGACTGGCAATATAACCCACCACAATTTATCCTTCTGTGTGTGTTCTTGTAATGATAGGAAAATATGTGTTGTTAAGCTAGGGATAAGCACATTTCAAAACTCTAGGAAAGTGGGAGTACTTTTCACTAGCACAGTACAAAATGGGGTAATGTTTTCTTGATGTGAGAAAGGGACTGATCATGCCATGGAGAAGTATTGCTACAGATTCGTGGGCTAGCTATGATTCTGTGCATCCCTGAGAGAAAATGGTAGCTGTTAGCCACTTGCCCATGTCCACTTGGTCTTCACAGTCACTTCTCCATGTTGTAGCTCGGTGCTCTTGTCATTGCTGATGCACTATAGCTTATTCCATGTCTTAACCTTTCCTCTTACATGCCTGCAGCAAGTCTGAATATGAGCTCACATTAATGGTACATAAACTGAGTACTTTCGAACTTTGTCAGTTGTCTAAATTCAGTAATTTGTACAAAGCTCATTTGCATTTTGTTCCCAAAAGGACCTTAACATTGTGAGCTGACGGGTCAGTAGGACTCCGCTGACTGTGAAACAATAGGCAAAGTCAGATCAAGCTGAGGAAATGCTGACAATGAATTCAGTTTATACCAATGTTACTTCTAGTCACTGGCTTGAAAGCCTTGTCTGGGTCATGTTCACTTGGGCAGCTCAACCCATGCCCTTCAAAGCCTCTAACATTCTCTTCCATATTATCACTGTTATATTTATAGAGTTATTTTTATTAATGAAACATCCCTGAGCGGCATAGAGTGCAACATTTGCATCAAGCAGTGATTGTCATTTACGAAGCGAGAAACTTAAAGAGTAAAGAAGAGGACGAGGCCTCCAACACACTGTTCCTAATCGATGTCAAAGATAGGATTTAGTTTCTGGAGTGGAGGCAGAAGGTCCTGGGACAGGCTGGTAGGTGTAAATACACTACTATTTTATGGCCAGGGAAAAGCAAGCTGTTCTGTCTCAGGGTTCCATTTCATACATCCTTAGACATAATGAATTGGACAAAAAAAATCTTCCATGTTTCAGTTTAATCTTATGTGCTATATTCCTGGGATGTCCAAAAGACAATGACTGAAAACAAGAACCACCTTGCATGCTGGACCTTAGTTCTTCTGGAAAGAGCACAATCAATGCAGAGTCAGGAGGGAGGAACAGTGGGGGAGCCTGAACATCTTTCAAATGACCTTTGAAGCACAGCTTCAGAGGAGTGGAAAAGTCAACAAGGAAAGGAGCCATCAGCTGCCCATCTGTAACTAAGCTGCCTGACCCATTTGTGAGACGGCTGTGATCTTAGAGAAGCTCGCACAGCGTGGAGGTGGGAGGCAAAGAGGCTAGCACACAGGAGCAGCTTTGCATCCTCTTTGTATAGAAGTTGTTACATCAGAAATCCTTGCAAACTGTCCCAAAGGGAAACACACCCCCGTGCAAGGTGCCACTGTGAAAATGAACAAAGAAAATCGCACAATAAAGCTCATCTTCATGGGCAGCTCTGGTAGCTGCCCCACGTCAGCACCATAATCTGGCACAGGTATCGAAACAGTATTGGTGCCCAGGGTACAACAGGAGAATAAACTGACCTCTGTGAAACTGAGCTGAAAGGAACAACACGAAGCAAGATGTCAAAGCATTCATGAGGATAACATCTGCCTTCTGCTCAATAAAGCTCAAGGGGGACCTCTTAACGCCAAGGGTCTCCAATCTTGCGACGGGTTGAGCACCTTCTATGTGGTGCTGAAATGCCTCAATTTTTAGTGACTCTGGTTAGAGCTAAGTGTCTGACAACTTGCAGAATCAATTCCTTAATGCTGCCTACCACAAGCCATTTAAAAAACATATACTGCTTTTGGAAACGAATTTGCTCAACTGAAGTGTCTTCCACTACTGTGTTTCTTTTCTAGCAATTTCCTTTAGAAGGAAATACGAATCTTGGAATTAATTCTTTATAAAAAGAGCAGGCAAGAGTGATGTTTACAGCAAAATAAAGTCTTTGTGGTAGTATAATGAACACTGTACATCTGCTTCCTCAATGTCAAGGGTAATTTAGCACAATATGGCTGAATTATCAGAGACCAATGTTAGAAGTAGTAGATTCAATATATGCTTTAAATATATGCTTTAAATATCCTTTTGTTATAGGTCCCAGGTTCATGAATAATTAAAAAAATGTGTCTCACTTGAAAAGCTTGCCACTAAAAAAATCAACAAACATATCCAGTTACTACATGTCCTGGGGTGACTGTATGATACCTTATTCCCTATCGTCTGCCCTATGCCAGGCATGAATCCTGTGCCTTCCTGTGTCTTTAAGCTGTTTCTCAGCAGAAGGGGGAGAGAAGCCAGGCGAATTTTTCAGAGCGTTTGTGCTCAAGGACACACACACTCCCCTGCAATCCTCCTGCTACAGAGCCGAGGAAAGCACCTTCCTGCTTTTTTCCCAGCTCTCGGCTCCTTTTCTTGGGGGAGAGACAGAGAGTTAAAACTCTGCCTTTTAGCTAGCCTGCTAGCTGAGGCAAGAACTTTTCTTGGGACTGTTCTGCTCCGGTCCAGAACAACATCACCAGGAGGCCCCACACCGTGGCCCGGAGGGGCCCACGCCGAACCCCAGCTCCAGAGAGGGCAGAGCCACACCCACAGAAAGGACTCTGAAATCTACCCAGGTTTCTTCTCCACAGCGAGAGGTTTTATTACTTAACATTATTCATTCTCTTTTCTGTGCCTGCGTGCACTTTGCTTGTTAAATACATAGGGGTTTTTTCACTTTCCTCTGAGGAATTTCTTTCCGAACCTGGTGGGGGAGGGGCTGCTGAAATCTGCCTTCTAACAGAGGGACGTTCATTTCGGACGTTTTCCTCCAAATTTGTCTCAAACCAAGACACTACAGAAAGAAGATGTGACAAATTCTAGTTTTAGAGACTTACTTGAAAAGCTTCAGGTTCTACCGTGGACTACTGAAAGCCAAAACAAACTAAAATGAAGAACTAATATTGTGAATTATGAAATTATTTACTAAAATTCATGCTATTTTATCCTTTAAAGTCTAGGGATAACTTGAACATGTGAAATCCAATATCAAGAATTTGAAATTTTGAGTGTAAATGACTATGTAGGTGAAACCAAGCACAAAAACCCAGCCTGCAGCATGTGTTGTTCTACACTCAGTCAATGAAGGGCAAAAAAGGTACTATACCTATGTGGCCAATCCCAAATGACAGAAAATTAAATAAAATATAATTACAGTTACTACAGCACAGTTTCATAAGTAAATAATGTTTGAAAATGAATTTTCATTTTCCAAATAAACGACAATGCTATTTGCTCAAATTCTGTATGAAGAGTAACAAAAATTTGTTTGGCAATATTTGAAAATCTTGGTAAAGGTTATTGCCTATCAATGGCAATGAAGATCTTGTATGTCAGAGCATTAGAAGTTTTAGGACAAAAGGCAAGAATCCATTTTTATTTCTAAACTGGTTATTGCTACCTTTGTGGTCTCTGACGAGTCACTTAAACTTTTTTCTTTCATTTCCTCATCTTTAAAATGTGATCGTAATCACTACTGATTGAAAAGGTCATGATATTGTAGTGATATAAGAACAGTGCTTTAAGGATTAAAAGCCCTGCAAATAGTGTCTTTCTCACTAAATGGTGATCTCCATTTAGTTATCTTGCCTGAGAAGTAATTCAAAAATCCCAAGGAGCGATTAGCTTATTTGAGAAGAAACATTTTCAAGATGTAACACAATTGTGAAGGACTATTTATAAACATGACAAACCTCTTTATTAAGCAGCACTATGAACAGTCGTATTTATCACTTCTTCTATATTTCTATGGGTTGGCTAAATATATACTTTTGACATACTGAAAACGAATTTATAAAATATTTCAAACAGTATGTGTGTGTTCTTGTGTTGGGAAAGACAAGGAAAACATGAATCCCCTGCAGTTAAAACTGAGCACTTCTAGAGGTCAGTTTGACTAAATTTTTTCCCCAATAAATCTGCGCAAATAGTACGTAGACATTAAGGTTTTTGATATAGAAATATTGAAATTTGAGATCTTCTTCTTGGATTTGCCATGCAAGAAGGGCTGCAAATGGGTAAATCACCTTATAAAGGAATGTCAGTCTTACAATTAGAGTGGTATAAAGAAGCATCAAAAGCAATGCTTTATTATGTTAATTGAAGACATTTTAATGTAATCACTTGAGAAATGTGCTCTGAATTTGGAGCAAAAAAGGTACTTCAGTAACTGCTGTTCTATAGGATTAAGCAATTTTGAAGAGTATGTCACATTTGCAACAAAATTCTCAGCACAACTAAATTTGCTGGGCAGATTTTTTTCTTTTTTTTAAGCTGTAATGTACCTCTACACAGAAACATTTATTAGCTGAGAGTTTGTAACTGCTCTTGTACCTGGTTCCGGCATTGCTAAAACAGAACCAATAAACTGTGATATTCTCTAGACTCAATTCTGCCACAAAATACGTATGCAAACTTGCAAGCTGACTGATGGAAGGCAAGGGAGAGCTCCACAAAGTACTTGAAATAGCCTGTGAATTATTTGCTCATGCAGAAAAGAGAAGCTTGAGACCAGAGCCGCACAAGGCATTAAGTTATCACTACAACAGACCAAGTTTGTTCATCCACCCTAGGGCCCACCTGTGTCCTTATGGGCTCCCTGTGGCACTGCCCCTCCATGAGCCTGGCAAATGGGCAGGTCCTTGAGCCTCCCCGCCAGAATGCTTCCCCTTGCCTTGCCTCAGATTGTCCTGGCTTCTGCGTGGTTTGAAATAAAGAAACGGATCTGCTTGCGATCCTGCCTTCATCTCCTTTCTTCTCTACTGCCTGCTTCTTCTTATTTCTGCTCTATGCCCTCCACTGGCATCCCAGGAGGAGACTTCTCTGGAAAAGTTCACAATGGGTAAAAAGTGGTGGTAAAGAGAGATGTAGCACAAACTGAATCCCTCTTTCATAGCTAAAACGTCTGTGTTTTGTAATACCGGCGGAATGCGGACACATTAGGAATGACTGCTGATTAAACCTAATTAATCTGCAAGACTAAGTCCATGGCAGCCTTCCACTCCCCTCTGTGTTTGCCTTTGGTTTTGCAAGCAAATGCACATAGAGTCAATTCAGAGACAGACAAAAAGAAAGCTCCAATCCTTTGCTCCACTCCTGAAATGCATCTAAAATAAATCCTATATATGCATATATATATACACAGTTATATACATACAGACATATACATACATATATGCATGTGTTTAAAACATACACAGATGTATGTGTGTAATGGAAACCATCAGTCCCATCTAGATGACGACTGCCAGAAACAGTGACAATTATACTGTCCTTTGTAACCATGGACTTCACCCACTTTTGACTTCCCTCCTCCTTCACTCCTTTCCTTTCTCTTCAGAGATACATTTTAGGCTTGCTATGGTCTTCACTGAGTTTACTACCTATCTTCCTAATGAGTTCAGCAAAAAACAAAGACTTGAAGCTACTTTTCAAAGCAGCGTATATATAAAACAAAATCATGTGTGGAATCAGAAAAATGGACATATGGGATTGTCTACATTTTTACTCCATGTTTCAGATACTTCACTGAGATCAGGTCCTACTATGTTCACTTTTATATATGTTCTATCCCTGTAACAGTGAGAAAATAAAAAAACCCCAATCCTATTCCTCTTTTCACTAAAACCATCCAGACAAGGCTTTTGCACCATTGATACATTCCTGATGTTTGATTTACACACAGCACACATGCACTACATTACACACATCTCAGAAGTGATCCTGTCATTACACATTGGCAGCTGACAATTTAACTCTGTCAAAAGAAATCTTGATTGCCCAAAGTAATTCTAATACATTACTTGGAAAGTAAGAAATACATGACAGCTGGGTTGAGCATCCGTTAAATGTAGGCATGTGATTTTAAGTTACAGCATGTATGCATATAATACATACATACATACATACATACATACATACATACGTACGTACATGTATATATATATATGTATATATATATGTGAGCGTGTATCTTCCATATATGCATCACAATTTCCAAGACAGCTACAAATTTCCACATGCATTAAACTATCTAAAAACATAGAACTAGGCAGTCTAATAAGTGGAATTTTCTTAAATTATATTTGAACAATAAACAGCAAGAGTAATACTGCAAAGTACTGCTGTATTATCATGTATATCTACAATAAAATTCTAGGAACAGTTGTCTCCCAAAACATACCCCAATAAAAGTAAATTAAAAAAAAAGGTAACACCCAGTGTCCTATACTTGTATATTCATCGTCAGTTCAAAAATGAAAAGGGGGAAAAAAAAAAAAAAGTAAACAGAAGAGAAAAAAGACATCCCCACTCAGAGTTGCATATTTACATTCTTCAAACTGTAGCGGTGAAAAATAATTCTATTAAGTGCAGGACATTCCTAGTGTTCCAGTAGTGACATTTTTAACAATTTCTTCAGAAAACATTTCCTTTTGTCTTACTAGTGATGCATTCCATGACTACGTGAAAATTCTATTATCCCCTTCACTTGCAGCCAGTGGTGGAGTCTGGATTGAAAAGCTCCTTGTATAATGGAGGAAACAGTGTGTTCACTATGTCTGGATGAGATTGCTTAAATACCTGCAGTTTCTCTCCGTGCAAGTTGCAAAGTGCAGTAATTGTTGGTATCTTGGCTATTAACTGTAAGACATTGAAACAACAAAAAAAAGGAAATAGGTGGAAGCAAATTTTGTATAAATTACACTTTCCAAAATTAACTATGTTAGCATCTTGCTGAGTAACTGAAAATGGTACTCTAAGCTTCATCAAAACCCATCCAAAGGACCAGACATTGTTCTTACCATAAGAACCTAAAGACGGCTGCCCCCAAACTTTTAGCCAAGGGCCAAAAATGCATTTAACAAAGAACAGCCTCAACGAGTAATTTTATAAGGCTGTCTCATTCTTTATAGGGTATGAATTAAAATTATTGGTATATTGAACAAAAAATGGAGTAAGAGGAAACAGGGACAAGAGTCAAACAAGCCTATCTTCTACATATGGCAAGCACGTAGTGCGTTACTTTTAGCTTACATTAATGTGGCAATACATATGAAAATGGCTGCAAAAAGAGAACAGTCATGCTTGAGGAGTGCTTGGCATTTCATTTTAAGAACTTACCTTTGTCAATGTTTCCTCGTCGAGGTGGTTCTTCTGGATAACATGTTGAAGTGCAAAGTAAATCTTCTCCTGAAGCTTCTGGACCTTCCTTGGCTCTATTAACCAGGCTCGATCTGAGAAAAAGGAAAACAAAAGGTAAAGAATGCACAGATGTGGGGCATGCTCATGGTGCACACCGGGTACTGTGCTGCCAAGTACTCACAGGAATCGTAATTCTCACAAGGAAAGACTGCATGGTAATTAAAGACATGGTTTCAGAGGCAAAGTGTCTTAACCCATTAAAGGATCACCTGAGCACTTAATTAACACATGCAAAATATACAGGAACACAGTGTTGGCTCTGCATCTCTTTGTTTAAAACAGGATGTCAGGCAGAAAGATGGGAATAGAAGTGAAACGTGGCTCAATCATTTCATTATTCTCTGGTGGTACAATCAGTGTTCTTCTAATTTCATACTGGCTAGGTGATAAACATGTCATGTTATCTCAGTGTCTTAATACATAAATAAACTTACTGATCAAAACAGTTCTTTGAAAATAAGAATATAATTAAACATTAAAATACAATATATCTCATTATTTACTAGGCTAACATTTTGAGACTAAATAAAAAGAAATTGCTTCCTTCAAAAGAATTTCTTTAATAATTCAAAATAATTGCAAAGTGCAAATTTATCATTATTTAAAAATGTTCTCTTTTTAAACAACACAAAATGTAAGATTATCTGGAGGAATAACAGCTACAGACATAGTTGTTTTAAAGCTTATATGGCTTCTACTGGACTCAAACCTCATGTGCAGGAGGTTATCCTTAAGGCCTATATTCTCACAAGTCATATGTTCTGGAGACAAACACACAGAAAGAGAAGTAGCAGAGCCCAAGACAATCCAAACCCATGTATGCCTGTAGCACCATTGAACCTTCTGTTTTCCCAAGCTGCAAACTAGTTTTTTCCTCCCTCAACCCAGACCAATTCTTGGGTATAAATTTGAGCTTTCATATGGGAAATAAGAAAATTTCTTTTATCATAGGCATGGATCTTCATGTAAAAATTGAGAAGTTTGGGAAAAACCCCTTTCACTTTTCTTTCACCCACTTCCCATCACTAAAATAAGCCAGAGAAATGATTTAAGTTAACCTTATGTTAACCTTAAGTTAACCTTCACTTCAATGAACACACACGCCACACAGGCTGGAACCAAACATTTTGTCACAGGAGTAGCACAATTCTGGCATTTGTCTCACTGTCTCTGGGGAGGGGCGTATGAAAAGAGTTGATTGTCAAGTACTGTGAAAAGAGACAAAAACAAACTTCAGCTACTTAACAGATGATCAGGAAAAGAAAAAAATATTTTGCAAATCTTAGAGAAACATGTTCCCAGAAGGTAAGCCAAGGGATCCTGTGCCATCAGTGGCCATAGAAACAGAGCTGAGAGCACATGCACTTTCTACACAACAAGCACACAGTGATGTTTAGACTTCACAGGTTAGGTGCCAAACTTTATGTTACCGCAAAACCTCGGTCTTTCAGTAGTGTTAAATAATTGCCTCTTGTAGCAGACAGGAGCTAGAAAGATTTATCATAGAGACCAATCCCTAAAGGTTTACCTTTCTGTCACAAGAACAGACTGAGGCGGTTGAAAGACAGGTTTATCACTCCCCTGTCATGAAGCATGCTGTATATTACACAAGAGATCTTAAATTCATGACAAGAGCTAGGTAAAACTTTTGTAATGGATGCTAAGTTTGTCTCCCAAAATGTGGTTTCTACCACCTGAACGCTGTCTGTAAATTTGGCTGGGATTTCACAGGTAAGTCTAGCTATATTCACAGAAGTGCAGGGAAAAGTCAATAGATCAGTGACCGCCTATAAAGGATATAAGAAGCAGTGATTCAATACTGTACTTTTCCTCTTGGGTTTTGAACTCGCGTATCTTCGAAGAGTACAGTCCACTAGGCTAGAGAATAGTGTGGGAAAGAAGATGAGAGACAGCAGACAAGATCTGCTCCTGCAAAAAGGAAGACGGAAAGAAGGACCATGGCAAGTCATAATTTCAGGAGAGGGACTGGCACATGGGGGCAGCCATGTTCCTGTCTTACCACACGGCTCTATCGCATGTTTGCAGGTGGAGATGCCTCTGCAACCTTTACAGGACTTGTACAACGTTTTAGCTTTTGAAAGCAGAAATCAAGTTAGAGAATCACCTTCAAGCAGTGTGGTTATGTCCACCATTAAATGGAAAATCTGGATTTGTGCTCTGAATCAGATGGAAAATGGATGTGACAGTGGCCTTTGCAATGTTTGCAAAACTACTCATGGATGTTCTTAGGTCCCTTTACTCCCAGTGGACCACTCTGGTTTCTGTAAGCTGCCTAAACACTGAGCAAGGCCACAAGAATCACCTTTCAAGTTGTGACTTCTGCAGAAAAGAAACCTGAACACAAGTACTTCCTATACAGAATCTCTGTAAGCTTGTATTAGTCGATGCAAGGACTGGTGCAGGTACTTCCGTGAAGCAGCGCTTTATTTTAAAATTTTTACCTTTGTTCCCATGATGAAACTCTTTATTGTGAAGGAACCAGAACATCAAGTGTGGAAGAAAATATTTCTTTCTCTATTGTTTACTGTTATTGTTTTTGTAAGAAAATAAACGGCACATTTCAAAATCAGTTCATTCTGGACTATTTTCTCTGTCTCAACGTAGCAGCCCAGCTGAAATGGGAGTTACTTACACAGTCCAAATTGACAGGGTTTTTTATGGAAGAAAGATTGCTTTCACTCATGCACATGCTGCTGCAGCCCATCATTTCTTTCTTGTTGTGTCTTATGACGAGTTACACATGCTCACAGACTATAGAAATAAGCAGTCTGCATGCACCAAACACTTTTGCTCCTTTAAAAATTTTTTTTTAATGGAACAGGAGACACTACATGTATCCTCTTGATTGCAAACTAAAAGGACATATGCAGAACTGCAGAAATTAATCAGAATTTTGATTCCATCTAATTTTTTCAGGAGCTATTACTCTTTGCCACCCTCCCAGCTTTGGTCTTTTCAGACTGAGGGAGGAACGATGGGCAGAGACCCATTGGGATGTTGCAAATCTGCTGTCCCAGAGAAAGTCAGGACATCTGGGGGGTAGTGCAGAGGCAGCTCTCTCCCCTGCACACAGTTGGGACACCTCTGAGGTGGAAATCCGTTGATGTCTGTAGGGTTGTACCTGCAATATTTTGGCCTAATGCCATGAAGAGTCACTGGCTCAAATATTTCACCTCTGAGCAGATGATGGCAAGAACTGCTTGAAGTGAAAATAAAAGTAGTAGAGTCCTTTCCGGAGGCATTGTTAACGACAAGAATGAATGTGTTGACACCGTCTGTGACAGTCTAATTCTGACTAACATCATCACTACCACAGATGTGCAAAAGGGCCAAGTGACCTAGAAGTCTTCAGCAGAAAAAGATAGAAAAATAATTTATGGTGGGGTTTTTTGTAAGGCTTTTCAAGAGGTTAGCCTTAGATGAAACTGTGTGTCTACATTCCCTGAGGCATATTTAAAAATCCCACACTAAACTGTGAGCTTGTATACTAGATCCACCTTCTCAGTCAACCTAATCACAGAAGTCTTCTCTGTGGTCAGCCAGGCATCACCCACTTAAATGCATGCTTGCCTGTGCAGAGTTAAGATATATGAATACAGGAAAAAGAGCATGTTGCACTTCTAATTACTACCTCTCACCTGCAACTAAGTTCAGACAGGACTGCATACTAATTTTTACTGCTTATGTTCTCATTCCCAAGAAAAAGCCCATCATAGTTATGGACTATATGACCTACTCACAGCAGTGAATTTTGTGCTCCTGGAAAAAGCTAGGAGGAACATGCACCTCTTAAGTAACATGCTTCTCTTCATGTCGTCTGGAGGAAGGCCAGCCTGCACTCCTTGTTCACACAATCCTGCTTCATGTCTGCTACACTTTGGATCTACTTCCAGTATATGTAATTCCTGATGGTATATTTGGGTAATTCAAGTATTCTTCCACTGCTTAATACATTGCTTAACATTACTTGATACAGCTTAAACAGCCATTTAAGTATGTAGAAATAGAGGTGGATAAAGAGGAAGGAAAAATCAGTGTGGTGTTTGGAATGAAAAATTACCTGGTGAAATCAGAACAGCAGATGAAAACAAGGCAATCTCCTCCTCAGTCAGCTGTAAGGAACATAAATTCTTTGCAAAGTCAAATGCTTCATTTACCAGATCATCAGAACCTGCAGACCAAAGAGGACAAAACCAATGCTAGAAATCAGCTCTTTAACCTGCTGGGATTGTTTTGGTGTCAGAAACAGTTGTGACTGAATTTCTGTACTGCTAAAGCAAGTGGTTTTCACTAACTATTAAAATTCCACCTAACCTGAAAATGTACATAGAAGCAAAAAAATTATCAGGAGTAGGGTCAAGTACAAAAAGTGCACAGACATCTTAGAAGAGAGTACTCTTTTCCCAATGAGGAAAGAATTGCTATTTCTAAACAGATATTAAATCTAAGGAGGAGGAAGGACTAGCCTTAAAAAACTTTCATATATAATTCTACTAATTAACAGTACAAATATTTATTAAAATTTGCAAAAACATCATAGAGATAAAAAGAAATCAATCAATACACATTCATAAATGCTTTAAACTTGTAAAGAAGTATTATGTTTATGATACACACTAATAAAAATACATATCTATATGATAAATATATACATTTGAAGGAAATATCTCTCTTTGAGTTTGGCCCTGAATCAATTTCTGATAATATCAGTCTGATGGATGCACAAAACATAAACATTTCACTATTAACATTTAAGATAGCTCTCAACATCACGTTGATAAACGAAGTAATTTTTTCAATACAGGAATCTAAATGAGCTTACTTAAAAGTTTTAGGCAAAACAGTATTTTAAGCAAGTCCTTATCTATATTTTGTACCAGTTCATTATTTCAGTCTCCTCGTTGCTGGGGCTAAAATTGCCTTCTGCAGGACAAAATTAGTGGGTGGGATTTGATACATCAAGTATAACCAAACGGTAAAGATAAACAGCTTGGCTCCTGCCATAAACTCATGGTTTATCAAAACTTCAGATGGCAAGAAATCTATTTGAAAAAACCCTCTTGCTGTTCTTTTTTATTAAAGAAAAACACCTGTCACTGCTAGTAATGGAGTCACCTTTTTTAAATTTTCCTGTTCCAGCCTAGACATTTGGAGACTTGGAGATTCAACATTTACTGGAGATTTCCATTGTGAGTCACTATTCACACAAAGACAAATCTCTTGCTATGTTGAAAAATGCAATTTGTTGAAAAAAAGAAGAGCAACATACCCAAAGCTTTAAACATTTGCATCCCTCCATACTTTCCTTCAAACAGAACAGTATTGTTAAGTGGGTTGAAGGCACGGCACATTCTCACCAAAACCACTTCCAAGCAGCCTATCAGACAAAAAAAAGAGAAAAGGTACCAGATATTACTGCCTAACATCAGAGTACAGGAAATCTCAAGAAGATATTTAGGAAGCCATCAGTCATTAAAAACATCAGAAGGGACAGACACTCTTTGACGACATCTAGATTACACATCTATGAATGAGAGAAAAAAATATTTCTCTCTGCTTTAAGTATAGAAAGGGGTCATTTCTGGTCCAGTCTAACCACCTTTTCTTTAGGTTGACTTTTTCACCCTTTGCAGAAAATTGGCACCCTGGACTGAATCTGAATTTAGATCTCGGGCAAATAATTTTAGTTTGAAATACTTTATCCTGAAAAATACGCATTTATTGAAACTGATTTTTAATAATTAAACTTTTTTTAAAATAACAACAAGCAATGTTTTTATATGTCTTCGTTTAAGACATATAAAAATCCCAGCTTATTACAGCTGGAGAGGGAGAACATCACAAAGCATTTTTAGAGAGAAAATAAAAATTAAAGCGCTGTCAGGAGCACCCCTAAAATAGGTTTTACTTCTTGTTTTTTTCTTTTTCACTGGTTTTTGAATAGAGAAAGGAACACTTCTTTTTTACTCCTTATCTTTGCATATTATTTCCTAACTGCAAAAATACGCAGTTGGAAAAACAGAAGGAAAAATTTTAAGATCCTTTAACTAAATCCAGATCTCCTGTAAGATAAACTCTGAATCTGAGGATTCTTCTGCAGATATGCTTTTGAGAGAAAAGTCCTCATTTTCTAACTCCTGGTCAGCATTAAGAGCAAGAGAAAATAAAACCTGACATATTTTTACATGCTACAGCTTAACAATGTTTTCCAACAGCAGAGTGAAAGAAATATTTTCCTGAAGGTGCACTTGTGTTATTAGCTTTGCCAGTCACACAAAGTTTCCTAGGGGTGCAATAGCATCTGCAGAATTTTCAAAATTAGTATGACATTAAAAGAAATAGTTTTTGTGCTATAACTCCCTTTTCCCGGGAGGTTGCCTGTGTGTTCCCCTGCCCCTCTGTATCACTTCCCTTTGCACCTGTGCCCATCATCAGAGCCCAGTCCCACAGGGAGACACAGTCATGGTGGTCATAACGCCAAGGCCGTGGGTTTGGTTCCTCCATGGGCCATTCACTGAAAAGCTGGACTCGATCCTTGTGAGTCCCTTCCAACTCAGAATATTCTGTGATTTCTGTGTTTGGAATGCTGAATCTCACAGGCTTTCAGCCTCAGTGAAGAGATCTCTCTTCAAATAGAAACAGTTCTTAAGTTTTAACAAGCTGCCTCACACAGCATCCTACCTTTTACACGTGAAGGGAGCAAGAAACCGGTATGACAGGGTAAATGTAGTTAATTACTAGTTGTGGTTCTTGTGGTTCACTTAGTCATACCATTTTGTCCTCCTGGGCTTGGCAGTGTTACTGCATAGTCACGATATATCTTGTCATGATTCTTTTGGAGGACAGAAATTACTGAGTCCCTTGATAAGAAACTAAAGCCCTTTTCCCCCTTGCCCTTATGCACACACACACTTGCAAACCTGGCGTGCACAGACAGCATGGCTGGAGCACACTGCTGTAATCCACTCTCATTTATTCTGAAACCAACTGGCACCAGCAGGAATTTTCCCTCCTGTGCATTGGCTGTAGAGCATTTCTGTAGTCTCATTAAAAAGATTAAAGATGACCACAGAAACAGGCCCCAGTGAGCCTGCATTTGTTTCATTAATGACAAGTGGGGATTTTACAGGGTGGCAGATGACTGACTTGACCAGCTCAATTTGCAGGCTCCTTCCACCACATGTCAGGTTGGAGACTGCAGTTTCTGCAGTGGTTGTGTGTGTGTGTGTGTACTTAATAACCACAACTGACTGTAGAGGGAAGGGGATCAGAAGGCAGTAACATGATTAATGTGGAAAAACACAGAAAGGTTAATGTACCTAATGAAACAGACTGAAATTAGGGCTCCTTCAAAATGAAAATGATTTGCAGGAAAAGAAAGGAGAGCACATTTCTAGGGTGCTGGGTGCTAGACCAGTCTCAAGCCTTTGGTGTTTACCCACCTGACTTAAGGAGGAGAATTTGGTCATTCTGGCAGAGCTCCATGAAGCCTGTTATGCGCTTTGCAAACTCCACCACATACTGGATAGCATGGGTGATCTGAATGGCACACTGCTGCCACAGAGCTTCTCTCGTCTTCCGGGAAAACACACATGGAAAAGCAAAGCGGTCAGCAAGCGGGTACATCAGTGCATTAAGTTCTTCAGGTGGCCTTGCAGACAGGAGGACTCCCCACACTCCATCCCCACACCTAGGCAGAGCTAGCAGCGTCTCTTCTTCTCTAGGTACCCAACATTCTCATTAGAAGGCTGTTGTCACAAGCCATTGCCCCAGTCATCTGAACTCTGGCATTGCTTCTTCAAAGGAGCAGAATGCAGCGCCCAGTGTTAAAATGAGGTTCTAATGTCAGCTTTTGTGCAGGATAGACTAATAGTGGCACAAAAAATGTACACACTCCATAGCACTCTTAGGCAAGAAGTGGCACGATGCTATTAATTTATTCAATAGAATATTTTTCCTAGTTTGAAACTTAAAGTATTATATAATTAAAGTATCTGAACACAGATTACATAAAATTTTTGACTTCTAAATAATAATTTTCCTTGCACACACGTGTGTAAATGCAAATGGATGTTCTTGGTTTCATGCCACAGTTCTGCAAGCTGCGGTGTGTTTTTGTTCCTGCTGATACTGCATAGTCCCTCAGATTTCACAGAACAAGCTGGAGTCTCTCCTGTCTCTTACATGACCAGCTAACATGCCAACTGAAGTCTGACCGAAGACTCATCACTAATGAACCCAGTGCAAGAGGCACAGAGATTTCTGTTGACTGGACTGCATCTGAAGAGGTGCCAGTGGAAAACAGACTGAACTTGACCTGAGAATCACAGAAGCAGAACGATTATTCTGCCACCCAATATTGAACAGCTTCAATTTAAGGAGTACTTTCAGTTTGTTATCTATTGTCTATTGTACCTGACAGGTATTTGTTATTCACACAAAAAGCAGATGTGTTTTTAAAATTATAAGGAAACAAAGTTATGTTGTCCTATTTTCTTAAAATACTTCCAACAGAGGATCCAATCATAATCACATTAAAGTTAACTGAATTTCTGCATGAGGTTTAAATCTGTGATAAGAAGCACAGAAAACTGGATTCCATGGCCATACCTAAGCTACAACATTAGCAAACATCCCAATATGCTGGAATGCTGCAGCTTCTTTTTATGAAGCGTCACTGCTTTGCTTTCAGTAACCAGTTCCTCAAAGATATTTAGAAGTGTACTTTGACTTATATGAAACTCATCAGTGTATTCCTGTCAAATACAGTACTCTGTTAACAATTTCAAGCAGAAGAAAAAGCATATTACAGGACTGTACCTTGCTCTGGTAAACCTTTATTTCTTCATATGTGTGGGTCTGCCATGCTAGCTGATGTAACTCCTCCATAGTATATTGACATGTCTCCAAATGAGATTTAATGATATTCTGTGCAATTCGATCTGTGAAAAGGAGAATAAAAAACAGCATGCATGAAACAGCGAACAGTGATCTGCAACAGCAAAATGTCGAAAACATTGAAGTTGTTGGAAAACGCGCAATTAAGAAAATTAATCTTTTCTTTTCAATGCTACCTTTCTCATTTGTTTTTATTTCTGAAGACGATTGTTGCAAAATGTTTCAGTATTCAACCCAAAGCCAAATGATCTTGACAAAACAGCGGATCTGGAGATGAAAATAACAATGATTTTTGTGAAACTATACAGAATCTTCATTCTGAAAGTGATTTAATGTGTTTAAACAAATTTCATTTGGAGACCCTGTTTACCCATTCGCTTTTGTCTGTCCCAAGCCTACGCAGTAACTGGAAGCCTCTTCTGGCCTGGAAGAGGAGGAACACTGCTGTTGAGTATCACCCCAGCAGGGTACCTCCACAGGCTTTAGGCCACAACCTCTGCATCAAGGCAGTATCTCTTCTCCTGCTGTGTGTAGATGTTTGCTTGCTTTCCTCATTGTCCACTTCTTTCCAGTACTACTAAAAGAACTATCTGCTGAACTCACTGGTCAGCATGTTTCAGAGCTGCCAGGTCTCTCCGAAATTGACTGACTGCTTGAACTTGACATCAACATTTGCATTACCTTGGTGTGACTCATAAAAGAGGAGGAAACAGGTCTTTTTTCTCAAGTGAGTTTTAAGCTGGATCAATTTCTGATTGAATTTGATGAGCAAGAACATTGAGATTGGTTTTAGCAAGGGGCAAAAGCTCAAACTAGCATCCTGGGTTTAGAAGGAGAGATGGAGGACATAGATCTTACATACAGCACTAAGCTACCTTGAAGTTATCCTGAAATTGCAGCCTTAGAAACTACTTCACAACATGGAATGCAGGATGCAAGCAGAAAGGGAAGCATTCAATGTTGCCCTGGAAACACACTGAAACAATGAATAAACTTCTTAGAGAAGTATTTTAAAGTAGACCTTTGCCCTTAAAGCCACTTGAGTGGATTAAGAAAATTTTTACAAGAACTTCCAACACAAATTCATTAGCATTAGGAGTTGAAATGTTGTGATAAAATATGTTACAGAAAACTGTTAATTTCCTATTTTGTGACTTTGGGACCTACACGTCTAATGAGGGTCAGTGCTTCAGTCTGAAAACTTCGTTCAAGCCAAACAACTTTCAAACAAAAGAACAAAGTTGAAGCCACAGAAGTGAACTGAAGCACTTGTGGCAGAACTGGCATTGTGCAGAAAACATTTGTCAAAAAAGGGAGAGAGACATTGACAACGCATTAGCCAAACCTGAGCATGCGAAGTAGAAAGAACTAGGTATGTCATCGTTTACTTGTTCAGATCCTCAACAGTTTGCACAGAGTGTAGGGATCTGGAGCCTGGAGTTCCAAAATAAGACTGCTTCTTTGGCCAAATACTGACTGAACTTAGAAATGCCAGCAAGAAGGAAAGCTGAAAAAACAATGTAGAAGTATATATTCCCTGTAAACACTGCTAGAGGAGTGCTGTTTGAAGGACAGATGCCTGTGCTACTCTCACAGTTAATAAACTGAGACTCAGTGGAAAGGCATGAAGACAAAAATGTTGCAGGTCTCCATAGATAAAATAAAACCTACTTAATTGAATTCATACAGGTATCTCTTTATAGGCCAACACTATCTTTAGGCTTCCTGATGGAAGAATTGACTCCAGCCTAATGACAGCTAAGAATGTATATTAGTACAGTGATCTACCCACTGTTCTTTTATGGAAGATTAGATGCCAGTCTTCACCTCTGATGGTAAGCTGTTGCATTTTGAAATAAAAATCTTAAGGATAAATGAGCATCTCGCTTACAATGAATGTCTCACGTAATTTCATATTACTGCATAGACAGATTTCTAATCAGATAAGGTGACCTGATATCAACAATCTGAAAACAAGACCTTTTGATTTTACTGACTTCAAAATATATTTGATTAGCAGTTCTACATTACTACAAAGCTCCTCAGCTCCCCTCCTTTTCCTAGCATTTACGTATTTACCTTAGGAACAAAGAGCTGAGAAACTCTCCAGGGCTTTCTAAGGATGGCATCCTGTGTTTTACCCCATCCATCTTTTCCTTACGTACTTATGCTTATGTTGAGCTGACATTAAAACCAATTTAGATGTGCAAAGGCCTGGGGCAATCACAGCAAGCAGCAGCTCTGAATGCTGACATCCAAAGAGGAATCAGGTGCAAGACAAGACTTGAAACTCTTGTGCCGCAGGCTAGGCAGGGCTGAGTGTGTGACGGAAAGGGTATGCTGGGTCTCTGAGGAGAAAGGAACTGCTCATTCAGCAGAGAAGGCTACTTGCTTACATTCCACGCTAGAGTCCCTGGAAGAAGCTTTATGCAAATATAACATACACTGGGTGGCAGAGCTGACATGATAAAAAAAGTAAAAGAAATATACACTTGTCTTGGCTTCTCATATGGTCCAGCAACAGAAGATCCAACATAGGCAGAGCAAAGAATGTCACTCTTACAGGGTTTCACAGACCATGGCCTTTTTTTTGCCCCTGAACTTCCCCCTAATTTTTCAGATTTTATCATCATTTTGCTAATGGAGTTGGAGTTCAGTACATATCTTGGCAAATCCCAAGCAAAATGACATTCCTAAACCACTGGGAACACTATATCGACATCTGATGTAAGCCTGCCCTATCACAAGTACTGTGCTGTACCCAAAATATATGAATTTCTGTGAGATCAGGCAGCTCTGAAACATGCTGACCACCAAGTTCAACAGATTAGTTCTTTTAACAGAACTAGAAAGAAATGGACAACAAGGAAAGCAAGTGAACATCTACACACAGCAGGAAGAGAGATACTGCCTTGATGCAGAGGCCTAAAGCCTGTGGAGGTACCCTGCAGGGGTGATCATCTAATAGCCATGCTCCTCCTTTTCTCCAGGCTAGACGAGTCCACTACAATTACTTCACATATCAAGTCCTGACTTTCAGTTGATTTTGTTTTCAAAAATCTTGGGCCACAGATTTCAAGGGTCCCCTTTCACTGGGTAATTGCATGTACCCAACTAAAAATCCTGTCTGGATGGACTCCAAGGACTACAAAAGACAACTGCAGTCTTGTGACTTCAATGTGAACTGCACTTCTACTTGAAATCTTGTCGCCTTCCATTTTACATAAGTTATGGTGAGTTTGCTGTATGAAAAGGAAAACAAAAGAGATGATTCTAGCCACACGGGTGTGAGAATCAAAGTCTGCAACGTTTTATTTTCTAAGCACCAACTGCTCCAACTGTTGAGTGAAAATTAGTAATTCTAACGGAAAGAATTCCTGAGCCTGCATGACAGTACAGCACCAGCCTGTAAACTGCAGGATTTGTAAAGCTTATCTATCTGCCACAGTATGTAAACACTAATGTAGGTGCTTTACTCTTCCCCTTTTGCCTGCCTACTGGGTTTACTACATTAGGGCTAAATCTCCTACCATGACCACTTGATATTACATGATACATGAAAATCACAACACATCCTGGCAGATTGACTCTGTCTGGGAAAAATGTTCCACAGAAAATAATGTTACCAGTGTCCAAACCCTGGCATACACTGGGATGTAGAAGCACTTGCATTAGACAGCTTGTGTCTAAATTTGAGGATTTCTTAGTATTGGTACCTTGATATTTGTTCTTGAGAAGCAGACACTTTTTCTACAAATGCTCTGCTTCATTAAAAAAAATAAAATCTAGAAGAAAGTACTTGCTTCCAAAGAGATAAATCAGAAACAACATGCTCAATCAAGGAAGCTGTCAATAATTGTAATGAATACAAGGGTTTCAAAAACCAGAAAGGCTCAAACAAAATATGTCATGGAATGTCCACTTAACGTTTCATTATTGTCCTGCATGTCTCTGACTGGCTTTCTATAATGGCCTGCTATTCTAGCTGTAGAGACTCATCTGTTCTTAGAGGACAAGGAAATCCAGATGGTGGCTGTTGGCATGGCTGGAGAGCAGAAACCTGAGAGGTCAGGCTGGCCCCGGCTCTTTGCAGCACAGGGCGTGCTGCCCTTCCTGTGGGAAGACCTGGTGAGGCCTTGAAAGGTGCCAGACCTATGGGTAGACAATTTAATTGGGGTTTTGCAATGCAGCAGTTAAAAAAAAAAAAAAGAAGTTTAATGCATAGTAGGGGATGTCCAGAAGAAGCTGTAAATTGTACATTCAGAAGCTGAATAGGGCCACGAGAGATCAATGCTTTTTCAGGAAAAGAAAAGGCTTTTACATTTGGCCTGGCCTACCTAAAACAGAAGACAGAACCAAGAGACTTGATTCTGTGAGGACTGCCCAGTGAAGTAAGCTATAAAGTGAAGTTAGTGCAACAAACCTGGATCCCTACAGATGCATTGAATATCACTTGCCACTTCCCCTCTGACTTTCCAACCCCAGTCTCTGGGTGGGCAACGGGCATCATGTATGTGCACGAGGGACTGGTCTGCTCAGTTTGACTGGCCATCAGCCACTGCCTTCTGGGGTCAACATGAGACTGGGCTGTGGCTTCTGCCTTTCCCTAAAGCTGTCTTTCTCCTTTGCCAACTGGGTAGTCTCTTCTACAAAACTTGTAGGAACTCAAATGTCTGAGACTGCTGCTTCATTTCACTAGAGCTGGAGAGTAGCTTAAAGAATCACTGGACAGCCCTGACAGAACAACTGGGGAGACAGAAAGACTGCAAAAGTCCTATTTCATCAGCAAAACAGGCCAAAAGCACACATTGCATAAACTTGGGCCTACAGCTCACCACTTCCAGAACAGTAAATGACCCTTTCTGTTTCCAGTTTTGTTTGCTCTGGAAGGCTCTTTTTTCCTCCCCTCCTTTTTTTTTTTTTTTCTTTTTCTCCTACTGTATGTTCTTATTTCAGATTTCAAGAGTTACCTCACAAAAGGCACTCTCTAGTGACTACAATTGCTCACACATTTATAGCATCAGTGGAATAGAAATTGCTTAAATACAAGTACATACAGAAGACTAAACACTGCGACCTAGATAGCAGCAATCAAAATCAGCATACCACAGACTCACAGGGATCTACCGTCAGCTGAAAAATCAGTTCTGCCTTTTTCAGGCACTTCCTTGCAATATTCAGAGATCTCCAACTACAATATTGAGGAAAAACTCCAACTTGAGGTCAAGTACAATGCTGGTGGGGATGGACGTAATCCATGGAGTACACACAACATTCACCAGCTGTGAATTTGGCCTGCTAAGTGGAAATTATCCACAGCAGCATTTGTTTCCTACAGGCTCCTTAGTTCTTTCATTTGTCTCTCTTTTCTCAGGAGAGACTCTAGTTTTTCTCAGCATTCCCTTCTTTTGCACAGGGAACTGAAAAACTTTGAAGTGTGCCTCCTAAAACACTGATAATCTTCAATTAAAATGAATAATGAATCTTTAATTTGCCACTTACCCTTAGGATCCAGTTGGGTAGCTAAGAGCTTATCTCAGCTTATATCCTAAGTTGAGCTCTTGCAGGGATCCACTTTGAATTAACGCTGCAGTAACATCACAGCTTTGGCTGGCTGCTGTAAGCATACGTATCACTTTGTACCACCGCTAGAACTCCAGCCAGGCATTCTAAATAAAATCTCTGTTCTAGGACCCAAAAACTTGGCGAGATAGCATTGGATCAACACATTTTTGTACGCTAATTCAAGGATATTATGACTACAAAATGAAAATTTTTGAAAACTGAATCACTGAATAGATTACTCTCAAGAAATTCTTTGACAGTTGTAGAGACAGTGACACAGCTAATACAGTAAAAATACCTCTCTGGTTGCTGTTAAACATGAATAATAAGTCTCAATTTTTTAAAATGAACTGGATATAAAGTCTGGGTTGTTTTTTTTTTTT
>VZTA01019721.1:37215-74356 GCA_013398855.1 Mohoua ochrocephala
CTAGCAGCATCACTGGCTGATGGAACACACCTGGATCATGCCACCCATGGACAGCAGGACAGGCAGCGACAGAGCCTGCCTAACTCATCTGGTCACTGCACATCACCTACTTTGTGTTCTGCCCACCCAAATCCATATCGAGTGTCCAACAAGATGCACTGAATTAAGGACAAAAATACTTTCCTGTAAAGAAAAGGGATCTGGACTGGAAATGCAGTCGATGCCTAGGTGAGGTTCTGCTCCTGTATATGTATTTATGAGCTTTAGAGCGATTTCTTTATGCTTTGCATTTTTTCTTTGTAACAGGAACTGGAATATTGACAAGGGCTGTGCCGAATAGGGCACTACCCGATTTTGTACAACTTTTCTCCATCATAAGCTCTGACAGTTACACAAGGAATTTGTGACTGCATCTGAAAATGCTTTTAAGTTATACTTAACCCTCTCTTCCATAGGAGACATTGCCTATCCTGCTTCTCAAAGTGATCAGATAATGTGCAGTTGTATCTCGGTCTATTTAACTCATTTGGAGAAATATAATAATCCTAAGTATGTGCGACAGAGCCCTATGTAACTCTAATTTGTCAGCATGTCTTTTCCCTACATCTATTTGCCAGCACAGTTACCAGTACGCATGCAATGCAAGATAAGCTATATTTTGCTTGCTGTTCCATTCTAATACTGTGTGTCAAAACAGTTGCTGTGTAAAAAATTTCGCATTTCAAAATGTTAAGTTGAACAATTTCCATTTCCACTACAAAGTCTTCTGTAGATGAATGTATGTTCGTGAAAAAGAACACTTTCAGATTCAAATTAAAGCACAGAACTGTAACAGATCAAAGTAGCTCTAACCATTTATATTACTTTTTGGTGGAACTAGAAAATTACCATGTGAAGAAAAGCATGTAAATTATGTGTCAATTATGTCATAGAGTATCTTAGAAAATATTATTTTTATAATTGAATCAAACTGACAGGGAAAGGAAGACTCGTTACTTGGATTTTACGGAGAACTTACTGTTGGATAGCAAGCCAAATGTAAATACTAACGTAATATATGCAATTGCAGCAAGTATTTTAGTCAAGTGCAGCAGAGACCATTGTTAGGACTTGTTTTACAAGCATTTAACATTTTCATAATAATCTGAAAGAGAAGGTTCATAGCATGCTAATTAAGTTAAGAGACAATTCTAAACTGAAAGAAGTCACAAAGCATCAATGAAGACTGAGACATAATGCGACAGGGTTGAAAAGATTAGAAAAATAAGAAAGAGAAAATGAGATTCAAACTTGGAAATGTGCAGTCAGCTATATCTTAATAAAAAACGCCCTACACAGAAGAGAAGAGTTTGAAACAAGCAAAGCATTAACACCAAAGGAGTACGTGAACTGGATTTTGGTTGACATGCAATGCAGAAGCTGCACAGACTACTTTCGTTCTGAGTGCCTATGAAGAAGTCTGCTCCTTGGAGAGCTTACAGCAACTTCTAGGAACTCAAGGATGAAAGGAATTCCCACACATTCTTTCATGAGGAAAAAAATAAGATGGTTGCACTCAAGATCAGGCAAGTGGCAGGTGAGGTTGTGCTTAAATACATATATTTATTTGAAGAATGTAAAGGCCAGAAGAAAGCTAAGACTGGAAATTTCTATCTGGTAGAAAATAATCAGTGCAGAAAAGAACTATCGTGATCTGGCATACTTAGCGGTTCACTAGATCACTAGACATGTTGGTACAAAGAAACTTCTATCAGCCACAAGGATCAATGCAGTATAGCTTTTCCATCTCCTATATACTCTGTATGATTTAATCTAACAGTTAAAAGCAGTAACTTCTATTTAACATGAGTTGAGTTTATTCCTAAATGTCACTGGAATGAGATACAATTCTGCAGTGAAATTTAAGCACACTATAACATGAAATCAGTACATCTCCGTGCTTAGAGTTTTCCTACTTTGACTGCAAGACTGAAGCTCTACAGATGGTCCAACTATTTGCTTCAGCATTAAGAGGCATTTTCTATTTCTTTTTAAACTCTGAAAATATCATTCGCCTGTGCACTAATCCAAATATATTATGGTGCATCTCTTCCAGTTGTGTCAGCTGATTTGTTATACTACATTATCTCTCACCGTCACCCCTACCCCTCTGCTGCAGGTGGTGCCACAAATGACAGAGGGCAGAACTTGTGTAAAATCATAGCAATTTAGTTTCGATTTGAAAAGGAAGAGGGGTAAATCCCAGAGCCTCTGAATTTTGCTGTCAGCCCAGAGACAGGCCTTTTGCTATGTATGCTCCCTCTGCTCTGGGTTTTCTCCTGCTTTGTGTGGTTGAGAAGAGGAATATTGGCTGTGTAACACAGAGGATGAAAAACTGGGAAATGTAAGGTGAATTTAGGGCCGGAGGGTTTAGAGCTAGGAGAGGAAAAAAAAAAAAAAAACAGGTGAAAAATTAAGAATGATGCATTATTTCTAAGCGAACCAGCAAGAGACAAAACTTAAATGATTCTCTAAAGTCAAAATGTCCCATTGACTTCAGGGGGATTCTTTGGCCACTAAGGATATAGCCCCATGGCCATATTCTCTCCTTGCACTCATTTCTGTAACTGAACACAAATCCGAATTCATGGACTATCAGAACTCCTGCATTTCTAGACCTCCTCTGAGTCTCTCTGGAAACATTTCCTTGTGATACTGGGTCTGCAAGGAAACAGCTTTTAAGGACTGTTAAGATTGTCTCTCAGCTGGTTTGCAGTACGGTGATCCCCTGTTGCAGGACTGAGGCATGCACAAGCCACATGTGAGTAATATTCAAACGGCCATGAGAGTTGAGAGAGAAGTTGGAGCAAATGTTCCTCTCTAGTCCTACACCGCGGGCGTATAGTTTTACTGGACAGTGGCCTAGGCCAAAGGTGGTAATAAAACATGTCCTAATAAACAGAGTGCCAGAAAAGTTTAACTTTCTCCTGCACAATTTGCGATTAAAGCACACAATGTGTTATAGAGCCTCCTGCACATGAGCACCCACGGGCAGAAAACATGCTATCAATTTTAGCTGCAACTTCATTTTTTTACCAGACAGTAACTACTACTATATATACCATTACTGCAATCTATACTGAGTGGAGGCCACATCTCCAGGGTCCTCAGTAGGTTTGAGTACACACACACAAATTTACAGATCTCAGTTTACATCCATGCACATGAGGCAGCAAAGTCAGGCCAGAACTGCAGAGCATTTTTTCTGATTTGAAATTAATTAATTTGTTAGGAGTGCTCTCGAAGACAACTTTTTTTCTTCTTCTTTCTTTTTAATTAAATTCCATTACGAAAGTGTTACCCTTTGATTATGTTCTCAGCCACAACTGATTCAGCATCTTTTACTTCTTGAGGTACCTAATTAGGATGCCAATCTTTTTTCATATAATTTCTTTCCAGTGGCTTCGGTGAAATACAACTAGAAGCATTAGATGAACAGAAATCCTCCTTAGACAAAAATCACCGTTAGTCATTGAGTTTCTACCAGTCTCACCTCACAGAGAGGTCTCTGTCACTCATCAAAGATGAAAGCAAGGGACAAGTTCTCCAAGGCCTTCAAGCAGAGAAGCAGGGATATCCACACAAATACATTCAGAGTTTGTGCACTTTATGAATTTAGTGAGCTTGCTCTGCATTGACATCCATGCAGCTGAAGTATGAACTGGTACTTTTTCACAGTAAGCATCCCTAGAATTAGCTGCTATGGGGATTCTGGATGTTGACAAGAATATGGATGGATGGCTGAAAAGATCATTTAACCCTGCTAAGTAATGAGCTCATTTGAAACAAGCCCCTTCCTAATTATCACTTGGTTATGATTGATTCATCACCTGCTTTGATGCTCATATTTAATAAACAGAACATGAACTGCTGGGTTTAAGAACTGCATAATTTGCAGATTTTGGTAAAAACAGAGCTGCCTTAATATTATGTCAATTAGTTCCAGACTGATTTTCTTTCCTTCACACTCTGTATGTGTGCGCACATGTCTGTGAACATGAAAGTATTGTGTATCTGTGTATGGAACGCCTGTATGACATTTTAATAAAGACAGTAGCTGGAGATTAGCTTAGATATACACATTTCACTACAGGAATAAGGATTTTCCTTACCTATTTCACTCATGGATATCCCTGGAGCTAATTGCCCGTTGTTGAAAGAGCTATAGGTAAACAAGTTTGGTACAGAGGTGAGGTCATAGATAGGTTCCTGCTTTATCTGTTTGATTCCAGTCATGTCTAACCCAGACTGGTCTGGGGAGGGCTGGGCAGAATCCACGTTATAATAACCCTCAGACTTCGGCAGATCGATGACGTGCCCGTTTGAGTAGGTGCTGCCGGTTTCGTTATTCAGATTGTTCAAGCCATTGCTGATGCTGTTGCTGTAAACCCTGGCGAGGGCTTCTGCCTCACCGCTCTGCTGCTGCCGCTGTTCCTGCAGTCGCTGCTGGTGCTTCTGCACTTCAGCGTACAAGCTATCCCTCTGCTTTTTGGACATTCTTCCAAATTTCACAGCTGAAAAGCAAAGCACAATGTGAACCATCGTCTTTAAATTTTTCTCGATTCCCCTCAACCCCACCACTCTTTAGGTATTTGCTTCCAGGTTTAATTTTGCTATGGAAACATCTTTTTCTGTGGAAATGGAGAAAGGATGCAAAGCTTTACATCATATACATCTCATAAAAGAAAAAATACCGTGTACTTGAATTTATCAGGCGACAATGACTCCTATTTGACAGGAGGGCCTCAGTCAAGCAATTCACTTCCTACTCTGAATGTTAGAAAGACCATGCATCCTTTTAAACCTCTGTGTTCACTGAACAACCACCCAGAGCTGCATGAAATGTACAGTCTGTAAATTCACATCCATTTACTAACTTCCCACAAACCTTTACACAGTACACTAACAAGATTAGTATTCTGAGTGAAAACAAGCCCTAAAGCCTTATTATCACATCTTTTCAATGGGGTGTTATCTTCCCACTTAAAAAAAAAATAACCTCACAGGTTAGAACCTAGAGGAAAGTAACAGATTTGAAGGTAAACAGCACAAATGAATGTCATCTTTTCCACTGAGCAAAGTCTTAGGGATTTATGCAACCTCCATTTTAATAATCTCCATGCACAAATCCATGCACTCCTCCTGATGAGAAAGGGAGGAAAATATAAGAGGGCAAACCATTTTCCCCAGAAACAGGGTTCATTACACCGAGATTGAAATTTTCAAAGGTGTGAGGCTGATTGCTGTGGAACTAGGAGGAGTAAATTCACAGCCTGCATATACAGTAGACCATAGCTGATTATCACCCTCCACCCCCATCTCTCTATAAATTCTGGTCTTCTGCTGGGCAGAGAGGCAGTTGTTGACTGTGCTCTAAAACAAATGAGAGACACATTCAGCAGAATTTATCAGAACAGGTAAGAGGACATTGCTCCAAAAATACAAACTTCTACGTATTATGAGGTGTCTCTTCTATACTGTGTATTTCCGGTCCGTCTGAAATTTGGACCAATTCAGAATCACATTTATTAGCACAGGGCTCTCATTTAGCCCTCTAAAAGAGTTTGAACCTGTATGCGGACAAATGTGAAATTCTTTAATCAGGAAAAAGAACTGAAAAAGTAGAGTATAATATGAAAATACAGTGCCAGAACAACACGGTGACAACCGCTTTGATTTGTTTTCACTTTTTTCTTTTTTTACACCAAGAGGGTTTTTTTCTTAGTGCCAACCTCAGTTTAGTTGCAGCCCTACACTCAGGCTGCAAGCTACCTAACACAAACTCAGCCTGCCCTTGGAATCAGTCCATGGTATGCTGCATATCCTTATGGACAATATACAAATGACTGTACTTTAAATAATTTTGAATAATGCAACTGTGTATTTTCTTCAAATTTTAGGCCTCAGTAATATAACCAAACATCCACTGTTTATCCCTATTATATATTCATTAATTGGATTCTCCAGCTGTTGTGAATTAGCATCCTGCCTCTGCATGATAAAAATGAATTTATTACATGGCTGAGAGGTAAAAATCATATTAAAGTTTTCTTTCAAAAAATTCACACAGCCAATTTTGTTTGCAAGAGCTCTTAATATTCTTAATCATAAACAATCATAAAGACCCTTACATAAGCCATGAGAGAACAAAGTGGTGCTGTTGGGAGAATCACTCATTTTGTCTGTCTGCAGTGGTCTCTGAATTACTGGTCAGGAAGACAGCGCTGTGAGTCACATTAAAATGCCCCTGTGATGCCTTAAATCATTGGAAGATACTACTTTCAGGAGGAAAGCATGTGCTGTTAAATTGCTGAAATGTTACTACTTTAATCACCATGAAGAATTAGGAGCTAAGGTCTGGATGCTAGGACCAAAAAGAATTCATGGAATAAAGGCCAATCTTGCAAGGCCCCTCCCAGACTGGTGAGACTGGTGAACAAGTCATTTCAGTGAGACATAAGACACACTGAGCTAGAAGACCTATTATGGTCCAAATTTTAAACAAGTTTAACAAGTCTGTGGACCGTCTAAATAAATAGCTCTTTGAGTAACTTCTCCATCGGTAACTTAATTTCAAAATACACATTTTGTGTAAACCTTTTAAGACAGAAAACTGCTTCCAGGGAAACAAAATTAATATAAACTGCTTTTAAAAATTAGAATATTTTCTTCTAATACTTTCTCACTATATAAAATACGTTTGTGAGCTGGAAATCCCCTGCATGAGGAGTGGTGCCTAGGGCATGTGAGCTGTGGGCAACCTTGCCCAAGCCGCCCATTGCCTGCAGTTTTGGGTGTGACGCATGTTCTCAGCCTGCTGACCTTGGCTGATCACACCACAATTCGGAAGGTGGACCAGAGCTCTGCAAGGACCAAAGGATCCTGAGATGGTATAGACTGTGGAGCTTCCCTCTGGCATAGGATCCATTTTCAGTGCTACATTAGGAAACAGTCTTCTACAGACCCAGACAGGGACAGGAGGCAATGTGCAAGTATAAGAAATGGGGTTTTTTCCAATGCAAAATATTTGGTCAAGTGCTCTGAATAAAACAAACAGAAACCCCTAATGCTATCAAGGTGTACATTTGTGTAGGGTTCCACCTCCTCACTACCGCAGACCTTTAGAGATCTCAGGGAAATGGATGTTTTCACACATCAATATTTAAGATAAATGCTAATGTTTAATATAATGCTTCATACAAACCCATCTCTCCAGAGGTGACCTTTTTGTGCTCTGTGCTTTTGATTAGAATAACATATTTCACTTCTGACTCTTTCTGTTCTAAACTAATACTGCTCTCAATTTTCCCCACCCCTCTCCATGAAAATAGCCTTCTTTGTTAACTGGATGGCAAAGATCGTCTCACAGTGCATGCATTACAAAGCACGGAGCTTCTCCTCTCTCTTTTTGCAGAAATCTACAGGGAGTTTAAGTAAATCAGCAGTGAAGAAAAGTTTCAAAGGGCTTAGATGTGAAGCATGAATTTGACTCCTTACCATCTCGAGACATTCCCAGGGCAAGACATTTCTGCAGTCGGCAGTGTTGGCAACGATTTCTGTTGGTTCTGTCAATTAAACAGTTTCTCTGTCTTGGACAGGAGTAGGATGCATTGTTCTGCTGACTCCTCCGAAAGAATCCCTTGGGGCAAGAGAGCAGGGAAGACCAAGCATTACCACGAGCATATACATGTGCGTGTGCACGCATGTGGGGACACACACACACACACAAGCACGTGTGAACAACTACAGTAAACTCTTATTTAGTGCACTGCTACTTATGCTGTGGCTCTGCAGATATGGGGGTATTGTAGGAAAAAACATTTACTTATAATAAGGACAAGTGTGCATTATTCTGTAAAGAATATAATTCTACTTTGTTAAAACTTAAATAATGTTACAGAATGCATTTTTATTGTGCAATAATGACGCTGTATCATCTGACACTTGCTACTAATAGAGGAAAAACTTGTCAGCATTTGTAAGAGATGACTTAAAAGTACTCGTTTCGACTAATTTCTCCCTCTAATGAAGAGACTGGTAACAACTGTTACTGGGTACGCATAGCATGAGAAGCTGAAGTCTGCTGGTCACTTTAACTTGGCAAATGTTCATCTGATCTGTAGTGGCATATGATTCAGGAGTGAAGTAATTCAAATTCAAGCTTCACAAAAGCACTAGGATATAATGACTGTATCAAGTAAAGCCAACACACAAAGGAGAAAGCAACACCTTTAGATACTACCATGAGAACGTAATGGCATTTTCCACAGGCTGTTTGTCTAGAGATCTGAGGGCTGAGGGGGAAGTACGTACACCTAAGTCCTTATGAGCTTTCAGCTGCTATGAGGTGGTGCCAAGAGTGGCACCAAAAGGTACTGTTATGGTAGAAGTGACATGAAGTAGCTGACTGGCAAGAGGAACGAAACCAGGGGGTGAAGAGAAACAAAAATAAACGGATCATACTAAATAAATAAACAAAAATAAAGGTCAGGAGGATCTGCAAGTCCAGAGAGAGAAAAATGAAGGAGAGAAGTTCCTTAACCAATTTGGCAACTTTAAATGCAAACGGCTGCAGGTTGTGTGGTGGGAAAGCCGAAGGATAGCCTGGCCACTGCAGGAGGCTATGAGTAGTGAAACAGCAGAAATATCATCACTGCAGTTACAGGAGTCACCAGAATTGATACCAAAGTGCTTGTGCCTTTCTGGGCTGGCTTGCAAACACTTTGGAATGAACCCAGAAAGCAACAGCTGACTTCATTTATCAGGAAAAAATAGTGTATCTCTGCATAGGTTGATGGATGTTGATACTGAGCTATGTTAATACTGAGTTAATACTGAGAAAAAGTCACAAGGTGACAGTGCTACGGGGCTCAATTCACTTGCTACAGGTTATCCATGAATTCTCACTCAGGTCCTGCCAAACTGCATGAGGGTGCTGTGGGGTGTCAGTAACAGGTGAAAGGCATGGTGTTCCACCAAGGACACTGGCAGTACTAGTTCCTGAAGTCAAGCATCAAGACACCCACTTGAACTGGCTCGAGCTTGTTCTATCAGTGATTATAGTGTATCGAAAATATAAATTAAATTCTATGATTTGTACTTTTCCGAAAATGGATGTCCTTTGGGGAAATCTCAGAAAAATTCTGGTGGAAACTTAACTGAATTTAGCTGACCAAAACTTTCCTGAAATGGTAGAGGCGCGTTTAATTTAAGACTAAATGGATGCTAACTGCAGATCTCTTTGCTGAACCTTATAACCAATCTTGGTTTTGACTTGTGAAGGGTTTTCTGTTTTCAGGTTTAGATTTTAGCAGCATCTATGTCGATATGGATTTCAGAGAACAAATTAATTAAGTAATGTTAAAAAACCACACACAACCATTTAGCACTGACAATGCCTTCTCCTGCAGCACTTTTTGTTCCCATTAAGGCTGATCTCATCTCAGAGGAATTTGTTTTGTCTTTGCCCTCCTTAGGGAAAAAAGACCATATTATGTATCAAGGGTTACATAACAAAATTAATTTACAGCAGGTAATTAATTTTTCTGAGGAGAATTTTATGCTCTCATTCTCCTGCATAAGATGTCTTATAAAGTAGTGATAATCCTTTCATTCCATTGTTATGGTATCTTTAGATAGATTTGGCTACATTTGCTCAGAATAGTTCCATTTTGCGTGGAGGAGTATGTATGTCATTACTGAGGAGCTAAAGAGTTAAAGACAGATTTCCCAGTACTTCCAGCATGGACAACAAGTCTTTCTGCAACAAATCACCCACCACCCACAGCCAGTCTGAGAGAGGAAATGGCTGAATGAACTACTTTCTAATTCACGACAAAACAGTGGTAGGAAGTACTTTGCTTTGGGGAGGCAGTAGAAATGATAAAAGGCTTCTTAGCAAAGAAGGAGCCACAGAGATAGATGCGGTGCAAACTCATCTTCAAGGTTTCACCCTTTCCGTAGGAATAGTGTCAGAGCTGCAAATTCACTCAGTGGGTCCGGCAGGTCCACTGCATATGCACGTTCAGCATAGGCAGACATACATACAAACCAACAGTAATACTTAAGATGACCCTTAAGCACTTATAATACGGATTTGCAGCAGCATAGGTAACGTAGAGACACTGAGTTTAAGGATTTCCTGTTCCTTGAAGTCTGTAGCACCGCCACTGGCACTGTAATTCTTGGATGCTGCGTCCTGAAATACTGCAGCTGCCTGGTGCCTGGATCAACATGTGTGCATGCTTGTGGGGTGATTCTACCCTCTTTCTTCCACACATGGTCTCCATTCTTAACTATTTCAGGTTTGAGACACACTGAGACAAAAAGAGACAGAAATGACCAGTATGCAGGCTGAGTGAATAGCTATTTAAATGCTGAGCACTCAAACGGAGAGCAGAGCTGCACTGCCAGAAACAGTGCTTACCTTAACAGTGAGCTTTGACAGACTGAGATGCCTCCCAGTGGAACTGATGTGAAAAACTGACACCTTTTTTTCACACAGGCTCACAAAATGAGATTAGACTAATTGATCTGATTCAGCAAAACTGGCACAAACCCAATAGGGTTAGAACTGTTGTAAGTGGAAGAGAATCTCTTTATCTCAATAAGCAGTCTACTCACAGAGCACAGTGGTATCATCTCCTCTTGAGGCACACGTAAGGGCCAGCATTAACCCTAATTACTTCTATGGGAGACTATACCCCTAGACACTCTGTGTGGCTGAGTACTGAGAGATGCTCCTTTTCTGCTTAAAGTAATTTTCTTCTGTAGCTTTTGTGCCAATTTTGACGTATCAGATAAATTAGTTTAATCCCGTTTCATGTGATCGTCATAAGAAGATGCTTATTTCTAGTCCAGTGCCACAGTAAGACAAAGACACACTGCAAATTTTTCTGCTTACAATTGTTAATGTTCCTGAAAAAAAACCCTGATCTTTACCAGTATATTGGTTCTCAATGTGTTGGCATTAAAATATTTCTTCTGCAAATGGGTTCACCCAAATTTTTGGATTTTTCAGCTGTTCTAATACTTTGTAAAGCATCAAGTACAGACTTGTGATTTCACTCTGCAAATAGGCACCCATTTTCAAACATTCCAGTTTGTGTGTTTCCACATAGAAGAAATCAGAGATGCTGCCTCTCCATCTTTGCAATTTCTCATTTACAATTAAAACTGAACTACCAACATGTGGTATGAAATTCTGGTTTGTCATGAGTAATAATGTAATTCCTTAGATAATAAAAGCACAGACAATTTTTAAAATAGAAAATTGAAGCCTTTCTTCTCTTTGCTTGGGGTCTGATTTGTGTTATTTGAACTAATGCTTGAGATAATATGTTAATACATCTAAGCAGCATGGATGAGTTTCATGCATCTCCCCCCTCTGCCCTTTTTTTTAACCGCCAATTCCCAGCAATTGCCCTACACTGAAGCCTATGAGGAAGAAGACAAAGGATCCTTTCACACTGCTCATAAAGTAAGGCATTCTTTCTTTTGGAGATTACAATTTGGCCTGCAGATTATGCAAAGGAGATAAACAAGGACCAAACTCACACCTGTAAGCGCTTAAAAAAGGTTGACCAGAAGTAACATGCCAACTGTAATGCTGCATGGGTTGTACAGAAAACAAGGTAAGAAATCCACCTCTCTCAAAGCTGATTTAAGGTAGAACAGGTGTGACTTACAGTTGCCAGCCTCTGTTGGTGTCAGCACTTACGCTGCATCAGATGTAATTAATTCATGTTTCAAACAAGGAAGTAGCTCTAAAGACTATTTGATAAAATGGAAAGCAACTAGGAAAATTGGGCATGAAATGCATCTTTATCAGCAATAGGCTTTACAGCCTTTGGCACCACTTGTTTGAAAGCTTGTAAGAGTGTATCATTGTACACAGGTGCCTGAGGCTAATGAAAATCATGATGACTATGCTTCATTAAAATCTCATACCTTGCAGCCTTCACATGTGATGACTCCATAGTGTATTCCAGAGGATTTATCACCACAAATTTTGCATGGTATCACTTCAATTTGTGCTGAAAAAGAAAACAAGACAGATATTTTGGGTATATAATTGTATTTAATTTCTTTTTTTTTGTCAAAAAGAGATCTTTGGAACTAGAGAGAAGATAACCAGTTGACCCCCACAATACAAAACTGCTTTGTATTGCATGTCTGTTTCTGAATGCTTTGGTTTGGCAAATTTTAAATGCTTCCCGTTACGTAGTTTCTGCCACATCCCACAAAACTCTTCAAGGTTTTAAGATGTCTCTCAATTAGTAAGCTTTTCCTCACATTCCCTTTTGTAAGTTATTTTTTTTACTGATTTATTTTATAATCATTATTGCTAATGACAGTCATTAGGGGTCCTAAACAATAATCTGGATGTCCTTTCCTACACACTTCAAATATTTGTGACTTTCCATTTTTCTGAGGTAGAAATACATGGTGTATTTTGATGCCTTTTTTAAAGCAGAGTAGAGGTGATGAAGTTTTCACTTTCTTCAAATTACGTCTTCAAGACACAAAGAGAGTAATACCATTGTTAAAGACAGGCTGGTAAAAGCTTGCTTAACCCCCCTGTCTCTTCAAACTTTTTAACACTGGGTCATTGGCATGCAAGGCCCACAGATGGGGTTTAGGTAGCCAGTGGCTGTGTACTAGGAGAGTCAGGTATGATCTGAAAAGGTTTAAATATGGACATGCTTCAGATCCTTTTATAAACATAGTGGTCATTTAATTCTGAGAAGGAAAACATATTTCACTATCTTCCATATTTTTTTTTTTTTGCTAACATAGCCGTTTGATTCTCTCAGTTATTTAGAATCCTGTGTCTTTCCTCTGATGACACTGTAAGAGCACATACTTTGACATGTAAGGAAGAATTATGCCTTTATTTTAGTCAGATGAACTGAGAAGAAATGTTAAACATATTTTCTTTCCCTCTCATTTGTTCTTCTACATAGGATGCATGCCTCCCTGCTATTCTCCTCCCACTTGGAAGTAGCATCGCATTTGGAAAGTAGTCCTGGCAGATGTTGTTTCTCCATGTCCAGGGCAGGAACAGCAGCATGTCTCAGCAACTCAAGTCACTCATCAAATCCTTGGGTAGAAAAGCTTTTTTAGTAGAGCTACCTCAAGCACAAGGATAGCTAACTGTTAGTACTTTAACAAGACACATTGAACTCTAAAATAGATTGAGACAGAGACACAAGGTTATTGTCCAGATGCTAATCCTAAGAAGAGCATCCCATTTCAGACTTGTGGGCCCTTGAAAGGATTAAAAAAACTGGAAAAAAGCCATACTTAAAAATGACTGCACATTGTAAGCTAAGCACTAAACATGCTTGCACAGTGGACGCTGTGAAAATAGAATCATATAGACTGGATTTTGCCCCATTTCTACTTATGATTATCATTTGTCTCTTTCAGCAGAAGCCATAAGTTTCCTTCCTACCACTTCCTTCTTCCTACCACCTTGTAGTTAAACAACCACAACTCAGTACTGTGTCCCAGTGAGCCATCACCACACTTCCCCCTGAAAGGTGCATTGCATACCCTGCTCCTTTATCCTCTTATTCGGTGTAGAGGCTTATGGGGTAAACTGCATACGGTGAACACCAGCAGACCCTCTACTCTGTAAAGTCAATTAACTGTTCCCTTGGGACAGCATATCCCAAGGGAATCAGGCAAGAGGAACTCACATGGATGACTGAAGAGACTTTAGCTCACCACTGGGAGCTCATTTTCCTGACATAGTGGTTGTGATCTAGCATAATTTTAGGCATTGCTCAGGCAAGCAAATCAGTTTTAAAACTGCTCCTAATCTGTGTTGTATAGAGAGAATTCCTTAACAGAGAAGCACCAGCAGTTCTTTGGAAATTTTTCCAGGTTGATCCTGCCCAAGAATTCCTATGCCTCATGCCCACTGGGATAATAAAAACATTTAAACACATGCCTCCAGGCACTGCTGTTTATGAGGCTAGTTTGAGCAACTGCTCACAGGTCTCTGCTTGAGAGTCATGTGGATGGAGAAAGACTCAGCTCTGGGACCATGTGCTGCTTTATGTTTCAAAGATGTATGTCAATGTCAGAGGCAGGAACTACAATGAGAATGGTAAAGAGATCTACAGGAAAAGACAAGACAGAGGAAAAAGACACAACAAAAATATGAAGGTACTTTTAAAGTGACTTGCACAAACCGTTTGTAACTCTGATAGGAACAGAGAGAGAAAAACTGATCCTGTGACACTGATTGCATTTAGCACAGTACTTTTTACTGTAAGCAAACAAAAATTTCGTGCATGAGTTTCAGCTAC
Source organism: Mohoua ochrocephala (assembly GCA_013398855.1). Taxonomy (NCBI): domain Eukaryota; kingdom Metazoa; phylum Chordata; class Aves; order Passeriformes; family Acanthizidae; genus Mohoua; species Mohoua ochrocephala. Next base: position 51,573 of record VZTA01019721.1, read on the forward strand.
AAGCTCTACATTCATGGTATTTGTGGATCGAGTCCCTAAATGCTAAGGCTCTGGGTTTCAATTAATATGTGAAAAATATTTTAGACTTGTGACTCTTCAATTAATTCAAACCTTTATTCAAAAATAACCATTCTATAAACTAGTAAGTACAGGTTATCTAGGAAATTGGTAGCACTTCTCCTTAGAGAACTCACAGAAAAGACATCCTTAGGACACAGAAGGCATTTGAATAAGTTTGGAAAGGTGTATTTTGCTACTGTTCCCCAGGTGTTTCTTTTTCTCATAAAATAGCAGAACAATTTCAGGAGTCGTAACAGAAATCTTGATTGTACAGGCCAGATAAAAAAGAAACCACTGCATTCCCAGAAGGGTCTTGAGATACTGTAATAAACATAGAGTGTACCATGTTTCTTCTGCAGATATAATCACAGGTCGCAGAATATTCTGAGTTGAAAAGGACCCACAAGAATCATCAAGTTCAACTCTTAAGTGAGTGGCCTGTATGGAGATTGAACGCACAACCTTGATATTTTTAGTTGACACAGGGTACTTACTACACTTTTTGCACATTCTATTTTTGTTTGTCCACCTAAGATCTTATGTTGTTTTTCTTATTCCCTTCACCTATTAGATAAACAAACAGTTCAGAGAACTGTACATCAGAATCTCTTTACAGCTATTATAAAATAAGCAGCTTTCTTCTGAACTCCTTAAAAATATAGAATTCATTGACTAAGTACCACTTCCTAAATATTGATGTAAAAATTGAATGAAAAACAGTAATGGGGTTGCCACAATGAAAACTTTCAGCAGCACAGGAACAGAACTTATTTTCTTCCAATGCAGTAAACATGAGGAAGGAATAAGAGCAAAACTACTTAGCTCCACTTCGAAAGTCTTTCCACTTGCCTTCTCACCTATTCTTACTCTGATACCACGAGCAAGAAAAATGGCTCCGGCCTCTTTTCAAGCAAGCCTCAACCTGAGCCCACTTGTCCAATTTTTCAGTAAGTACATTGAGATGTACCACTCAATAAAAGCCTGCAAAACCACCGTCACCTTGATGTCTACGAAAACATTTATAATGTCTGGATACATGCTGCACGGTGATTGCCCCCTACCACCAGTGGTAGCTTCTTTCCTCAGTACCAGAAGGTCATGTCTCTGCAGTATTCATCTCTTATTTTATACTTAGTCGAAAGTTCTTTAGGACAGGGAACTGCCTCCAGTTTTATGGGGCACTCTACAAATTGTAATGCCACAATGGAAATTAATTAATTCTACATGACTAGTAACTATAATCCACAGATGATGGGATAACCACCTGGAATCTAATTCATTCTCTCAGAACAACAGAAAGTAGGGTGGAATTCTATCAAGGAAGCAAGCCCAGAATTGTCTCACATATTTGAAATGAGCACTTGAATATAAACAAATAGGTAATTAAAAACATCTTCAAACAAAACATTAGCTCAAATGCTGCCCCAAAAAAAAATCAAAAGTACACTGAGCTGCCTTTTTTTATTTTTCACCAGTAGAACACTTTAACGTGGGCACAAAATTCATTATCCTAAAAGCAGGAAAATAATCAGGTTTCAAAAGTTGTTATATGGGTGAAATTAGGAATTAATCTGTAATGGGAGGCACAGTTAATTTTCTGAATTCCTCTTGAAAGAAAGGAAGGCAGCTAATGTGTCTGATGTGTATTTCATGGGGATTGTCACAGGCATATGATGTCTAACAGAGAAAAACAAAGCTCACATTTTATATAATTTCAGTTTAATATCTGAAGAACTTCACTTGGAAAAGACAGGATTATAATCTCACACACCTGCAGCTTTGGTTTAAGGGGGAAAAAAGACTTGAGTTTTCAGTACATAGTTCTTGATCAAAAGATGATAATAAAGCATGCCAGACAAACTTTGAAGAGGAAGTTCTCTCTCTAATTTCTTGATCCAGGAGGGATTGCACTTGGAAGCATCAAGGCTAATCAGAGAACTGATAGTGAAAAAACTGGTTGCTTCAGCTTTCAAGAATTCCCATCATCCTTTTGTTGGAGTTCCTTGAAAAATGCTGGTCGATCGGCCTAGTTCACTTTTACGTTTCTATCCGTAAGTGACTTCAAATTAAGACATTCAGCATTTTTATCTACTTGCCAATTCTGCCTTTTTTATCTCAGCCTCTGTGAGCAGGAAATGCTTTTTTCCTTGCATGTTACTGTCAGTAGAAGTTTCCATGGAAAGTTAGACTGCCAACTAGATCTTGGCATCCCCTTTGCTACTGGAATAGATGTTCTCTGGTTTCACAGCAAGACTTCAGGTGCTTTGCATTTGTATTTAATAATCTGAAAATATACAGTTGAAGATACTAGCTATGTTTACAGCCTCTGTCATACCTCATGCAGAGAGACCTATATAGTTAGTAATATCTCAGCAAGTTAATTAATTCCAGATATTGTTAATTAATGTCTGTAGACACATTAGCTGTCAATCATACCCCAAATAAGCCATTAGAGTAAACCAATATGGCGCAATTCACCCAGAAAAGTAATGTTTTCATAAAATCTTACCACTTTCACACAGTGACACATTGAACTCAAACTGTGGGTCTGGCCCCTGGACTTTACAGCAACAAAGACTCTCTGCAAAGCTGTTGATTCTCAAATAAGCCAGTCCTACATCTCATGAGCACAGCTATACAAACCCCAAAAAGCAGCAGTTCTTGTGTATCTCCGTGTCTCACTGGGCACACATATTAGATGCCATCTGTACATGAGATGTAAAAACGTGTTATGAATATCAAGGTAAGGGATAGTCCTGGAATTTGGATATTGAGAAATCTGATAAATCATTGCTCAAAACAGAAATGGGGTACATTTGTGCAAAAAAAGATTTTTCCCATAAATGCATGCAGTTGTCATGTCTGATTTCTTTCATCATCTCACACTCTTAGCAGAAGTTCTTTTAGTTTATAACCAATGTCACTTGGAAGGTTATTTGGTAACATGTTTTCTTTTTCCCTTCCCCTTTCATGATACTCCAGTCAGGAAAAAATGAACAAAACCACCCCCAAAACCCAACCCAACACAAACCAAAATGTGCTGAATTGTACTCCAACACTTCTTACACATCAACTCTGCCTTTTATTGCATGGTGATTCTAAAGACTATTGGAAAAGAGTATTTTAAAACCTCAAGGTTTTTTTCATTGTAAGTTTTTATGTAGTTACTCTGTGCATCCTTATTGTGTGCATTTAAAATCTATTAAAAGATCAAACCTTAGAAATATATGTGATAATGTCTGTAGAGTGATGAAAAGTTTTTAACACTTTTTTTAATGTATTATATATTAGCCTTTTTGCATATGAAGAAATATGCTTACATCTGCACTGTAAATACATACTTTGGAAGATGTCTTCATGAGTTCCATGGCCATAGTAATGTTTACTGACCGTTGTCAAATGGTTTGAAATAGATGAAGTAATATGAGTTCAAATGATTATGGCTGCTCCATAGCCAAAGGTAATTTAAAATTGCTCATGTTATCTTTTTGTATCTTATTGTTACATAGTAATTTTGGAACAAGTCTGGAAAGAATGCTATACACAGATTACTTGCCTTTACATTCAGTAGAGAAGGTGAAATTACAAGGAGAAAAAATGAGTACAGTATAACATCCTTTTCTCTAAGTGCTAATAAGCACTGAAGTAAGAAAAAATGTTTTGTTCAAATACTGGTTCTTTCCTTTCCTAAGTGTAACTACACTGGATCTGGCAGTATTATTTAACAATTTATGAATAGTAAAAAGTTGTCACATTTATGATGGTCCAGGGACACAGATGAGATGAGATTTTCAGATAGATTTAACATCTTTTATTAGACCAAGAGATACATTATTTTTAAAAGAAATGCTTTTGGACCCCTGGCTTTTCATCATACCTTAGATAGGAGCAAAGGACTTCAAGCTTAAAACAGATTAAGAATAACTGCTCCAAGCTGAAGTTCATTATACTGGTCAACTAGAAAAGCTGCAAGATGTGCAAGACTGTGTGCTTCTCTGTGAAGCAAAGGTAGTTGTGAGCAAAAAAATCATAACAATTTAAAAAGCAGTGATATAATGTTGTGAGATAATGATATATTTTGGATCACAAGTCTTTTTTATTTTCTGCAAACTGACTATTTCAATTAATTAAAATAATTTGTAAATTAAGAGAAAATCTGGATTTTCAACGGGTTGTTACCAGACAGCAGTGGTGATGCAATTTGCTTGACTCCATTACACTCTGCAGCTTTTTTGCCAAGAATGTCAGCCCAGCACTCAGTGAAACACTAAGAGATTAGGAATCTGACAAAGGTACACAAATTGCTACCTAGAAGCCTGTTTGTTTCTTTAATTTGGACAAAACAGAGTGGCCGAAGTGCAAAGCAAGCACAAGTGTTCAGGGCTTTCCCAGATTTTTTTGAATGGTTCACAGGCAGAAGAGAAGATCCTCTGTTGGGCAGTGATGACTAACACGAAGTACAGCCATTTGTCCAGAGCCCAAAAGACAGAACTCAGGTCCATTGTCAGAAGCTACGGCTCAAAACTTGAGCTCTGAAAATCTCTGCTCATAGAGGTCAGAAAGTGTCAAAGGATCAGTAAACTCTGATAGTTCACCTAGCACTCCGTAAATCTGTACGGAAGCATTTTCATTGCCTCTCAATGAAGACTTCTCTGTATTAATCTATGAACTTTTTTCCCTAGTAACTCAAATTCGTGGAAATTATGTGTGTAACTTCAAAGGATGGTGCTACAGTAGCAAAAGTTATTATACAACAAAAACATGTTGCCAAACTGATGATTTAGGCTCCACATGTGAGTTAAAACAGAGTTCTTTAACTAAATGATCAAGGTCTTATCCTGGGCCCCATAAAAGAGCTCAGAAACTTGCCCTATTCGTAGAGAAAAATTTAAGTATATAATATATGCTGAATTATTACTGTACCGTTTCTGCTTCCCTCAGAGACTTGAGCAAGACTTGGTTCTGCTGATACCGCACCCTTTCCCTAAAGAGATTATTATGGTAATCCCAAATATTATACTACCCAAGCTATCTTATATTTGAGCTCATCAGAGCCAATGTTCTGCAAATAATCGCCAGCAGCTTTAGCTAGTGTTTATATAAGTTGGTCAGGATGACTGCGTTGTGGTGACCATGTTTTCTATGCAAGTCTCTAAAACAGTGAAAGTGCACTCAGTCAAAAAATAGCAGCCCATAAAGAAAATATGTTGCATATGCAAAGTTCTTTCCTATGAGAATTATGCTTAGTATTTACTCTGCCAAACTATTTGTCATAATTTTTGAATGTTTAACTTCAAATGTTTTATAATATATCTGCCATTTAGCAAGACATAGTATTTTCCCTCCTTACTTCTCCTTGCTCAGAAAGCTACTAGGAGTGTGCCAGGTATTTCTGACCTATTGTTTCCTGAAGACAAAATCCACAGCTATATTTTTTTCCCTTCTGGATAAATGGACTGACGAACTTTGCAAAGACAGAGTTCAGGTACCATGATAAATATTTACATTTTGGCTGTCGAAGCTGGCTGAAATGGTCATACAATAGTCAGGACCTTAAAGTTAATTCTTTGTGTTAGATATGTACAGATGTCTGCTGCACAGTTACAAAGCTGAGCAACACAGAGAGAGATGCTGCAGGAACATGCTGTGAAGACCTGTTTTCCAGGCTGTGGGATCACACACAACCTTATCTTTCCTCACACACAACAGTGTTACTGTTCGCTGGAGTGGGACGGGAATGAACTTAAAACTTAATTCACCTTGTAGTGGAAGGAGGGTGTAGTGGTTATTCTTAGCTCTGTCTTTGGCAGCACCTTCTTCTCCAGCTCTTTGCTACTGGACTGCAGCTGCAGCACACCGACAATCTTTGTATCCCTCCTCGCCTCCCCCCCTTTACCTGAAAAGATTCATTTGAATGTCCACAAATTCCTATACTTTCAGTAACACTCACACCCAGAATTCTATGCCATGCAAAATTTTCAAGGGAAATGAGGACTGTTGCACTGTTAGATTATAGCAGTGCAGCAAAATGAAGATCTAACTTACATTATCTGGGACTTTGTATGACTGCTATCACAGTCAAGGGAACAATTTCCAATCCACTTTCCTGGACCACTTTTCTTGCAATACCTTACTTTAGACACAATGTAACTCCTACAAGGCAAAATTATGAGAGACACAGGCAATAACAAACAAATAATAACAACAGTGATTTCAACCTGAAATGACTCTGAAATAATTCTGATGTTGCCTTCTTAAAACTTTTTTAATTTCTTCATACTTCTCCATATTTTTGATAATCACTATGGATTTTCACTTTTGCACATTCCTATTTAAATCTTTTCTCCATCTTTTGAAAAGCATTTAAATCAGCTGGAGATATTCTTGGATTTGCATCTGTTGCTGTTTGAAAAAATGCTATACTTACCAGCTGTCTACTTACCAATTTAATTTGCCATCTTTTAAACACAGTAGGAAGAATTATCTTTAGTAAAACTCCAAATGCAGTTGTCTCAGCGGTAGACTTGTACAACATGTTTAATACTTCCCTCTTTATTTTTCACTGTAATGTCCCATATTGTTAAGGAAGTGAAGAATAAAAATACTTCAACTCACCAGTTGCATCAGGTTTTATTTTGGTTTGAATATCACACATTTTGTAAATAAATAAGACTTCCAGGAGCTGAACAGTAGTCTTCCTACAAGCCTATTTATTCACAGTTACACCTGTGCTGTTGCAAAAGTGGAGTCTTAACAGACTGCATTAACGAGATTAAATGGAAGAAGTAATAAGGCACAGACTGTTCCATTTCATTAAAGAAGGGAAGAAGACTGTTGGAGGCACTAAGTAATGAAACAATATTTTCTTTTGATGCTCTATTAATGTATGCATTTCCTATTTCAGTCCAATTATTTAAAATTTTTCCTGGAAATGCTGAAAATAGATGTCAGCTTTCCTTTGTCATCAGTTTTTGTTTCACACATATATAACACATGGAGGATTAGAGTGGCAGATGTAATATGCCAAATTATTACAGATAAAATCCCCGTGTTGTGAAATGACACCTACATCCTGCCTCATTTCAGCCAGAGATAAAAAGTAAATTTTCTTCCAGTGTTTTTAGACGTCACGTGACAGACCTGTCTGAATTGCCCCTGTTGAAAATCCATTATATTAAAGGAATATTAATTGAATCACAGTTGCCTCTAGCTTGTACAGAAAAAGGGAACTTAGGGGTACACTCACAGTATCAATCTCTAACAGAGCTGCTTAGAGCCTGGAACTACTATGTTTTTTCCCCCCCTCGGCTTCTATAATGGCTAAAATTGCATCCTGGTTCAAAGGTTACACTTGCAAAGGCATGCAGTGGCTGTTAGGCACCAAATGTGGTGCAGCTGAACACAAACCAAGATTCACACAGGCCTTCTGTCAAAAATAAAACAAAGCAAAACAGTACATACGAAGAGAGCATTTCTGCAAGCCAGCTAATACATTGCCTCTCACTAATTCACTTTTCCCTTTAGAGTCTTTGTGGATTTCCTGTGCTTTGAAAGAATTCCTCTCACCTGCCTGTTACATATTCCCAGGCTTTTCTGCTGCATCGTTACTTCACTTCCAGGTAGCCTTTCCTTTTAATCTGTTTTCTTGTGCCCTACCTTTTGCATAAAGAAGTTGCTGGAGTAAGAGATGATTCAGATTCTAACAGTTCTGTCTTGCTAACCCTGCATATTAATTTCCTTGGAACTCGTGCCAAAGATAAAACAGAGAGGACTTAAATTTCAAGATTCAGTTAGCCTGATACATACAGGAGACTGTTAATTCTACATACTACTGGGGAAAAAAAATGTTCAAAATTGCCATCTCAGCCACTTTGCTTTGAATGCTTGCTCGGTTTAGACAAAAACAGTTCAGGAATTTTCAAATAAAGAAACCAATGCAAGAGGAAATATTAGGAGAGAGTTCTGAAGTTTATGAAAATAAGCAGAATTATTGGAGATTGGGAAAAACACAGAAAACAAACAAATACATTGAGCTGGGAACAGTCAGGCTGAAAAAATATTTTCCCAATAATACGGAAAGCATTTGAAGGATACTAAGGAACAGAATGAGTTAATTACTTGCAACACCTCACTTACATTTGCATAAGCATTACACAGCTATTTTTTTCATGTCTGTTCCTAGAACCAGTCACTTATAGACTACATGTGTTGCTCTGGGTTTACAATCTCAAATAGAGTCTCAAACTTTTGGCCTGTGGCATTTTGATGGATAAATATTTCCTGGCTTGGTAAAAAATAGTTTGCTCTCTATTATTTCATTAATCGAAGCCCTTTGATGTTATGGAGCATAATTTTTCTTGACTGGGTAAATAATTGGTGTATAATTTTCCTTCTGTTGCAACAGCATTTCATTCTGCTGAAGTACTGATTGCCTAACCAGATCTTTAAGTCTCACTGTTTCATTAAATATAAGAGTTTCCCATTAGACACACTGCTTTCCTCTTAGATAAAAAACATGGATCAAAGAAATGGCCAAAAGAAATGAACAATATTCAAGTGGGTTTTTCCCCCTCTTTTCCCTCTCTAATTTGTGTAACTGAAAATTGGTTCTGCATGAGTCAGAAAGAAATCAAGAGATTGTTGCCAAATACTGCATACCTTTCTGATGCATGATTTAGTATCAAACTGGTACTGAGCAATGATTCCAGACACACTGGCTTTCAAATCAAGAACTATCATTGACTAGCAGCCCAATAAATCCCGCTGCATGTTCTGTTGGATGTGCTCTGCCTCTACAGGCATTAAGGTGTAAGGACTTCTAAAGAGCACAATGAACTGCCGCACACATTGTCAAAGAAGGAAGTTCTCGTAAGACAAGTCACCACAAGAGGAACTTAGGAAAAGCACAGATAACAAATAGGGAGGCATTAATACCAGACCTAAATGGAGGTGAAGGTTTGGAATTAGCACATTGGACAAATTCCACTGTGCAGACTGTGGGAAAAATGCAGATGGCAACAACAGGGAGATGCCAGGCCTGGTGAGGCAGATCTGGATAACCCATCCAGACAAAAATTCCCACCATAGCAAACTGTGAAAAAGGAAACAGCTGCTAACACACATGCCATTCCAAGCTATGGGAACAGCATCTATGCCTCATGGATACTGGGGACGTGGACCTGGAAAAGAGTGGTACCTCCAGAAGAACACTTCAGGACCCCCAGGACCAAGCAAACCAGCGTGAAGAACGACGAGCAGGATGCCAGAGAAATCCATGTGGTGGTGATATCTTTTGCTGAATCTGTCTTCCCCTGCTTCCTCCTATTTCTATCTCTGCCTCTACCTCACATTTATGATTAAATAAAATCCGTACTATTGACTTTGGTGTATGGTCTTGTCTGCACCTTAATTCAGGCAGAGGCATCTCTCAACAATCGGATCCTAGCACAGGGTAGGCAGAATTTGGATGCCGAAGTCTAGGCAATATTTATGTTTTGAAACAAGACCTCAGTTCCAGAAGAAAATGGAAGTATTTTAACTCTTACATAAATATAATGATACAATGTTATTTTCAGTTTGTGTTTCTAGAAATGTACCTCACTGAAAAAAACCCTATGTTGAAAAATAATTTCAAGAGCCAAACAAATACAAAGTGAAAACTCCACTCATCTACAGCACAGGTTACAGCAAGTTCTGAAATCCATGTATTATAAGCTTAATTTTGACCACGAAGCTGTCCTATGAGCTGGCTTAATAGCCTGAACCAACAGACAATCTCAATAAAAGGCATCACCATGCACTTCACTTTCTTTTTAACTGTTTGAACACAAAGAGATCATAGATTCATAGAACAGTTTGGGTTGAAAGGGACCTTCAAAGGTCATTTCGTTTCAGCCTTCCCGCAATGAGCATAGAAAAGTTGTATTTGCACATTCATGACAAAATATTGCCCGATTGTGTTCAACAGGAAAGAGATTTTTTTTTCAGATGATAAATATTTTTGAGGTAAGTGGTTATAGAGAAACGGGGGAGTCTCTAGCACTGTTTAATTCTGTACCACCCATATCATGCTGGGGGTATGGTATTAGGTGGGAGCCAGGTCCAGCAATGGCAGGGTTGCCATCCTTTTGTGGGCTCCGAGGAGGAGGTGTACAAGTTTTGGGGTCAGCCTGGCACAGCCAGCCCCTCTCTGCCACTGGCAGTCTCTTCCCTGTTCCTCTGAGCAGAGTCTTTTCTGGGTTGGTGCTAGAAGACACAAAAGGAAGAGAGCAGCAGCACTGTGAAGTGGAGCCCAGCCAAGCTGTGTGGGGCCTACGCTGCAGCCACAGCAACTGCAGCTGCAGCCGGAACTGCCGAGGCTCCCACAGTGTCAGGCCCAGGAGAAGGGTCCCCTGACCCGCTTCAGAACCTACCTAGGTCACACCAGGTCTTGTCTTGTCCCTGTTTTTCCAGTGTTTTTGTGCTGGGGGAGGGAAGTTAAGCTGTGACTCTCCCTGACATATACTGCCTTTGTTTTCCCAAAAACCACGTGGCCCAGCATGGGACCAGTCACCATTTTTGCCTTTGTCTGGGAAAACCATGTTGGGCACTGTCTTTGGGAAGCGTTTTTGTTAGTTCAGTGACGAACACCCTTTTTTGTGCAAAACACTCTCTCTTTTGTACGCTCTTTCATAAATTTTTTTTGGTTATTGTGATTTTTCACTTAAGTGTGATTCTAGTTTATAATCTTCCCTAGTGTTTCCTCCACTATGAGCAGAGGGTGGGGGAAAGCGAGTAGCTTGAGTGGGTTTAATTTTCCTGCTGTGTTTTAAACTAGTACATTAAGAAAGGAAGGAATTTGACACCACTGAACACTTTGGAACATAGCCTTATTCCTAAATGAGCTAATTCTCTCATCAGTCTAATTTGCTGAGCAGCTAATAGTATCTTTTAACACCCACAATCACAGAATGAACTATGGAAATGAGGAATGCAAACAATTTATCCCACAACTAACCATGGACAGTGAGTATGGACTGCTCCAGATACACCAGTCATGAGCTCGTGATGCAGCTTGCAACCACCCGAGAGCACACCAACCCTCCTGCCTTGGAAGACATCTAGGATAGATAGAACCCACAGTCATGGACCTGATGAACTTGACAGAAATCTAGGAGGGACGGGTATTGACTATGGAAATTGTGCTTGTGTATATATCTCTCTATATATGTATATAGTTGGAAGGTGTAAGATCAAGGTATGATGTTGATGGTATAGGATAAGGGCTGGATAAAGTCTTGGCTACGGACGGGACAGGTTTAATTATTTGCAATAGCCAGGAGGGGCCATGGCTAGGATCCGGAAGTTATTCTATACCACCTCAAGTCACTGCCAGGGGCAGGAGTTAGGAAGTCTCTTCTGGGGAGAATGAGTTCCTTCCAGTCAAGTAAATGGGGCGGAGGGAGCGGTCCTGTAACCCTGGTTCTGAGGCTGAGAGCAGTCAGGTAACGTGCATTCTGAGCAATCACGTGTGAATTGTCTGCCTGTCTTTTATACTTTGTTATTATTATTGTTGCTGTTACTGCTCATTTTCTTATCACATTGTTCTTTCCAGTAAATTGTTCTTATTTCAACCCGTGATCTTTACTTTTTGTGACTCCTATTCTTCTCTCCATCCTGCAACGGGGGAGGGGGGAGAGTGAGTGGCACATGCTTTGGAGAGTCTCGGTGGGAGCACTAAATTAGGGAGTACCATTCTTAAACCATGCCACACCCATAGACAGAACTCTTTTTCTTTTGCTGTTTTTGATGCGTTTTATCAAAAAATATCCAGCTGTCAGGATAGCTGTCTGGGGAGTGAGAGAAATGAAAAAAACATTGTGTATCTGTGCACAGGCAAGACTACCGGTTCGGAACCTCATTTGGTATGGACTGATGCAGGATTGCCAAAGTCAGTGAAGCTGTATAATTATGCTGACTGTGGGTCGGCTCCTCTTTTCATTTATTCTGATGTTACACAACAGTTGGAAAATGAAGTAGAGTGTTATAAAAAGGCTGAAAGTAATTGTATTAGTCTCCTTCTGAAGGCTGCATATGATATATCCCCTGGTCTTAACTGTCAGAAGTGTAGAAAATTGAGCAGCAGCTTCTAGGTTGTGGCCCTGCACAATTATGAAGAAGGTGCTTCTGTTCATTTATTTTAGGAAGTAGGTATTGTCCTTGGAGAATATGATCAGATGAACCTCGCTCTCTCTTTTGCTTTGTATATTCTTCAGCCATACAAGCTCTGATCAACCTTGCAAGTGCCCTTTTGGATGTTGGCCTTCCTCCTTTGCAGATATAGAACAGAAAGAAAAGTCTTACTGTATCCTGAAATCCTTGTGATCTGTAAATCTAAGTCTCTGCAGCCCTAGGGACATTTCAACAATGTGAATCAAGTTCTATTCCACTTGCAAGCTAAAGATACAAAAATGGTGATGCTACTTTCCAGATTAAAGAAGCATCAATAGAAACGTATCAAGAATCCTGGTGCTTTAATAAGAGCTGCTATATATAATAGAATATGGATAGGGTAATATATACGTGCTTTCCCCAATCACAGCAAAAGGATCAGCACAAGAAATTGGTAGCAGGATTTTCTGTCAGCTCTTTTTTTATTCTATTTTATTTTTTTCTGGTGAAAAGTGATCCCAGCAGACTGCATGAAGGGGAGCCATGAATGAGACAGAGCATGCTCTAAAGGTCTATTAGTCCATTGTGCAGTACATTTTAAGTTAAAAGACTTCAGAAATTATAAGACAGGCCATAGCTCTATGTACAGAAAATAAGTATCTTTGGACAACCTTGTAACATTGAGGTGACAGGCTTTCTCTGTTGATATGAACTCTTTAGGTCTTTGAAAAACACTGAATGAGTGTTAAGAACTAGGGACCAGAGTATCACCCATCGAAAAACTGGAAAAGAAATGATGGACATGTACGACATAGTATTTTTGAACCACACTAGAAGTGGTGAGCTAATAATAGAGTGGTCCATTATTATACTTCCCCATTTAAACTTGCAGGATCCATGTGACTTCTTTTGACTGACTCTTTTGTCTCACCACTTATTGTTTTACTTTCCAAAGAGTGACTGACCCCTCTTGATAAAAAAAGTCTCTTTCCTAAAATGGATGATACATGTCCCAGACACATCGAAAGAGAAATTCACAGCTAAATACATTCAGGAGCAAGTCAAGTATTTTAGACTCCTACAGTCCAGCAGTCTACTCCTACAATTCACACATCACCTAATCAGGTTACCAAACTTTTACTGTAGGAAACCACTGACTTTCCAGAAAAATTCTTGCTGTTTTCATTATTTCAAACCTCGTGTGTCACACGTTGTGTGTATCAACATCTTGCTACTGGATAACAGTATTGGAGGAAGTTGTTTGTAATAGGCTACTGCCTGTGAAACTATCGACTATTTCCATAGATCAATTTCGTTCTTCTAGTGGCCAACACGCTTTGCTCCAATCTCCATTGGTTGCCCAATTTATTTTTACTACAATTTAAAAGCCAGTCAATCTTTAAATTGCGAGTCACCTTCTGAGAAGGAATACTTTGATAGCTGCTTTCAAGTTGAAAGCACTGATCTATATTACACACTTCCTGCTTGATAGTCTGAATATGAATGTCGTAGTTTGGACATTTAAAAGTACACTTATTTGCCCGCACATGATAAATAGCTACATGCCCCAAATGGTGAACATTAAGGGACATTATTTTGATACAGCTATTTTCTTTTTTTTGTGTGTCGACAATAAATTTCAGTTTTCTGCAGCAACAGAAGCCTTGTCTCCTGAGCACTTGGCCTGACCTGTTAAAGAAAGCTGTGCTTTACACAGACTTACATTTCATAAGAGAAGCAGAGATAAATCTAAGGTGGCTTTTTTTTTTTTTCTTTAAGCAAGGGTAAATTGCATTCTATAGTTTTTTATAAACCAGAAAAATCAGCAACTCAAATATTTTGCTATAGTTACTGAAGTGATCTGTCAAGAAGAGTAGTGACTACACATTGAAAATAAAAACCAAACCAGAAGGATTTATGCAAGTTATATAATGAAATAAATTATATTAAAAGAAAGCTTTTCCAAGAGTTTTCTAGTATCTAAATGTAAGCCTTACTCTTTTATACTTTAACCAAAATGTGAAATGAAACCTCTTGGTTTTATTCCTATAAACTGCTCTAATCACACTCTGCTTCCTATAACGTGTCCCAATTTAAACTCTAGACTCCCTATAACCATAATGTGTTGTTGGAAACCTAATAAAGTGGGACAATTTATCTGTCAATGACCACAACCACTATGCATAATTCAGTGTGAGACCTCTGTATTTCCACTTTACTGTAAGGAAACAATAAATTCTCTCTGGGACCTCTTCATTATATGCATTAGCAAATGGTATTTGATTGGCAGCAACGCTGCTTCTGAACTGTGCTTGTATCATATCCCTTCAGTCTGCCAAGCCCAAACACCAGGGAAATGGAGAGGTGAAATGACAACCACGTCAGAAATATTTCAGTGGGCATCCTGAACCTAGTGAATTTGTGCTCCATCTAGCTGGGAGGAGAATGGGGATCTTGTGTCTTACAAAAAACTCAGGTAGTTTTCATGAACAAGAACGCTGTCTGCCACATTATAAGGTCAGTCACAAAGAAAGCATCACTGCTGGGTTTCTAATCATGAATCTCATGCTCATTAATAATACACAAAAGAACATCAAACCTTTCTAAAACAACAAGCCCAGAGCTTTGCTGTAATACCTCTGCCAGCACTTCTCCTCTGCACTCCTGAAGACACATATTGTGCTTTTGACAGAAAGAGTGAGTGCTGAATACTACCACAGGCTTGCTTCCAAGCACAGCATGTGAATAATAGATGCAGAATTCAACAAATTTAAAAATAGTGAAAAAAATTAATTATTAACTGAAGATCATGGTTGCGGGCAGAAGACAGATGACAGAGTGAGCATGAGCCACTCAATGTACTGTACTGCTACTTTAGTTTTTGTGTTCAACAGAATCTTCAAGCACATGACAAAGCTTGTGGCATTGTCCTTCAAAGTCCTCCATGAAGGCATGAAATGGAGAGAAACTCCAATCAGTATGACAGCTTTATTCACACTGGTGACATGAAAAAGATATTCATTCACAGTGAGAGACGTTAGGGTCAGAATAAAAAAAACCCCAAAGAACAAAGACCCCTAAGACTTTGGTACTCGGACACCTGTCTCTCGAGACACTTAAAGCGGGATTAGTAAACCTGTATGTATGTAAATGTTTCTGCAGGGTGTAGGCAGTCCAGTGATTTGCCATTGGGTCTGGGTTTGCGAACTGCTAACACACAAAAGCTGGAAAAGACAAGACAGTATCTTAGGTGCCTTGGGCAACGTATCTGGGGATGTTTTTCATTTTGAAAATTTGCCTAATTTCCTTCTCAACAGCAACTAACTAATAAAACTGTACTGGTGACATCAGAATATAGGGGAAGCAGTGAATGAGCTGTTCTTATACAATCATTAGATACACCAAATGTAAGCATTTGCTTACAGTGATGTTTTACCCCTTTGCGCAAAGTACCTGACATTTTTTTCTCACAAAACTTTAATGAGCATAGCAGTAACTTCATTAAAGCTAAATGGAACACAGCTTTGTCATCCCAGATGTATAAAACATACTGGGTGGGTTTTTGTGGACTTGTTTTATTATAGCTACAGGGCAAAGAATAACCTGTTCATAAGCCCACGCCTAGCAGCCTTTGGGATGTTGCCACATCTGAGGCAAAGCACTATGGCTTGTAAGCCTCAAATAGCCATGCAGAAGTGTAAAATGCTTGAGCCACACAGAACTTCAGGGACATTTAGGTAATTAGGCAAATGTGTACTGGTGTGCTAGGAGCAATGTATCAGAACACTTTCACAAGACATGGTGAGAGGCCTCAATAAGAGCCTCCTTTTCATCAACTGATAAAGTCTATCACTAGCTGTGGAACAAAGGGAAAGAGTAATATCAAATGAATCACAAGTACAGCTTCCTGCCACGCTAGTGAAATAATACATTCTTGTCAGAAGTCTTTCATCCAGCCATTTTAAAAGAAATGAGAACAAGCTGTAAGAAGAGAAGAGACCACTAGGAGAACAGTGGTGTTACTGTAACTTTTTATCGCTGTCACACTACTCCATCATTAGGTTGGGTATACTTTTCTAGCTTCCCCTTCCAAGAGCTGCCAATGAATTTAGAGAAGTGAAATATAAACTTTTATCATCTACCTCTTGGATTCAAAAAAAATCCCTCCAAATAACCCAAGGTAAGGACAAAAACTAGCTGACTAGCAGTGTTAGTCATCTTCATAAAACATAAAAGTGTACAGCAAAAGGATTCTGGTTTCCTAGGCCATGAAATGTAACTCTTCTTCACTGGTTTATACTGGTTGTTCTTGAAAACAATACAAGATATAACTTCCTAATGAGGTAGAATAGCTGATGAAATCTAAGAATCCAGTTTAAAAAAAAAAAAGTACAATAAAAAAATATTTTTATTGGCATTTTTAATTCTGATATGTGTCCAGACAAGACATATCTATTAGAAAGTGAAAGACTTCCCACTCTGTGCTGAGGCTGAGAATTTAATTTGCTTTAAAAAGTTAAACGAATGGTACAACAGAACAACCATATTTATCAATGTTACATACTACAATACTGTCTGTTGCATTCTTAAAAATGGAAGTACAGTTGTGTTACAGATGCCAAAAATGTAATTGCTATTAAAAATGTCTTAATGGTACAGTATGCTCAGGTCTGCCTATAACCACTGTTCTACCCATTTTTCTTCTCCCTACAAATGCCACTTATGGGGAAAGAAAAGTGTGTATCATCTACCCCTTTGCACAAGCGCCATGCATAATGTAATTACTATGATTTTCTGCACCTCAAAAGTGCAACCATTTCCCATAACTACACAGAGGAAGAAAATAACTGTAATTCAAATTACTGTACAAGAGACAGTCCTTACTAATATAGCACTTATCACTTAAGATGACATTGAATAACTATGGATAGCATTAGTATTTTCAATTCAGGTGGTTCTACACTCAATTATTAACCAACTCTACCTCATGTTCCCTTGGACACTAATTACTTCTGGTCATGCGACTCAGGAAATCTGAGCAAAACTGTAACACTGGTCCTACTGAGTACTACCCACCTAGGTAAGGGGGAAACAATAAGCCAAGGGATATATGCCATAAGTACAGCCCACGCTAACATCTTACTCACTGTAGCTTTAGTTGTTAGAGCCAAGAAGGCAAAACAAACAAAATCTGCAGTGTTTGGAGGTTTTCCTAATACTGTCTTAGCAAGTATTACTAAACAAATCTAACATTCAAGCTAAAATGTTTTACTTTGCAGAAAAATGCTGAAAAAACATTATTAAAAATCTCATGGAAATTGTTTTATCTGGTAAAAATTGTAAGCATTAAAAAAAAAGGTAAGAAAAGCAATTCTAACCAGATGTTTTCAATATGTCTACATGAAACATTTTGTAACAAAATCGTAGGTCTAAAGCTTTAATTGGCAGACAGTAAAGTCTGATGGGAAAGTAAAGGTCTTTTAAATACCTAGGAATGAAAAGCAAATTGAGTTAGCACAGTATAAGATGCAAGTTATTATACAGTCTCAATCCTGTTTTATACAGTTCGGTCTTTAAATAACATGTCTAGAAGAAAATATGAATCTCCTTTCTTCAAGTGACTCATGCTCTTTTCTCACAAAGTAGTCAGGGCTATTACACTTAACAGCAGGCTTTCTGCTTAAGGGTTTCTCAAATGTGGATGATACTAACAGTTACTATGCAACAATGTACAATTTCCTCTTCCTCTTGTCAAACCCAAATATCAGTAACTAGCCATGAGAGAACAAGTCTTCATTGGGCAACTTTCAAAATTATCTTTTCTGCAGAAAGAATTTCTACTATCTCCAAGAAAATGCCCCCCACATGGAAACATAAAAGACTTACTGAAGTCTCAACAATATGTACTATGCAACTGTATATTTTCATTGATACATTTAAAATTCTGCTCAAATGCAACTAATTCACTGAAAAGAAACAAAAAAAGGAGTTTTAGATGGCTCGTGTCACAGTTCCTGACTGATGTCACTTCTCAATTTCCCACATCTGCTATTTTTGTACCATCACTTGTCCCTATGCCATGTACACTGCTTCAGCTGTATTTCACCTAACAGACTCAAAATCAGAGATGGCTTCTAAAGCAGGAGGCAAGACAGGAAGCCAGAACTTTGCTCTCTACAACTACCTGGCAGGAAACTGTAGTCAGGTGAGTGTCAGCCTCTTCCCCAGGCAACCACTGAAAGGATGAGAGGACAAGGTGTACTATGGAAGACTCCGTCTGGACATCTGGAGGACTTTCTTTAAGAAAAGGGCTGTTAAACATTAGAACAGACTCTCCTGGGAGGGGGTGGAGTCACCATCCTTGGACACATTTGAGAAACGACTGCATGTGGCACTTAGTGCCATGGTCTAGTTGGCAAGGTCAGTCACTTAGTGCCATGGTCTAGTTGGCAAGGTGGTGATCATTTAAAGGCTGGACTCAATGACCTCAGAGGTCTTTTAAAACCTAAGTGATTCTGTACCCCAGTGTCAGGTAACAGCTGATTTTTCTAAGCAAGATGGTCATGTGATACTGTAAGGATTCTAGGAAATATTACCTATTCATTGAACTTTGACTAGTTTGCACTTATAAACTTTTACCTGAGATCATCCCAGGTATAAAAATTACCCAACAGCAAACGCTCATCTCCATTCTACGTAGGAAAGACAGATGATCCTGGTCCACTGTGGTACATTTACTCGAGCAAACTCTGATTATCTGCGAAGACATGGCATCTGAATCCTTTGGGTAAGTAATGCACCTAAATATATTCTCAGTAGGATCACAGACACCGAGCTAATAAAAAAATTATTTGAGAACAGCTATTATGATCATTATTATCTTTTATTATAGGCCTCTACTCTCACTCCTAGCGGGATGCATGCATTTAAATTACAATGTATTGGCTATCACAAAAGATGATAACCTTTGACCACTTAACTTCTCCAAAAAGGTATGGATTACATGTTTCTCCAATTTTGGTTGATGGTGAATTTGAATCTTTTCTTCTGTCAGGGTATCTACAAGCATCTGTAGAACGGTATTTGGGGCTTCTTTTGCTTTTTCTTTCTCCTCTTCCTTACTGATTTCGGAAGAAGTGAAATCAGCACTGTTGCTTGCTACTCAGTCTCCTTTCCCAAAAACTGGGTTAAGATGTCTCCCTGCTAGTTTCCCAACACTTTAACTACCCATCTTTTGCTCAAATCCTACTTGCTAACTTCTCTCCTGAAAGTACTCAAGGATTTAATAAAGCCATTTTAATAACACAGTTCCAATGCTTTCCAGTAGAAGTTGCATGCATGAATTCTTTCTTTCAATTTCCTCTTTCTTCCCTAGAACTAGAAGAAACAAATGGAAGACGATCTCTTGTTTGCCTTGCTACTGCCACCTCTGACTCAATGTACCATGTGCAATTTAGAAAGTGGATGGTAGGTTTTTCCTGCAAGGATCACCTGACTGCCCACCCACCATTGTGCCAATGACTCGTTCACCTGCCCGATGCACTGGTCACTCATTGCACGTATGCTACATTGCACGCTGAGATTTTTTCTTTTACTTTTTTCAGATGTTTCAAAAAGTACGGTAAGTTGCACTATTTATTTGTTCACAGCAAATAACTGCACTATCAGGGCCTAGATCTTGCCATGTGGAACTGGCATAGAAAGAGTCGTTGGTAAATACTTTCAAATGAAAATTACCCGGCCACACCCATCTAGAAGAAAAACAACAGGCTACTGGAAGATGTCAGAATTGCAAAATCATTAGCATCCACCCATGGTGCTTTAGTAGTCAAAATGTATCAGAGAGGCTTGTAATAAAACCTTCTATAACAGAATTGCTTCAGACTTAAAACATGATTTATTTTGAAGCAAAACTAATAATAACAATCACATAAAGTGCAGTAAAGGCATAAATGTCACATGTTGAGAAAGACAATTTTCACCAATCACTTAGAATCTGTTACACCAACTTAAATGAAGAGTTAACCAGGGATTTTGAAGTAACAATCATGTTACAGTTGATAACTTCTGGTTTTGTTAACCAGAAGTACCTAAAAGGATTTCTTTTCCAAAGCTAATACATTAGTTATAGCTTTTCTTTATAGAAACTTCAAAACAATGCAAATCAATCAACTGAATAACCCTTCTAGAGCAGAACTATGTTTATGTGGTATTTAAGGAGTAGTTACTGACATATTCAAGAAAAATATTCTGACTCATGAGTACCTGAAACTGTCATGTAATCACTCTAAGTATTTCAACTCCGTATGTCTCCGGAGTTTCTGGAGTGTGTTGATGTAATGTAAGACATGCATGTTTCTTCTGACAGACCTATTACAGACAGAACAGTATTGAGGTCTATGGAATTTGCAATTTAGACTACTTTCCCTGGTACAGAATCAAAACCATATTATTAGTAATACTAGCCCTTCATGAAAGTGAACAAGCTGTGATCTCTTCTACTCCAGGGTTCTTGTTTACTAGGTGTTTGTTTATGATAAGAAACCTGTTCTGGAACCATAAACAATTATTTCCTCTTAGAAAAAAGTGTTTATGGATCTGAATGCAGAATCAGCAAGGAAATAAGAGATGCTGACACTTCCTTTTACCCAACAGATCAGTTAATGACCATGACAGGCTAAGTATTTCTTGTTGCCTAAGGGATTTGAAGGCACATCTCTTTTGTAAACTACTTAACATGCCTCAATCAAAGTCTAAAATGGGATTTCTATTTCACTCAGAACTGAACTGCATAAATTCTGGAGGTGAAAAAGCTTTCTGCTATTCCAGGATATGGGAATTTTACAGTATATGAGAAGTTTCACATGACCAAAAACACTAGGTGCAGGAACAGTCATTTACTTGTATTTTCCATAAGGAAATTTCAGTTTAGAAGATGCAAGTACAGAATGTAGTATCACAGACTGCCCTTGTGTGCAGAGTGCCTTTAATAAGCCAGCCAGTGTGTGTACAGAGGAATCATGTGCCTGAGTCACTCCTGTCTGCACTCCATATGCTGAAAGAGAAGAAGATGCAATCGGAGTTCAGACAACGCTTCAGTTTTGAACATTTAGGGAAACCTTTTTTACTTTGAAAAGGACATTGCTAAGTTTCGCCGTTTTGAGGTTAACGGAGAACCATCTCATTCAGAGATTTTAGCAAATCAGTCAAAATTGTTACTGTTGTCATTAAAACAGAGAGTTAGAGAAAGCTAATGAGACTCTGAGCTCTTTCTGACACGAGTATTCAGAACAAAGCTAAGAGAGCTAACGTACCTGGAGAGCAGAAAGGTGGTAGTTGGTAGAGGAAGGACTAGTTTTTATTTCAGGAATGATGCTGATATACAAGAATAAACATTTCTCCTGAGAAAATATCTTATTCAAGCATATTTTTCTATTTAATCCTTCTGGATTACATTGCCATTCATCTCCACGTGAAGCCATAGGTTCAGTTTGTTCTCCAACATGCACTCCATCAACAGAGGCTTCTATGAGCTTTCTGATTTACAGGAAAGCTTATCAGGTGCTATAGCTCTATGTGAGCTCTGCATCAGCCACTCCTCCCAGTTTTGTATCACCAGACTGTATGCCCTTTTCATCCCTTGAGGAGATCCAAACACAAAATTCACTGCTCCAGTGCTGGTTTGTGAGTGTCCAAAGTTCTCTGGACCCATAAATGAACGAATGCCATATAGTCACATCTGCAAGCAGTTTATCATCCTTGACATACACAGATGGGCATCTCTAAAGCAGTAATTCTACTAGTGTCTGATGTAGGTAACTTATGTAAATTAGACACATTACACATGGAAAATATCGCTTCTGATGTAGATTTGTTCTGCATTGACAGGTACACCTTATGTCTCTGGACATCCTAAGCGTAAAATTCTCAGTCAGACAAAACATCAAGCTTACACATTGTAATTTTTGAGTACAGAACTCCAGAAAGAGCACAAGCAATGGAGGTAAAGCAAGTATTACATAGTTTGAAGGTTGTGGTGTCACACTAAAATAATGTATTTCTACTTCAATTACCTATTCACTTTGCTAAAATTTATCAGCCCTGTATGACGGGATGAACTGAAATAACAGGGTGGCAGCTAAAAGACTGTTTGCATGAGCTGACGACGAAGAATAATTTTATTCATAGGATAATCATACATCTCTATGTACCAGAACAGTTATGTTTTTTTCCCAAGAATTTTGAAATAAACGCCTAGTATATTTGGCCAACCACTTGTGTTGTGTTTAGAAATGGTATTCTCCAATTTAGTTCACCCACTAAAACCACGTGCTGCTCCCCTTCTCCACTCCCCTCCACCCTGAGTGCACCAGAGCAGGGAATGGGAGGCACAAAAGGTAAGGCTGAGGTAAGAACAATTTACTGGAAACAGCAATGACGTTAAACAAACAGTAGCTGCAACAATACCAATGACAGAGGGTACAAGAAAAGTAACTATTCACAAGAATCCCCCCATCCAACATCAGACAATACTGGATGGCTCTCTGCCATGCTTATTTGACTGGAAGAAGACC
>VZTA01019722.1:7383-17652 GCA_013398855.1 Mohoua ochrocephala
CTCCGCTCGGCACCCGCAGCCCCCCGAGCCACCCGTGCCTGTCCCTGTCCCCTCTGCAGACCTGGGCACGCCCAGCCCCTGCCTGAGCGTGGAGTGCGCCTTCGGGGCCACCTGCGTGGTGAAGAACCAGGAGGCCGTGTGCGAGTGCCAGCAGCAGTGCCAGGGCCGCTACGACCCCGTGTGCGGCACCGACCAGCGCACCTACGGCAACCCCTGCGAGCTGGACGCCATGGCCTGCGTGCTGCAGAGGGACATCAGGGTCAAGCACAAAGGGCCCTGCGGTAAGATTCGGGGGGTCGTCGTTGTTTTGGTGTGGGTCGTGGCCTGTGACCTCGAGAGGGACACCGGGGTCAAGCGTGAGGGGCCTTGTGGTGAGATTTGGGCTGGGGGATTGTTTTCTTGTTGTTGTTTTGTTGTTCGTGGCCTGTGACCTCAAGAGGGACACCAGGGTGAAGCGTGAGGGGCCTTGTGGTGAGATTTGGGCTGGGGGATTGTTTTCTTGTTGTTGTTTTGTTGTTCGTGGCCTGTGACCTCAAGAGGGACACCAGGGTGAAGCGTGAGGGGCCCTGTGGCGAGATTTGGGCTGGGATTGCTGTTTGGTTGTTGTTTTGTTGCTGTTTTGTTGTTTCTCTCCCGTTTGCCCCAGCCCAGGCTGGCGTGCAGGGAGCCCGCAGTGACCCAAGTACAGACGCGGCACTGCCCGTGGGGCCAGAGGGGTTTGGGTCGTGTTTCAGCTCGGCAGGAGGGTGGTGGGAGAGGATCTGGAGGGGTTTGGGTTGTGTTTCAGCTCGGTAGGAGGGTGGTGGGAGAGGATCCGGGATCCACCTTCCTCGCTGAGGGATGTGAGGCAGTGGGAAAGCTCGGGATGAGTCGGGAGCTGTCCCTCCGTGCACACCAGGCCTGGCGCTGTCCCCTTACCCAGGAACCTTCCCCGAGCTGCCCTGGAGAGAAGGCTCTGGGCTCAGGGGTGAAGTCAGCAGGATCCGTCCCAGTCCCTGAGGAGAACCCACCATGGAAATGCAGCTCAGAGCTTTCCACGGAATAGAACCACAGAATGGCTGAGCCAGGAGGGATCCCCGAATCCACCCCAAAAAATCCCACCCTGGGAGCGTTGTCCAAACGCTCCTGGAGCTCTCAGGGCCCTGCCCATTCCCCGCTCCAGGCACTTCCATCTGCTCCCTGAGCCAGCACAGCTCTGCCACTCAGGGTTTGCAGCCAGGCAGAGCCTGGGCTAAGCTTGGTTCTTCCAGAACCAAATCTTGGCGATGTCGAGGCAGAGCTGGGCTAATTGCAGGTTGATCAAATACAGATCTTCTGCCCCAAACCCTCAGGCTGGGAAGCAGGAGGTGGCTGTCCTCAGCATCCCCCGTCCCGAGCTGCAGATCCCGCGCGTGGCTCGGGGTTTGTGCCACGGATAAAAACCTCCAGGCCAACAGCACCAACCGAGCAGGGGGTTGGTGCCTCCTCCTCCTCCCCCATGCCAAGGCAGCAGCTGCTGTGTGGAAGAGAAAAGCAGGAAAAGCACCTTGGAGCCAAATTCCTGGTGAAATGACTGGCAGGGAGGGAAGGGAGGTGTTGGAAGGAGAAGATGAATCAGTGAATACCCAGGAGTCGGGGGATGTGCTGCCTGGTGTCTCCTGCAAGGAGGGAGAGCTGCTCGGAGAGGGGAATTTTTACATAATAAAAGGGCTTTTTTTGTGCCCCCAGCCTGGCTGTGAGTGTGTCAGGTGTGATGTTCCACCTGCAGCCAGCGAAATAATCGAGCTGGAGGTGGAATCCCCCTTCCCACCTCGATTTCCTGTGGGAATCTGCTGCCCCTCTCCCCTCTGGAGCCTGTGGCTGATTTATTGCTCCCTGTAATTGTGCTCTCTCCCACCCCTTTAGCTCTGGGAGCCACAGTGACGGTGTTCAGCCCGTTTCTCCTGGCCCTGGTGGCTTTTAGGAGGAGTTCTTGCCTTTCTTCCAGCCTCTCCCTGCTCCTGCATCCATCCCTTCCTCGCCCCGAGGCTGCCGCTCCTGACATGCTGGGGGAGGAGGGCGCAGCGAGCTTTTATTTCTGCGTTATTTGGGTTTAGAGCTGCGTTAGGATGGGATTTTGGGACGGAATTCTTCCCTGGGAAGGTGGGGAGGTTGCCCAGAGAAGCCGTGGCCGCCTCATGTATGGAATTGTCCAGGTCGGACAGGGCTTGGAGCCACCTGAGACAGCGAAAAGATGTCCCTTAAAAAGCCGAGCTTCAATTCCAGACAATTCCACGAGCCTGCCACGAGCCAGCAACGCCTTCCCTGCTGTTTTAACGCTGCTTTTGTCCCTTGCCGTGCACAGACCGCTGTGGCAAGTGCCAGTTCGGGGCCATCTGCGAGGCGGAGACGGGGCGCTGCGTGTGCCCCACCGAGTGCGTCCCCTCGTCGCAGCCCGTGTGCGGCACCGACGGCAACACCTACGGCAGCGAGTGCGAGCTGCACGTCCGCGCCTGCACCCAGCAGAAAAACATCCTGGTGGCCGCCCAGGGGGACTGCAGTGAGTTGTGCCAGCGTCCCCTTTGTCCCCCTCGTGGCTCCGGCAGCGCGGGCGGAGGATGCTCGGCCGCGCTCCGGTCGCCCGCGGCGTTTTTATCTCATGGATTTGGTTGCTCGCGCACCCTCAGGAGGGTTTTTCTTCCTCCCCTCCCCTTTTCTGGGTGATTTTACCTTTGGAATAATTTGATGTTTTGAGCCCCATCTGGGTTTGTGATGCACAGAGGGAAGTGCCCCTCCCCGCCCCCCCCAACCCCGCCCCGTGTTATTTGTCTGAGCCAAGCAAAGAAATTGGATTAATGTCCGTGGGGCCGAGTCAGGAATTAGGCTAAAAACGTGTTAACAGCCAGCAGCAGAACCGAGAGCACCAGGCTCTGTTTGATCCTTTCCCTCCCCTCCATCCCCTGGGGTTAATTCCTCTTTGTTCCTGGTTTCCTCCCCACTCCCCAACCCGGGGAGCTGTCTGGGCTAATTTCTTAATGAATTAAAAGCCCCGCTCGGCTTCTTCATTAGGACAAAAAGCCGCGGTGGTTCGAGCCTCATAAAAACCCATCCAGCTGGGGCTGGGTGTTCCAGGGGTGAGAGATTCTCCATGAATTTGGGGAAGGATGGGGCAAGAACGAGCGATTAAATGGGATTTCTTCACCAAAAAGAGCTGCTGGGAGTCAGGGTGGGCACCCGACCCTCATAGATGGGAGCTCATGTGGGTTAAATACGGGATAACGCGACGTTGACGTCCCCATCTCTGCCACGCCACGCTGGTGGCCTCGGGAGCCTCTCGGGTGGCTGAGTGTGTCCCCTCCCCTGTGCCCCAGAGTCGTGTGGCAGCTCCGTGTGCTCCTTCGGCAGCCGCTGCGTGGGCGGGCAGTGCCTGTGCCCCCGCTGCGAGCGCCAGCCCCCGGCCCCCGTGTGTGGCACCGACGGCGTCACCTACGACAGCCCCTGCCAGCTGCGGGTGGCCTCATGCCAGCTGCAGAAGAGCATCGAGGTGGCCAGGACGGGACCGTGCGAGGACGGTGGGTTGGTGCCGTTTCTCTCCGTGGGTTCGGGGGAAAGGGAGGAAGGACGGAGGGTTTGTGCGCCGGGAGCTTCCCTCGCTGCCCCTCTGTGCCCTGTGAGAGCCCAAAAAACCCCAAAACAGCAGGTCCTGTGCCAGGCATGCTTCCCTGCTGCCCCACCGTGCCCTGTGAGACCCCAAAAACCCCTGAAACGGCAGGTCCTGTGCCAGTCACACTCCCCTCGCTGCCCCTCTGTGCCCCACAGGACTCCACTGTGCCTTCTGAGATCCCCAAAACCCCCCAGAGCAGCAGCTCCTGTGCCAGCCCCTTTCTAATTCCAACTCCCATTCCACTATCCCAGCTTTTTCCAGTCCTATCCAACCCAACCCTTGGACACTTCCAGGGATCCAGGGGCAGCCACGGTTTCTCTGGGCACCCTGTGCCAGGGCGTCCCCACCCTCACAGGGTGGAATTTTTTCCCTATATCCCACCTAAATTTCCCTTTTTTCGGTTTGAAGCCATTCCCCCTTGTCCTGTCTCTGCATTCCTTGCAAACATTCCCTCTCCAATGCCATCCCTGGCATCCTGGCCCCTGGAGCTGGGCGACCTTTAAGGTCCCTTCCAACCCAACCCAACCCAACCCAACCCATCCCGTGGCTCTGTTGACTCAGCAGAGCTCCAGGGAAGGTTTCGGGGTCACCTCTACCTTGCTTGGCGAGCCTAAAAATAGAGAACCCGCTGAGTTTTCCCACTTTGGGGAAAAGCTGTGGATTCCTGCTGGCACAAGGGAGGGAGCCGAGGTTCCCTGGCTCGCGGCACGCGCGGCGCAGGCGAGGGGAAGCGCGTCAGAGAGGGGGAGAGCAGGCGGAACGGGGCGTTTGATCCCAGCCCTCCCGGGGGGATTCCAGGTTGCTGTCCCTCTGGAAGCAGAGCCTGAATAATTCTCTGTGTAATGCCAAAGCCCAGCCTTTGATCACTCCAGAAAAAGGGCCAGGTTCCCCTTCCCCCTCCTCCGCTTTTCCCCTTCCAGCAGCCTTTGAAATCAGCCACGTCTCTGCTGCTGCTGCTGCTGCTGCTGGAGCTCGGAGCATCCTGCAGAGCTTCAGGCATTTCAAACCTCTCCCTGCGCCGACTTCCAACCCCAAATCCCAGCCCTGCCCCAGCTCCACATCATCCACAATGTCCCTGTGCATGGAGGGTTTGGGATGGGGGAAAGGAGTTTGGTCAAGGCATGGAGGGTTTGGGATGGGGGAAAGGAGCTGGGTCAAGGCATGGAGTGGAATTGTCACCAAAGCAAGTGGCAGCTGTCCCTGCTGTCCCTCCTGGCAGCTGGGTGACCCCAGGGTCCTGGTTTGGCTCCTGCTGCGGGAGGAGGAGCTCAGGCCACCTGCTAAAGCCCCTTTGCCGTTTTATTGCCACAACCCGGTGCCAGCAGTGGGACATCTGCCTTGTCCGGGGGACGGGGATCTTCCCTGCGGCCCCGGCATCAGATCCCACTCCACGTGGGCCAGGATTTTGGGGCCGAAAGGTGGAATCTGCTGGGATTTGGCTGGGTCTGTGCTTTCCCTGTCTTCGAGCCAGGGGAGGGCTTCGTCCCCATCCCCTGCACGTCCCCCAGGCTCTGCCCCGCCGGGAGGGAGCCCCGTGTCACCACCGTGGTGCTCCTTGTCCCCAGAGTGCGGCTCGGGGGGCTCCGGCTCGGGGGATGGCAGCGAGTGCGAGCAGGAGCGGTGCCGGCAGTTCGGGGGCTGGTGGGACGAGGACGCCGAGGACGAGCCCTGCGTGTGCGACTTCACGTGCCTGGCAGTGCCCCGCAGCCCGGTGAGCCCTGCCCTCCTCCCCGGGCGGCACAGGCCGTGCCAGGGGCGGGCACCCCGTGCCAGGGGCCGCGCTGAGCCGTGCCCTCGCTGTGCCGGCAGGTGTGCGGCTCTGACGGCGTCACCTACGCCAACGAGTGCGAGCTGAAGAAGACGCGGTGTGAGAAACGCCAGGAGCTCTTCGTCACCAGCCAGGGAGCCTGTCGGGGTGAGTCCCCCACCCCTGGGAGCCAGCTCTCGTGGTGGGTGTGTCCCCTGGGTGTGTCCCCAGGTGTGTCCCCTGGGTGGGTCCCTGAGTGTGTCCCCTGAGGGCAGCCACCCCTTCTTGGCTGGGTGTGTCCCCTGGGTGTGTCCCCTGTGGCCAGCCACGCCCTCTTGGCTGGGTGTGTCCCCTGGGTGGGTCCCTGGGTGTGTCCCTGGGTGTGTCCCCTGAGGAAAGCCACTCCTCCTGGCTGGCTGTGTCCCCTAGTTTGTACCTGGGTGTGTCCCCTGGTTTGTCCCCAGGTGTGTCCCTGGGTGTGTCCCCTGAGGGCAGCCACCCCTCCTGCCCGGCTCTGTCCCCGGCTCTATCCTCAGCTCTGTCCCCAGCTGTGTCCCCAGTGCCCCCTCCCCAGGCACAGCAGGATTTGCTCACTGGGGACACCCCCCCGTCCCTTTCCTGTGCTGTCCCCGTGCCCCGCTCCCGCATTCCCTGGCCGAGGGTCGGACCTCACCTCCTGTTCCCAGCCCCTCCACGAGGATTTGTGGGAACGCCGCCGGATCCACGCGCACGTGCCGGGTGCCCAAGTGACCCGTGTGTCCCTGTCCTCCCCCCGCAGCCCTGGCCACCACGCCGCCACCCCTGCTGGTGCCGCACTGCAGCCAGACCGTCTACGGCTGCTGCCCGGACAACGTCACCCTGGCGCTGGGCGTGGGAGCGGCCGGATGCCCCAGTGAGTGCCACCGAGGGGGGCACCGAGGGACCTTCAGGGTGGGGTCAGAGGAGCAGCTGGAGGGAGGATTTGGGGTCCTGTCCCAGGGGAGGTGAGGCTGGACGCTCCCCGGCCGCAGAATCGTGGGATGTTGAGGTTGGAAAAGCCCTCCCGAGCGGCGGCGCTGCCGTGGTCACCACGAAATGTGTCCCCAAGTGCCACATCCACGGGTTTCTCGGACGTTTCCAGGGTGGTGATTCCACCACAGCCTGTTCTAATGCCTTCTAGCCAACAAATGTTCCACGATGTCCAACCTAAACTTCTCCTGGCACAACCTGAGGCCTTTTCCTCTGGTCCTGTCCCTTGTCCCCTGGGAGAAGGGACTGACCCCACCGGGCCACAACCTCACACTGCCTGTCCTTCCAAAAGCCCCCAGCCGGCTTCCAGGCCTAAATCCCTTTGGAATGCAGGAGGGCAGGGTGGTGGAGTCCCTTCTGGATGTCCCCAAAGGTCCCTCCAGGGCCACGCTGTGCCCTCGGTGCTCAGGGATTTCCGCCTGCCTGAGCGACAGGAATATTCCGTGATGGAAAATGTGTCCCCTGGGGACCTTCCAGAGGCCACCCCAGGCCCGGTGACAGGCGGGTGACCCCCTGTGCAGGAAGCTGAGCTGGCCAGTGGCTCATTAATATTTATTCCATAATTATCCGAGCATTTCGAAAGGCTCTCGACAGCTGAGGCTGCGGCTGCCTGGTGGGGGAACACATCAGCCCACGGAGACACAACTCCTGGTGTTCCTGGGCTGGGATAATGCCTGGCTGGTGGGCACGGAGTGCTGGATAATGGGAAGAGCAGCTGGATAATGGGAAGAGCAGCAGCTTTGGATGGCCAGGGCTGTGTGGGGTGGGCTGTGGGCAGAGCTGGGAGCTGCAGGAGCTGCGGAGGTGCTGCCCAGGGGGATGCTCCAGGCGACAGGAGCATTTCCAGTGATGGTCCTCGGGGTTTCCGATGGAAATCCTGCCCCCCAGTCCATGGGCTCAGCTTCCCAGCTGCCTGGGGCTCACATCCCACCAGTTTGTGTCCCGTTTCTGTCCCACCTGTGTCCCCGGGTTGGCAACAAATGTCCCTCAGGGGTTAATCACCACTTAAGGAGCAGCTGGGATCCCCTGGGACAGGTTTCTCCATGGCCATTCCCTTTCCCTGCCCCAGCAGCGCTGGGATGTGCTCACCCACCCCCTCCCTGCTGCTCCCCAGGTGTCCCTTTCTGTCCCTTTCCCACCGGGACAAGGACAGCGTCTCTCCGTCTATCTTTGGCTGCCTCCCCTCCATCAAGCTCCTCGTTAATGAATTAATAATCAGCCTCTAATGGCTTCCTTCCCTTTGATGTTAATGAGAGAGGAGCTCTTGATGACGGCGGGTTCAGCCCCGGGAGCCGGGAGGGAGGAGAAGCGTTGGGAGCAGCCGGTGCCGCGCGGTGCCAGCCGGTGCCACGCGGTGCCACGCGGTGCCACGGGGGTGTCCCCGCTCTCGCTGCCCTCAGGCACGTGCCAGTGCAACCCCTACGGCTCCTACGGTGGCTCCTGCGACCCGGGCACGGGGCAGTGCTCCTGCAAACCCGGCGTGGGCGGCCTCAAGTGCGACCGCTGCGAGCCCGGCTTCTGGAACTTCCGCGGCATCGTCACCGACGGCCGGAGCGGCTGCACCCGTGAGTGACAGGGAGGGGACGGGGATGGCACCACCCCCCGGGTGTGGCAGGGGTGAAACACCCCCTGTGAGTGTGGGAGGGACAGGGGTGGGACAGCACTGTGAGTGGGACAGGGGTGGGACACTACCCATGAGTGTGACAGGGGTGGGACATCACCACCCCATGAGTGGGACAGGGATGGGACACTCCCCTGAGTGTGACAGGGATGGGACACTCCCCTGAGTGACAGGGATGGGACATCACCACCCCCTGAGTGTGACAGGGATGGGACACCACTGTGAGTGTGACAGGGGTGGGACATCACCCTGAATGTAGGCACGGCTTTGGGATCGCAGTCGTAGGACCGTGAGCAGAAGCAGCAGCTCTGAACATCCTGGGCCCTTCTCCTCACTCTTTCCTTGGATTCCTGAGGGAATCCCTGGCTCCACAAATCCACCAGCAAAACAGTGGTGTTTTTCCCTATTCCCCACCCTATAACAGGTTTTTCCCCATTTCCCACCCTATAACTTTATTTTTTCCCCTTTCCCATCCTGTAACTGTGGTTTTTTCCCTATTTCCCACCCTATAACAGTGGGTTTTTCCCTCCTTTCACACCCTCTAACTGTATTTCCCCCTTTCCCATCCTATAGCAATGTCTTTTCCCCCCTTTCCCACCCTATAACTTCATTTTTCCCCTTTCCCACCCTGGTAACTGTGGTTTTTTCCCCTATTTCCCACCCTATAACTGCATTTCCCCCTCTCCCAGCCTGTAACTGCGACCCCGTGGGCTCGGTGCGGGATGACTGCGAGCAGATGACGGGGCTGTGCTCCTGCAGGACGGGCATCACGGGCATGAAGTGCAACCAGTGCCCCAACGGCAGCAAACTGGGCACCGCCGGCTGTGAGAAAGGTCAGGGGCTCCTGCGTGGCTGGGCTTCGGTGTCTGAAGGATTGGGATTTTGGTTGCTGTGTAATTGGGATTTTGGTTGCTGTGTAATTGGGATTTTGGTGTCAGAATAATTGGGATTTTAGTTCCTCTATAACTAGGATTTTGGTTGTATGACTGGGAATTTGGTTCCTGTATAACTGGGATTTTGGCTCCTGTATTTGGGATTTTGGTGTCTGTGTAATCGGGATTTTGCTTCCTGTATTTGGGATTTTGGGTTCCTTTATAATTGGGATTTTGGTGTCTGTGCAATTGGGATTTTGGTTCCTGTATAACTGGGATTTTTGTTCCTGTAATTGGGATTTTGGTGTCTGTGTATTTGGGATTTTGGTTCCTGTATAACTGGGATATTGGTTT
Source organism: Mohoua ochrocephala (assembly GCA_013398855.1). Lineage (NCBI taxonomy): Eukaryota > Metazoa > Chordata > Aves > Passeriformes > Acanthizidae > Mohoua > Mohoua ochrocephala. The sequence continues at coordinate 16,608 of VZTA01019722.1, forward strand.
CTCTATAATTGGGATTTTGGTTTTCATATAACTGGGATTTTGCTTCTGTATTTGGGATTTTGCTTTCTGTGTATTTGGGATTTTGGCTCCTGTGTGTTTGGGATTTTGGCTCCTGTGTAACTGGGATGTCCTCACTGGTCACCTCCCCTCCCTCCCTCCCCCAGACCCCTCAGCCCCCAGGTCCTGCGAGGAGATGCTCTGCGAGTTCGGGGCCTCGTGCGTGGAGGTGAACGGCTTCGCCCACTGCGAGTGCCCGTCCCCGCTGTGCTCCGAGGCCAACATGACCAAGGTTTGGGGACAGTACCCTTTGGGGGGGCTCGGGGGCGTTTGGGGTGGTTCTGACGTCTCTCTCCCACAGAATCAGGCAGGAAGTTGTTCCCTGCTGGGAAAGGGGGACGTGCCAGTCACAGATGTCCCCCCGCCAGGGACGCTCCGTGCCCCGCTGGCACCTCTGAGCTGCTCTGTCCCCCCAGCTGTGCCCCAAAGGAGCCCCTCCAAAAACACTTCCAGCATTTAGGGCCCCGTTCCCGTTGCTGGGAGGGGTCCAGAGGTGCAGCTCCGGTGTCCCCTGTGCCCCCAGGTGTGTGGCTCTGACGGTGTCACCTACGGGGACCAGTGCCAGCTGTTGACCATCGCCTGCAGGCAGCGCCAGCACATCACGGTCAAGCACGTGGGGCAGTGCCAGGGTGAGTGTCACTGGGACAGGGCCACTGATTGTCCCCAGGGCAGTGCCAGGGTGAGTGTCCACAGGGCAGGACCATTGAGTGTCCCCTGGGCAGTGCCATTGATTGTCCCCGGGGCAGTGCCACTGAGTGTCCCCAGGGCAGTGCCAGGATGAGTGTCACTGGGCAGTGCCCCCAGGGCAGTGCCACTGATTGTCCCCAGGGCAGAGCCAGCCCCGTATCCTGACGCCATCCCTGGCTCTGGCTGCCCCCTGTGCCTCTGTGGCACCCCTGGCACAACCGATGCCCATCCCAGGGTTTGTCACCCCCTTGCCCCGTGCCACCCCCACCTTTCCCCCCTCCTCGCCTCCTGTGTCCACTCC
>VZTA01019722.1:24277-35919 GCA_013398855.1 Mohoua ochrocephala
CTGTGAGGGTGGCACCGGGCCTCAGGGGTGGCACCAGGCCTGGGGGGGGCACCGGGCTGTGAGGGTGGCACCGGGCCGTGAGGGTGGCACTGGGCCTGGGGGTGGCACCAGGCCTGGGGGGGGCACTGGGCTGTGAGGGTGGCACTGGGCCTGGGGGGTGGCACTGGGCCGTGAGGGTGGCGCTGGCTATGTTAGGGTGGCACTGGCCTCATGAGTGTGACACTGCCCTGTGAGGGTGGCACTGGGTCTGTGAGGGTGACACTGCCCCATGAGGGTGGCACTGGCCATGTGAGGCTGACACTGGGCCTGTGAGGGTGGCACTGGCCCATAAGCACAGCACTGCCCTGTGAGGGTGACACTGCCCATGAGGGTGGCACTGCCCCCGTGAGGGTGGCACTGCCCCATGAGGGTGGCACTGCCCCGTGAGGGTGACAGTGCCAATAAGCACAGCACTGTCCCGTGAGGGTGACAGTGCCCCATGAGGGTGACAGTGCCCATGNACACTGCCCCTGTGAGTGTGGCACTGCCCCCGTGAGTGTGGCACTGCCCCGTGAGTGTGGCACTGCCCCATGANCGGCCCCGCCGTGCCGAGGGACCGTGACCCCTCCCCGCGTGTCCCCTCAGGGTGGCCGAGCGCACGGCGGCCACGGGCGGCCTGCGGGGCTGCATCCGCGTGCTGGGCATCAACAACCGCGTCTACGACCTGCGCGACGGCGCCGGCGACGTCCTCTACGGCTCCGCCGTGGGCGAGGGCGGCAACGACCCCTGCGAGCCCAACCCCTGCCACCACGTGCATCCGCGTGCTGGGCATCAACAACCGCGTCTACGACCTGCGCGACGGCGCCGGCGACGTCCTCTACGGCTCCGCCGTGGGCGAGTGCGGCAACGACCCCTGCGAGCCCAACCCCTGCCACCACGGCGGCGTGTGCCACGCCAAGGAGGCCGAGATGTTCCACTGCCAGTGCCGCGACGCCTACACGGGTACGGGGATGGATCGCCCCCGCCTCGGATCCCGGAATCTTTTGGGGTCGTCTCGTGGAGGGTGAAGCCTCGTGCTGTGAGGGCAGTGAATTCAGGGTGGAATATGGAGGTTAGGGTCAGGAGCTGGGTGTTCTCGTGCCTCAAATGATGGCCCCCGTGAGGTATTTTAGGGGTGTGATGGGGTAGTTTGTGGGGTTTGCTGTGGGGGAATTATTCACAGAAAGAGGGGTTGGGATTGGAATCGTCTGCCCGGGGAGGGGCAGCCCTGGAGGGGTTTAACAAAGCCTGGAGGTGGCACTCAGTGCCAGGGTTTAGTTGGTGAGGAGGTGTTGGGCCGTAGGCTGGGCTTGATGATCCCAACGTGGTTCATTCTGGGATTCGGTGGGATTTCCTGGCTCGTGGAAAGGCACCTGAGCCAGGAGGGGGGACACTGGGGGCACTGGGGACACGGGTCTGTGCTGGTGGCCGTGGCCTGGTGACGAGCTGCCTGTCCCGCCGCAGGGCCCACGTGCGCCTTCGAGAGGAACCCGTGCGAGCCCTCGCCGTGCCACATCTCTGCCACCTGCCTGGTGCTGCCTGACAGGGGGGCCCTGTGCGCCTGCCCCATGGGCCGTGAAGGGGAGTTCTGCGAGCGAGGTGGGACAGGGGACACCCTGGGCTGGGGAGGGGGATGCCGGTGCCGATGTCCCCGGCCTGGCACGGGCTCTGGGGCATCCTCTGTGCCTGCTGTCCCTCACCCTGCCCCGCTCTGTGCCCAGTGACAGAGCAGGACCACTCCATGCCCTTCCTGCCCGAGTTCAATGGCTTCTCCTACCTGGAGCTGAACGGGCTGCAGAGCTTCGTGCCTGACCTGCAGTAAGTGCCAGGGATTGGGGCAGGAGGGGGGAAATCCCCACCCCAGAGCACCCTGAGGGCATCCCTCAGCTGGCAGGGGTGGCGTTTCTGCCGCATCCACGGTCCCAGGCTGGCAGAGTTAATCCCAAGGGAGATGGGGATGGAGCGAGGGAGCAGCTGGGTGGGAGGCTATCCGTAACCCTTGTTCCCTCAGGAACAAGATGTCCATGGAAGTGGTGTTCCTGGCCAAGAACCCCAGCGGGATGATCTTCTACAACGGCCAGAAGACCGACGGCAAAGGGGACTTTGTGTCTCTGGCGCTGCACGAGGGGCACCTGGAGTACAGATACGACCTGGGCAAAGGGGCAGCCGTGCTCAGGTGAGCCTGGCACTGCCCTGGCTGCTCGGGGCAGGTTTCCAGCACCATCTCTGCAGGTTCTGAGGGCAGAGCTCTCACCCTGGAGCCTTCTTTTCCCTTTTCCCCCCCTCAGGAGCAAGGAGCCGGTGCCCCTCAACACGTGGGTGAGCGTCCTGCTGGAGAGGAGCGGGCGCAAGGGCGTCCTGAGGGTCAACAACGGCGAGAGGGTGATGGGGGAGTCCCCGGTGAGTTGTGGGGTGGGGGAGGGCTCTCGGGGCTGCCAGCCCTGCTCTGGTGATGTTCTGGAGGAGTTCCCCAGGCTCCTGGGCTTTGAATTGTGGTTTTGAGGGTGGAGGAGAGGGTGGGACCTCGGGGAGGGAAGGATCCCTGAGTCCCTTCCTGCAGGACAGGAGCTTCCAGCAGCTCCTCCCTCCCTGTCCCTGCACGCAGAGCTCGGCCAGGTTTTGGGAATGCCTTTGATGAGCTCCCCACACTCACGTGGACCCCTCCCCAATCCCTTATTTCAGGTCCCTGTGTTGGGACAGGTATGTGAGGCACCTGTGGATGAATAATTCCATCGTTCATTAAGGGTCTTGATGGGTGTCAGGAGCCCCCCAGCACAGAGGGGAGCTCGGGGAGCAGGGAAAGCCTCGTGGCACTGCTGCTGCTGCATCCACGGGCGCTTCCTCTCCTCTTGTCCCTCTCCAACTCCACCCTCTCCCCTTCCCCTGTCCCTCCGCGCTTCTGTCGCCGCATTCCTGGGGGTTCCTTCCCTCCCCCTTTCCAGCCGGGAAGCTGGGAAGGCAGGAAAAGCCCTGCTTGCTGCTGAACTCATCCCTAAACCCACCTGGAACCGCAGCATTCCTGCAAAACCAGGGGTTTTTCCTGCCCTCGCTCTCCTCTTTTGGAGCTCCTCTCCGAGCAAAGCCGATCTCCGTGTGGCAGTGACCCTCCTGTCACCCCCTGCCACCTCCTGCCACCCCCTGCCACCCCCCTGCCACCCCCTGAGCCACGTGGCAGCAGGGGTGTGGCAGCCCTGCCCGGGTCCATGTCACCCCACTGATGGCCCTTTTCTCTCTCTCTCTCTCTTTTTTTTTTCTCTCTCTCCCTTTTGATTTTTCCTTTGTATTTTTCCCTCCCCTGCTGTCTGGATCCCAGAAATCCCGTAAGGTACAGATAAGTATGACCCATCCCCACTCCTCCATCTCATCTGCCATTGGCACCTCGTTCCTTTTTATTTTTTTGGTGTTTTCCATCCCCATCCCTTTCCCATCTGATTTAGGATCCCCGTAGTTTAGAGCCGCTCGTTGCCCCTTTTTCCTCCTTCATTCCCAGCCGGTTGTTGCGTTTCGTTCCGGGAGCATTTCAATTAATTCATTTCTTTTATTGTGTGTGTGTGTGTTAATCCCACAGAACATTAGTTAGTGATCCATGTCACCCCATCTTTGCTGTGGCCCTGGCTCCATCCCAGAGAATTCCCAGGAATTCTGCATCGCTCCCGGGGGCTGCAGCCTCACCTGGGATTTTCCAGCGGGGCGACAGCAAGGAGGGAATTTCCTCCTCCAAAAACACCACGTGGGGTGCAGGAGAACCTCCTCAAGCCAAGGGATGCAGGAGAACCTCCTCAAACCTGGAGCAGCCAGGCTGGATCCCTCTGGAACGTGCTGGGATTGAGCACCAGCCCTGCTCGGGGTACCCGAGGTTTGGGGTCGCATAAACCAGAGCCCCTCTCCAGGCCTGAGGGTGCTGGGACAGCCCCTCCCCAAAATTCAATCCACGGGGAAACCTTTCCCAGGTGCCTGCTGGGGGTGGGACCTCGCAGCCCTTGGCATGAGGAGGTTTCCCGGAGGCTCCATCCGTAGAATCATAAACAAAACACCATCAAACCAAACATCATCAAATATCCCGAATTAAGGGAGCCACGAGGATCATCAAGCCCAACTCCTGGCCCTGCCCAGGACAACCAGGGACACCCTGACACCTCCTCCATGGTTTTCCCCTTTTCCCCAGGTGCCTCACATGGTGCTGAACCTGAAGGAGCCGTTTTACGTGGGGGGAGCCCCGGATTTCTCCAAGCTGGCTCGAGCGGCCGCCATCTCCAGCGGCTTCGAGGGAGCTGTGCAGAGGGTGAGGTCCTGGTGGGCAGCCCAGTGTCCACCTGGGAGAGCCCAGTGTCCACTTGGGAGAGCCCAGTGTCCACTGGGAGCTGTGAGANAGAGCCCAGTGTCCACTGGGAGCTTTGCAGAGGATGAGGTCCTGCTGACCAGCCCAGTGTCCAGTGGGAGCTGTGAGAGGCTGAGGTCCTGCTGACCAGCCCAGTATCCACTGGGAGCTGTCCCACCTGCCCTGGGATGGAGCTGGGAGCTGTCCTGGTGTGTGGAGCACACCTGGTCCAAAAGTGGCACCGGGGGGGGGGACAGGAGGGGAACGTGGGGTCATGGGAACACGTGGAATGGATTCTCACCTTAGGGATGGGTTCCCATCTCCTCTTGTCCCCCAGGACACTGCCCGGTGTCCCCACGTCACCAGAGAGGGCAGTGAAGGACCATCAGAGAGCCCCAGGCTGGTCTGGGTTGGAGGGGACCTCAAAGCTCATCCTGTGCCAGGGGCAGGGACACCTCCACCATCCCAGGCCCGTCCAACCTGGCCTCGGACACTTCCAGGGACGAGACAGCCACAATTTCTCCAGGGAATCCATCCCAGGGCCTTGGCAGCTCCCGGCTGACTCCGATTTTCCTCCCTGCAGATCTCGGTCCAGGGCGTGCCCGTGCTGACGGAGCAGAACATCCGCAGTGCCATGGAGATCTCCCCGTTCCGGGGCCACCCCTGCACCCAGAAACCCAACCCCTGCCAGAACGGGGGCTCCTGCAGCCCCAGCATGGAGGGCTACGAGTGCTCCTGCCAGAGGGGCTTCTCTGGGGCCCACTGCGAGAAGGGTGAGGGGCCACGGGGGGCTGGAGGTGGCCACGGGGGGCTGGAGGTGGCCACGGGGGGCTGGGAGTGGCCACGAGGGGCTGGAGGGGGCCCAGGGGGCTGGAGGGGGCCAGGAATTCTTGTCCTTCATGGAATCATGGAATGGTTTGGTTGGAAGGGATTGAAAGCTCCCACTGTCCCAGGGATCCCAGATGGAAAACCTGGAAAAGCTCCTGCAAAAGCTCAGCACATCCAGCAAGGGGTTGTGATGAAAATGAGCACAAATCAGGATGTTCTTTGAGAGGAAAACCCTTGGAGAGCTGGACTAGGGAATCATGGAATGGGTTGGGTTGGAAGGGACCTTAAATCCCATCCATTCCCACCCCATCCATGGGCAGGGACACCTCCCACTATCCCAGCTCGATCCAACCTGGCCTTGAACACTTCCAAGGATGGGCCATCCCCAATTTCCCTGTGTTGGTGCCTCCCCACCCTCCCAGGGGAGAATTCCTTCCCAACCTCCCTCCTAAACCTCCTCTCTCTCTCCATTAAAACCCAACCAATTGAAATTCCAGTTGGAACCGACCTTTCCTGGCTGCCAGATGGGGAAATGATGCAAATCCCAGGCTCTAAAGCCACCCTGAACTCTCAGGGGGTGACATTTCCCGGGGGACACAGGTTTGGCTGTGTCCGTGTCCTGGCAGGGATGCTGGGTGGGGACAGGGGGATTTTCCCGGAGTCCCAGGATGGACAGGAATTATCCAGCTTTTCCTGACAGCTCCTTTTCCCCTCTCCCCATTTTTCCCACCCCAGTGATCATCGAGAAGGCAGCGGGGGACGCCGAGGCCGTGGCCTTCGATGGCAGGACGTACCTGGAGTACCACAACGCCGTCACCAAGAGGTACCTCGGTGCTGGGCTGAGCCGAGCCCCAAACCAGGAATTGGGGCTGATTCCAGGAGGAAAAGCCGGGATCCAGGAGCTCCAAACCCCAGGGCTGCCTGTTCCCGGTCCTTCCCTCCCAAGCTGCCCCAAATTCCCAGCTCCGGGCCTGGCCTGGGGAAACTCCTGGCTTAGCCTAGCTTGGTTTGGGATTGGGATGGAGGCGGATCCTTCGTGTCCTGGGCTGGAAGTGCCACAGGGACTCTCTGTCTGGGACATCTCTGCTTTGGGACACGTGGGACTGTCCCAGCCTCTGCTCATCCCCCGTGCTGGGGAGGACCCTGTGCTGTCCATGGCTGTCCTTGGGAATTCCCTCTGGGAATGCTGCCTGAGCCTCCTCCAGGCTGGAGATTTCTCCTTCAGGAGGCTCCTGGGAGTTTTGCTCAGTGCCCTTCCTCTCTCCCCACTGGGGTTAATTCCCACCTCCGGGTCTTGGATGGATCCCATCCCTCTGCCCGTCCCATTCCCGGTTTCCCGGCCCTGCGGGGGGCGTGTCCGTGTGCCGCTGTTGTCTGTCCGTGTCTGTGTGTCTGTCCCCTCTCAATGTCGCTGTTTCTCTGTTTTCAAGCCACCTGAGCAATGAGATCCCAGCGTAAGTACGGCCCCGCCGCGTCCCCATCGTCACCCCAGCGCCGGGCAGGAGCGGGGGGAGGAATCCGGGGCCTCTCCCGGGGTCTTTTGTGGGAAAATATTCCCATTCCAGGGGGAGGAGGGCTCAGGGTGCTGGCAGCAGCTCGTGGGGCCATGCAGGAGCTGCTTTACCTGGCCCTGCCACATCCAGCTGTTCTCCCAGCCCTGCCACATCCAGCTGTTCTCCCAGCCCTGCCACATCCAGCTGTTGTCCCCACATCATGCCTCAATTTCATTTTTAAGCACGATTTTAAGAGTTTAAGGATGAGCACAGGGAGGGGAAATTCCTGTGGCTTCCTGCTCCAGCAGGAAGTTGGAGGTGGAAACTCGGGGTGCTGATCCTGCCCTCATTTTTCCAGCGTGGATGTGGCATTGGAGGAGGCCGGGCTGGGCACTGGGAACCCCTCAAAACCATCTCCACTGTGGATGAGGGGTCAGAAAAAGGGTCAGGGCAGGAGGATGGGGAGAAACCCAAATCCTCGGGCAGCTGAGATTTGCTGTCCGTGTGTCTGTCCTGCATGGAAGGGAAGCCCTGCTCCATGAGGAGCGTTCCCTGCTCCGTGCCAGGAGCGTTCCCTGCTGTGGGAAGGGGGAATTTGGAGGGATCCCATCCCATCCCATCCCATCCCACCTCATTCTGGGCCCGGGCAGGCTGAGCTGTGCCTGTGCATGGGGGGCTGCAGAGCCATCAGCTGCATGCTCACAGCATCGGGAGGGGCTGCAAAGGCCTTTTTAGGATTTTTAGGATTATCCCGAGTGTCCTCCTAAGGCAGGCAGTGCCCTCCAGCACCGTGACCTCACAACTGTCCCCGTGCACCTCCCCGAGCCACATCCCTGCCAGTGACCCCAGTGACCCCACTGCCCTCGTGTCCTGCCTGTCCCAGTGCCCTGCAGAGGGAACATCACCATTCCCAGCCTTTTCCCAGCCTTTTCCCAGCCAGTTTTGGCTGTGCTGCCCCATCCTGTGAGGGATCTCCTCCCCGTTTCCCCTGCTGGCCTTCACCAGCCCTGCCAGGCTGAGGGCTGCCCATAAAAGTGGATTTTTCCTCCTGCAGGGCGTGCCCTGGGCAGGACCAACATTCCCACGGCTCCTCCAGCCCTGACATGCCCGCACTGGTTTTTACTGGGACATCCATTTTTATAGTTTACATTTATTTAGGGCTGGGTGAGCAGGACCTGGAGCCTGTGGCACTTGCAGGGACAGCTGTGCTCCTGGATTTCCCCTTTTCCTCCGAGTGCCCCAGGGCTGACTCAGAGGCCACATGTGACAATTCCACATCCCAGAGGGGAGCTCATCCCGCAGCATCCCGAGGGCAGGGCGAGGGGAAACTCCTCCAGCAGCGCCAGGGGAGGTTTAGGTTGGGTATTTGGGGAATTTTTTTTGCTCTGGAATGGTGGTTGGGGATTGGAAACGTTCAGAAGTTGTGTGGATGGGGGCACTTTGGGATGTGGTTTGGGAACGCTTCCAGGGATGGAGATTCCACCACAGTTCCAATGCCTGGCAGGGGAATTGTCCCAGATCTCCAATCCAAACCTCCACTGGGGGAATTGTCCCAGATCTCCAATCCAAACCTCCACTGAGGGAATTCTCCCAGATATCCAATCCAAATCTCCACTTGGGGAATTTCCTCTCCTTCTGTCCCTTGTCCCCAGCCTGACCTGGCTGTCCCCTCCTGCCAGGGGGTATGGAAGGCAAAAAGGTCCTTCCCGAGCTCCTTTTCTCCAGGCTGAGCCCCTTTCCCAGTCCCTCACCCCCTCCCAGACCCCCCTCCATGCCCAGGACAGGTTGGATATTCCCTCCTTGCCGTTATCCTGCTCTCCCTGCCCGAGCCCCCACTTCCACAGGCGTTCCCGTGGCTGGAGGAGGCTCATCCAGGGGACAATTCCTGGCTCTCCCGATGGCTCCAGGCAGCTCCTGCTTGGAAGCCGTGTGGGGTGAAGAGCTGGAGCTGTTCCCAGTGGGGTGGGAGAGGGAAGGAAGGAAGGAAGGCAGGCAGGGAAGGGTCTCCTCGCTGCCCTGCGCTTATGGCACGCTCCCCTTTTTTCCCCCCATCCGAGTCCCGAGGCGCTGGATTTCCCCTCGGAGCCCAGGTGAGTGTGCCAGGCTGTCCCTGTCTCGTGCTGTGCCCGTGCCTCAGCATGTCCCCTGCGTGTCCCTGCGTGTGTCCTGCGTGTCCCTGTCCCTGCTGTTTCTCCCTGAGGGATGAGCTCTGCAGAGGGGGGGTGGCCCTGGCCCTGCAGGGACAGCCAGCGGCCCCAGGCTGAGTGACCCTGGAAGGCTCCAGGCCTCGTCCTGCCCTCTGGATGCAGCATCCCTTGGGAATGAAAAGCTCTCTGTGTTGTCCAGTCTGTGTGTTCCAGCAGCTCCTGCTGCCAGGAGCCTCGTGCCTGTGCCAGAGGCAAAACTCGGGGTGCAGAGATGGGGAAAATCCCATCTTTCCTTCGTTCCTCCCTTGGGAAAAGACCTGGAGAAGGTTTTGTTGCCTCCATCCCCTTCCTGTCCCAGTGCCAGGCTGCTGTGTCACGGCTGGCAGGGATTGTGCTCCATGAGGACAGAAACAAGGAATCTCCAGCTGAATCCTGGGGAGAATCCCAGGAGAGCTGTGCAGCCCCGCTCAGGGATTGGTGTTCCCAAGAGTGGGAGCTGGGTCAGAGACCTCCAGGGCCGTTCCTTGGATCCTCTGGCCTGGTTTGGAGCTTCCCATCCGCTCCCTTCCACACCCCAGGAATTCTGATACCACAAAATCCACCACCCTCGAGAGGTGTATCCCAGGAGTGGGATGGAGGTTATCCCAAAATCCGCCACCCTCGAGGTGTATCCCAGGAGAGGGATGGAGGTTATCCCAAAATCCACCACCCTGAGGGCAGCAGGTGGGGACAGACCCCCCGGGTGCATCCCAATCCCAGGAAGGGGATGGAGGCTGTCCCAGCTCCCTGGGAGGAGGAGGCTGCTCCGAGGAGCTGCTCCAGGAGCCTCCTGTGGCTTTTCCAGCCCCGTTTTCCCTCGTTTCTCCCCCGCAGTGAGAAGGCCCTGCAGTCCAACCACTTCGAGCTCAGCATCAAAACCGAGGCCACGCAGGGGCTGCTCCTGTGGAGCGGGAAGGGGCTGGAAAAGTCGGATTACATCGCCCTGGCCATCGTGGACGGCTTCGTGCAGCTGAGCTACGACCTCGGCTCCAAAGCCGTCACCCTGCGCTCCACCGTCCCCGTCAACACCAACCAGTGGATCCACATCAAAGCCTCCAGGTGGGAGGGGACGGCGGGATCGGGGTCGGGATGGGGGTGGGAATGGGAATGGGGATGAGGTGGCTGAGTCACAGCCTGCTGATCCCCCAAGGATGAGGATGGAGATGGGAATGAGGATGAGGATGAGGATGAGGATGGGGTGGCTGAGTCACGGCCCGCTGATCCCCCAAGGATGAGGATGGAGATGGGAATGAGGATGATGATGAGGATGGGGTGGCTGAGTCACAGCCTGCTGATCCCCCAAGGATCTCTCCTTGGATGAGAACAGAGGGGAGGCCCTGCCCTGCTGGGACACGCCAGGAAATGTCAGAGGGGACGGAGGTGTGGAGGGGCCGTGCCTTGGATTTGGGGTGTCCGAGGGTTTCACATTCTGTTCCCGGTGGGAGCGAGCCGCCCTTGTTTATTTTGGTGGGAGGTGGGAGTGGGGAGGGATCACGCGCCTGGAGTGCCAGGGATTCCTGCCACGGGATCTGCCAGGGCCGGGGTGGCTCTGGGGGTGCCACGGGGGTGCTGGAGGGGACAGTCCCCGTGGCTGGGTGGCACTGGGCAAGGATCACATCCAGAGGGATGCTCAGCTCTGCCCCTGGAGAAGCACTGGTGGCTCCCAGCGTCGGGATTTGCAGGGAGCAGCTCCGAGCCTTCCCCCTGGGGTTGTTAATGAATTCCTGCTTTTCCTCCCTCCCTCGGGAGCAGGGTCCAGAGGGAAGGTTCCCTCCAGGTTGGGAACGAAGCTCCCATCGCCGGCTCCTCCCCTCTCGGGGCCACCCAGCTGGACACGGACGGGGCCCTGTGGCTGGGTGAGTCCGGGGGAAGGGGGAGCGTTCCCCGTGTCCCTGAGGGAGGATTCGGAGCTGGAATGGGATGGGGATGTCCCTCCCTTCCTTCAGCACCGCACCTCGGTGGCCTCAAAATTCCTACAAGTGCTGTTCCCTGCTGGTGACACTGAGGGACCCTGGTCTGAGCCTGTAGTTCAGCTCTAACCTGACCCACAGGGAGTTCACATTCCAAAATTTCTCCTTCCGAAGCCCACCTGGAAGTTACCTAGAAAGCAGAATTTTTTTCCACAAGGAGTTTTTCCTTGGCTTCCCCAGGCTGTGTTTGCAGTCAGCCCTTTGTAGTTTCAATGTGTTTAATGGTCACTGAACCAAAACGCAGCTTGAATTTGGGGCCAAATTCCAAGGAAATGAGACTCGAATTGGTATTTTAGAGTAGAAATAGAACAATATTTTCCAGTTAAATAGAAGGAAGTTACTGGTTTAAGTCTCTTCAGGAAAGTGACAGCCAGTGGTTGGGACTGATGCGATTTAAGTGGAAAGAACGACTTTATTTGTATAAAATCCATTCATTTAATTGATATTTATGAAGGGGCAGGGAAGAGGGGTTGGGAGGCAGCGCCGGGGCCGGGCCGGGCGTGCCAGCGAGCGCGTGCCAGCCCTGTCCCCCCTGCCCCGTGCCCTGCCCTGCCCCCGTGCCCTTCCCAGGGGGGCTGGACAAGCCGAGCGTGCCCCACAGGCTGCCCAAAGCCTTCAGCACCGGCTTCATCGGCTGCATCCGGGACGTGCTCGTGGATCGCCGGGAGCTGCACCTGCTGGAGGACGCCCTGAACCGGCCGCGGATATTGCACTGCTCGGCCAAATAGAGCCCAGGGACCTCCCTCCCTCCCCCCTCCCTCCTGCCTATTGCTGTAATTATTTTCTATTTTTGTTAACTTATTGCTTTTTATATTTTTTTGTGGGGGGG
>VZTA01019723.1:0-28139 GCA_013398855.1 Mohoua ochrocephala
AAAACATTTTTTATTATCCTTCATAAAAGTTGCCAAATTAAGTTCTGACTGAGCTTTGGCCTCTCTAATTTTTTTTCTACATGCCCTAACAACCCCCTTAAATATTTCCTGAGATACCTGACCCTCCTTCCAAAGATGATACATCCTCTTTTTATTCCTTAGTTCCTTCAACAGCTCCTTGCCNGCTGGACATTTGCCTCGTAGGCTCATCTTTCAGCACACAGGGACAGCCTGTTCCTGTGCCCTCAAGATCTCTGTTTTGAAGCTCGCTCACCCTTCCTGAACTCCTTTGTTTTTAAGGGCTGCTTCCCAAGGAACTCTCCAAATAAGTCTCCTGAACAGACCAAAGTCTGCCCTCAGGAAGCCTAGTGCAACAGTTTTATTGATGCCCCTCCTTATTTCACCAAATATTGAAAACTCTAATTTCATGATCACTATGCCCCAGACAGCCTCCAACCACCACATCTCCCACCAACCCGTCTCTGTTTGCAGACAGCAGGTCTAGTGTAGTCCCTCTCCTGGTGGGCTCACTCACCAGCTGTGACAAGAAGTTGTCCTCCACACACTCTAAGAACCTCCTAGACTGCCTCTTCTCTGCTGTGTTAAGTTCCCAGCAGATGTCTTGTAGGTTAAAGTCACCTACAAGAACAAGGGCTGGTGATCCTGAAACATCCTCCAGCTGCTTGTAGAATAAGTTATCCACCTCTTTGTCCTGGCTGGGTGGTTGACAACAGACTCCCAGCAGGATGTCAGCCTTATTGGCCTTACCCTTGATTCTCACCCATTGGCATTCAACTTCATCGTCATTAGTTTTAATTTCCATGGCATCAAAAGCCTCCCAAATATAAAGGGCCACCCCTCCACATCATCTCCCTCTCCTGTCTCTTCTGAAGAGCTTGTAGCCATCCAGTGCAGCACTCCAGTTATGCAAGTCATCCCACCACATTTCCGTGATGGCAACTACATCATAGCTTTGCTGCTGTACCATGGCTTCCATCTGTTCTTGTTTGTTACCCATGCTGCATGCATTAGTACACATGCACTTCAGCTGGGCTGCTGATTTCACCCCTGGCTCTGGCTTACCACCCTTGGGCTTGCTTCTGGAGAGCCCCAGTTGCATCCTCTTCCTCCCTCACCCCCTTCACTTAAACTGATAAGGCCAAAGTCAATCTGAGTCAGTCACTAACAGCGACTTCTCTGAAAAATACACCTCCACTGGCCTCAGCACAAAAGTGACAGTGCCAATATCTTTGGAAAGGAATGTGAACCAGCAGCCTGTTGTGTTTTTCCCTGTGCTAAATGACTGAATACCTACTCTGAGCTGGTCAAAACTGATACCAAGCTTACCCAAGGAGATAATGAATGGGGTGATGTGGAACTTAAATCGACTATTCTGTCCTCTGGTGGAAAAAAAGCCACACAGCTAGCCAAAAAGTTAAAACGGTAACAAATCAGCAGAGGGCTTTTCAAGTTGCCACACAACAGTGCCTCCACTGAAAAGTCATGAAATTCAAAACGTCTGGGGAAAAGCCTCTATGTTCAACAAATCCATATTTGGTGAAAAATCACGTTTAACAAGGTGAAGGTAAATTTGCTCTGACCTTACTATTCGTATTGTGCTTTTTAAAATGACTTAGCGTGTTTTGTAGTAAACCAGAATCAAAGATAGAAACATATTAGAGACTGTGAACCTTTTTTTTCCCCAAAGTGGCTCTGTGAAAGATGTGGCCATTTATCAAGAGTTGTGGTCCAACGTGGAAAATATTGAACTGGACCAGTGAAACAGTTACCCCCATGAGAAGGGGACTAACACAAGGAAGGCGAGGTGGGCCAGGACAAGGGGACTTCTGCAATGGAAACTGGTTAGCCACATGTCTACCATATGCTCCCTCAGGAGAGCAAAATATGTGGCATTACAGCTTCAGCATTACCATCATGTAGGAAATCTTTCTGCACAAGGGACTAAGAATCTGGAAGACTGTAAGTGTAAATCCTGTAAATCTGCTGTAACGTTTTTAAAAAGTGCAACTGATTTAGAAACTGCCTTGTCATGTTCCCCCTCCCTCGTGAAACTCCAAGTACTGTGCTTCTTCTGAGAAGCAGCATAAACCTGAACTCCCTCTGCTGCCTGTCTACAGCAGTCTGTTGTTTTCCAGTGACTGACATATTAATAAACTATTTAAGGTAGTTATACGAAGGACAGTAATGGAATGATTGCTTGGTATATACCCATCATTTGTTTGAGTATATTCCTCTGTGAATGTCAACACTTTATTTTACACTTAAATAGTTACAAAGTTGAGTAGTAGGTTTTTGCTACTTTAATTAACATCAGATACTTTAATGTTTTTTGCTGCCTTTATGTAGAAAAAACATTCTTGTTTGAATGAGGCTTAAAATTTGTCAGTTTATGTAAGTGAACAGACAACATTACTTGTTGCTATGTTCAAAAATCTCATGGGAAGATATAATGCTGTCATTCTCCTGCACTGTTCTAAAAGAGTAAATAGAATAACTTGACTAAATTACAAGAAAGAATAAAATTCTGTAACTATTAGTTTTAATAGAATAAAATACATTTCTATTTGAAATGGAAAACACTAATTGTTAACAGCAAGCAGGCACAAGATTTAATATATTACTGGAATTCCACCAGCTCTTCCCCTGCTCTCTCTTAAAGGTACAGAAAGGCACAAGATTTGTGTCTGAGCATAGAGCAGATGATAGGGAATACAGTATCATACGGTCACCCCAGGACAACAGTTTTTTCATTCGTGCTCTTCTCTTTGAGTTTACTAAAATGAAAACAAATATTACAACTTTATAGGTGCACCTGTGTAAATATTGATATCAGGAAAGTGGACTGTAAATAAGACACTCTTCTAGAAGGAAACAAAACATAACTTTTACAGCCAATCATAGCAGTTTTTTCAGACTGCTGTTTTTTCAGTTACATTCATTACTGGCCTGCTAATTTCATGTTACCTAACACTGAATTAAGTTATGGGATGAATCTTCCTAAGGGCTATCAGAAGTCATATGAAGAGCATGACTGGGAAAAGCCAGCATGGATTCACCAAGGGCAAATCATGCTTGACAAACGTGATCATCTTCTAGGAAAAAGTAACCTGCTCAGCTGATGTTGGGTGAGGGTGGACATTGTCTACCTGGATTTCTCCAAGGCTTCTAATACGGGAATCATAATCCAAGAGTGCAGCACAGACTGGGATCTACCTGACTGGGGAGCAGCTCTGTCGAAAAGGACCTAGGGCCTCTTGTGGACAACAGCCTTGGTATGAATGAGCAGTGTGCTCTGCAGCAGAGAAACCCAACAGGATGCTGGGTTGCATCAATAAGAACATCACCAAGAGATAAAGACGTTATCCCACTCAGCGCCTCTCAGGCCACACAGTGTTTAGCTTTGGCCTCTGCTGTGCTAAAAGAGGTGGACTGGCTGGAGAGGGTCCAGGATAGGGCCACAAACATGATCAGTGGACTGGAAAGCCTGCCACACGAGGAAAGGCTGAGAAAACAGGGTTTGTTCATCTTGAGAAAAGAAGGCTTAAGGGAGACCTTATCACCATGTTCCAGTACTTAAAGGATGTCTACAAAGAAGATGGAGACTCTTGTGGAGTCACATGGAAAAGAGGAGGAGTAATGGGCACAGTATAATCTTATCTAGAACATGATTTTACCAAGAAAAATTGGACCAGAAAATGTTTGAGGTCCCTTCTAACCTGGGATTCTATGATTCTATGAATGATAATCTTCACATAATGTTTAGTGAAAATATGATAACTTTAATTAGAAAGGACTTTGTTATTATGCATGTAAGTTTGTTGTGCCTTTTAGTCATTTTGCCTTTAGAAGAATTTACTATTTTCACTTTATTTTTTATGCTAAAGCAGCTCTATAAAAGCATTCTGTGCAAACTGGCCAAATGAGTTATACTTGCAAATTCTGATTTTTAAAAATAGATAGTATTTTATATGGCTTCCAAAAAATGTGAATATATTTATATTGGTGACAGATGATGAGACTGGTGCTTTTCCAGATTGCATTAAACTAGAATTTCCTCGGACAGCCTTCTCTACTGGTTGTAATTTTGTCCTGCTTCTGCTTAAGAAAGAGCAGGGGTATTTCCCTCTCTTTTTATCCACAAAACAGCTCCCTCTGGGATTTTTCCTTCCCCCTTTCTCTGTTTTTTTAGTCATCTAGATCTCTGAACCCCACTGTAGGAAATACTGCTTGTCAGACCACACAGGCACCAGCCTATGCTCAGGAAAAAAAGGCTTCCGGTGGGTAATGTGTCTTTTAGCAGAGCTTTTCTTTGATTGGTAGCCCTGCTAGGAAAGTTTCCCAAATGCAATACAGCACCACAGCTTCTCTATTGTTCTACAAGATACAAATGCTGAGTGAAACGTTGTCATGCCTTAGTACCAAAGATGGAATATCAGTGTGTGATAGGAGAACATAAGTGTGAACAACTCACTGATCACAGGAAGTGTGAGACTGGATATGCCTGTAACATGCTCCAGAAACCAGTGCAGAAAATATTTGTGGTGTTTGCAAATTAACACATTGGCCTCTGTGCTTATACTGTTTGCCACACCTTCCACTCTGAGCCATCGTGTTTTGCATGAACTAGAAGACCTTTTAAGGAGGACTTCTCTTGATCTTTGTAAAAATCTTTGACATAATATCATCCTTCGCTAGTGATATAATTAATATAGAAACAACATGAACATTTCTGACTGCCTTGAATTTATCTCATAATGCCTTTGTTTCCTAATTCTGACAAGTGTGAGCAACACCACCATTAGTTACTGGTCTCTTTCTTAGTCTAGTTGTTTGCCATGCTGCTGCTTAAATACTTATCTTGAAATTCTACCATTGAAAATGTGGAAAAGTAACTAAATTTCATTACTCCAGCAGTCTTTCCCTTGCCTGACTCCCACAATTTTAGCTATGCAAAAAGCCCATGTAACTGAAATTCCTCAGTATCTCATTCACCAACATATGGCTGTTCTCAAGTCACAAAAAGGATAGCTAAGACCTCTATCCACAAGCAGTCAGATTAGAACAAACATAGACTGGTAGAAATGGTGTCACTGGAAATGCAATTATGTTGCCTAATTTAGACAGTCATATATGGGTCTCCCAAACAATGCCACTTAAAATGTTAAAATAATACATAAATGGTTTCATTTTCTTTTGTTTTATGAGCTGGGTCAAAAAATAAATATATTATATGAAAATGATAGGGGAAAAAAAAATCTTTATTTTTATAAAGCAAACATTTAAAATTACTCATCAAAATAACACTCTCATTTAGGTATTACATGAAAATAAAGTTGTTATTTCTATATTTTGAAATTGTAACTGCAAAAAAGAAAAATACATGAAATATTATTTTATACAATAATGGTGCAACATTGTGATACACAACCATCTCAAATTTCAGAGTCACAACTCTAAATATCTGAGAGTTGTGACATAAAATTCCCTAAAGACTTTAGAAATTATCTTCATGGCAATTAAAAAAATCAAGTTGAGTTTCAAGAATTATAGAGTAAGAATCAAGTAGAAAACACTTTTCAGTGTTTTATAACAGTTTATGGGGAGCTCAAGCTTGGCATACTATCCCTGGAAGAAATGTGAATTTGTGGAAAAGAATAGGCTGAGAAATGTAAGGGTGTGTGGAAGGAGAGAGTGGATACTCCCTTGAGGGTATCTGGTCAAGGACTTTTCCAATATAAAAGGGGATAATAATAAAAGGAAGAAGCCATAAAAAGAATGTACAGAAACAAACCTGAGAGGTGAATATAAGGGAGGCAGAGAGCAGAACACACCTCCTCAGATACAGTAATTGATGGACCATTATATTAATCCTTTCTTAACTATCTCTCTGTGTCATCTCACTCTCTACTCCATGTGTCCTGCAAAGACTAGGTGCCAGTTGCTAGGGCAGTCACGGTGAGCAGATTTGGCGCCAGCTGGAGCCAGATTTAGGGTGTGGGTGCCCCACAGTCTGTGGTGTCAACTACAGGAACAAGTAGGATCTCAGGGTCAGCTGCCTCAGTGGGTGGGGCATCTCTGCCTCTCTCCATTGTGGCGTGTGCTCCAAAAAAACCTGAGCTACTGTGGGTGACCAGAGTAAATGAGGTCACTGAGGGGCTCAGTGCTGTCAGCTGGAGTGGGACAGCCCATGTGCCTCATGTCGGCCTCTGGGGGAGCCAGCGTCTGCATTGTCCCCAGACTGGGATGAGTGTGGTGTGACTGCGTCATTCGCCAGGAAACCTCAGGCTGGAGCAGCCAGCAATAATGGGGGCCTGGGTTTAGGCAGGGGGATCAGGCTGCTGGGGGATCGTCTGTGTGGGTATTCAGAGGATCTGAAAATCTGTGCATGTGCGTGACTCCAGAGAGTATCCTCTGTGTGCCTTCCTCTGCGTGTGTGTGTGTGTGTGCATGCTCACCTTCACTACCCACTGAACCTGCAAACCTGGGTACAAACCCTGGATCCACAGGCATACCAAGCTGGGGTCCAGTGGTCAAGCAGAAGAGTCCTGGTCCACAGCTGCTGGAGGGAGCAGTTGCTCCTAACATTCCTTAATAAGAACCACAAAAGAAGCTTCTAAATAAGGGGAAAATATAGGACAACTCCAGCTTGGAAAAAGTGTGTTGTGGAGGATTATAAACCCATGAATGGTTTAGAGAAGGTGAATGGGAGCTGATAGCTTCCTCATATAAGAAGCAAGGAGTTTGGTGAAGACAGGTGTCTGTCTTCACTTCTTTCATCTAATTCATGATGAAATTGTTGTATTTGTTGTCATAAGAATCTGTGGAGGCCAGAAGTAAAAACGGATTCAAAGACAGACTAGACAAGCTCATGGAAGTCAGTTCCTCTGGTAGGTATTAAATGTGACGGACAGATGCAATGTCCAGCTCATGAAATCCCTAAACACACATTGCTGGAAGCTGTGAGGTTATGCTTGGATCACAGTATTCCTGCTCTTCCCGATATAATCTTTCCCAGAGCATCTATTAGCAAACTACTATTGGAAGCAGGACTGACCTAGTTTGGCAATTTTTATGCTCTTATGTCACTAAGGCCTGAGCATTAATCTTGACTTGCCTTGAGTACTGCTATAAAAACTTCAAATGCAGTCCTCCACTACTGAAAACAGATGTGTCCTCCAGGTCTTTTGCCAGGGGATAAGGTCTACCTGGCTTGTGACAGCCTGTGTTTAAACATCTTCCTTCACCCTGTGCTGTATCTAATTGTTGAACACATTATTTTAGAGGCTGTGATCTAGGAGAAGAGAGGAAGGCTGCCTATTTCCTTTGTCAGGTGGAGTCCTTTCAGGGCAGAAGATGA
The DNA here is from genome assembly GCA_013398855.1 of Mohoua ochrocephala. Taxonomy (NCBI): domain Eukaryota; kingdom Metazoa; phylum Chordata; class Aves; order Passeriformes; family Acanthizidae; genus Mohoua; species Mohoua ochrocephala. The sequence goes on from VZTA01019723.1 coordinate 7,379, forward strand.
GAGCCTTTATCTGGGCAGATGGATATGGAGGAGAGCCGAGGGAGCTGGCAAACAGAAAGGCATACTCTACAGGATGCTCCAGTGACAGCCAGACTGGAAGGTTTCTGAAAAGCGAGGTGGACTGAAGTGTAGCCAAAGCTGTGATGGAAAGTAGTTTATTTCCCCATGGGCCAGAGGAAAATGCTAGAATCATAGAATGGAAGGGACCTCTAAGGGTCACCTAGTCCAAACCCCTGCAGTGAACAGGGACAACTTCAGCGAAAACAGGTTGCTCAGAGCCCTCTCCAGCCTGGCCTTGAATGTTACCAGGGATGGGGCAATAGAAAGGCTTTGGAGATAGCCTTTGCAAGTTGCTGCACTGAGAACAAAACTGATCTAGGAAGTACACAGGACTAAAGGGATTTAGTTTTGGTTTTCTTCTCACTCAGCAGATCAGTTTTTCTACTTTAAATGTTAGATTTTTGTAAATTGAGTTCAAGTAAAATGCATCTTTTGAGATTTGCAGGACCTAAGTATGTTCATTATAAAATATAGGAAATAACAAGTAGGAAATTAATCTCAAAGCTTTGGCTCCATTGGAGCTGCTGTCACATGGTCCAATGTCATTTGGATATTATAAAAAAGATTTGCTGAAAGATGCAAACCTAGACCATAGTGAATATGAGATTTATTAAAACTGCTGTTGTCTGAGCTCATTTTCCTTTCCACTGGCTTGAGCTTCATTCACAGCACTATCTTTTTATAGTAAATGACTGTTCAAGCTGCATTACTGTTAAACTCTGAATGACAGGCTCTTGGTGCTGGCATAATATCATTTAGCTCAGCTTGGTGGGTAAATTCCAACATAACATTTCTTCAGAGACAAAACTCGTTTTTGTCTTTGTAGTTTTAATTTCTAGCAAGGGTTGGACTAGAAATATATCTCTTTTGTACTCAGTAGTGACTTAAAAGTAGGAAAAATAACTCTAGAAGGTAGATTTTGCAAAAGGAAGATAAAGCTAACATGTTCGTGCACGGGTTGAATACTGCCTGCAATTACAGCAAATCATTCTCATTCCAGGGAGTCAGTTTAGATTAGGAGACCTTTTCTTTGATTAGGCTGCATATATATGAAATGTAACAACAGTCATTCAAAGGAGACTCACAGCACAGGGGACAGAGGTGGGAGAAAACAGCAGCTACAAACAGAAAAAGCCTGCATCAACGGAGGAATGATACCTAGGAAAAGACAGATTTCTGGACAGAAAGTCCCACATACATTTTTAAAATAATGGAAGCAAAAACTCCATCAATTTTCAGAACCGACCATTGAAAATAAAGAGGGGAGAAAAAAGAAAGTTATAATTGCAGGGACAACGCTGCTGCTGCTGTGGGAAAGGCTGATAGCAATATGTGTGTATTGGAATGAGACTGGAGAGAGAAGGAGGATACTTTGATTTTCATTTATTTTAATCTGAAACCTGGAAGTAGAATAATGAATGACTGCATTAGAGAACTAAGCATTCTGGCACATCTAACTGCTCTGAAACCTCCTACTCTGTAATTCCTTAATTAGAAAGAGGCTCAATTGTGGAAAACTACATACAGGTGTAGAGCTAAACCTGGGGAACTGACTCCAAGTAGGGTTTTGAGCTGCTCAGTGAAAGGATTAGGGCAATGATAGCCAGGAGTGGAGATCCCTGGGTCTCTTGAAAGAAACCTTGGATTCAGAACAGGGAAAGACTGTGATAATGTTATCACTGCAGTTTTTCATGAAAGGAACAAAGAGGAATAATATTGCCAGGATTATGGGATACAAACCCTCTTTAATTTTAATCTCCCAGTATTGCAGCAATTTCATAAAGAATAGAGAAAATGGATGTAATAACTGAGACAATGGCTTTTTTCCACCGGAATTCTGTAGCTGCAGGGTGACTTGACAGATCCAAAGACTCATGAAATATGTGTATGGCAAGAGAATGCTTCTGGCCTTTATGCTGTGTTCATACGGCTCTTGATCTGCATTTTAAAAGCCCTACTGAGAAGCTGAACCATGTGGATTTGCTGACTGTCCATTAACTTGGGAGTATTTGCACTGAGCTCTGCTGTGTGGTGCACACACATCCTATAGCTTTCTGGGTGGTGAAAAAACCTTTATAGAGGAAGTAATTTAAATCTGTCAGAAATTAAGCTACTAACTAAAGGATAGAGGCAGGAAAATTAATGGAAACACAAGTGGGCTTATTTTTATTCGATGCCAAGGATCACTTTTTCTGGAATATGATGGCTTGTTTATCATGGAAAATTTTCGGATCAAAATTCAACATCTTTCTAAAGGTAAAGGCACCAGCTGTAGAGGTATAGGCACCAGCTTGCCTGGGGTTACTGATGTGACGCAGGAAAGGATGGGTGGAATTCAGTGACATATATTATGCAGGTCAGATTATGTTAGCCCATTAATGCCTGTTGGCTTTAATACCCTTGAATCTATAGAACTTTGTGCGCTAGAGTAGCTAACAATGCTGACATTTTAAATCGTCATCTTCAGATTTCAGAGCTGGAAAAAATGGGGCAGTTCATCCATGTGTTTGCTGTTTTCTTAGCAAGCATGAAGGTCAGAAACTTTTCTTCTCAAATATAAAATCTTTCATTGTATAGCAAAAGGTACTTGTTCTAGGCGGGGGGAGGAATTCTTACCCTGGTATTGTTAAGTCTGATATGATGTAAAAATTCATCCTATTTTGGGTGAGAAAACACTTTTATGAGAGTATTGCTTGTCAGTTGTACAAAAGTCAATTAACCCTGTAGTGACTCTGATCCATTAGGGTTTTGCAGCAAGCTAACTCCATCTTGGAATGCTATAAGCAGTTGAATGTGGCTCTGAATTGGTAAAGGACCTGTGTAAATATGGGGCTCCTACCCAAAAAGCATGGAGCCCTGGGCAGTGGTAACTCCCTTACCTTTGATGAATCATTGGAAGGAAATGAAGACGCCAACTGGAGATCAAATCATTCCAGTCAACCTCGTTGTGAACATATCTAATGAGGCCTTGGTAGTTAGAAACAGACAGGAGCACTCCAACATGCCCGTCCTTTGGGTATCAAGGGCAACAGAAGCCGGCGTGCCTTAGCCAGGCCAGCAGGGTGGGCTGGGTAAGGCTGTGCTTCTCAAATGTGGCACTTGAGCAATATAAAGCAGAGGAAACATAGAATTAAATTTTAAAAAGGAACATGAACTTCAGTTGAGTCTCCACTGGAAAACCCCCTTAATGCACTTCAGTTTAAATCAAAGAACTAAATATCTTTTCAAAATTGTGGAGACTGCATTACCCTAAAAATACTATATAATATACCTTCTCAAAGTGTGCTCTCTTGTGCCTCTTGGTACAGATACGGAAAGCATGGTGCTTGTTTTAGAGCCCTCATCTCCATTTGAACGTAGCTGACCACGGTTGAAAGTGATTGAATTAGTGTGGCTTAATGAGTCAGCTGAGCGTGTGCAGCTGATGGTGAGCCTGTTGTTACAGGTACCTGCTGTGCTAGTAAAATAAAACCTGCAAAGTTTAGATGTATTTTTGGTGGACAGGATTAGGAAGAGGAGAAAAGAGTGAAATGTGCTTAACTTTTCAGAAATTTGTTTGACTTTGGCATTTTGCTGCATGTATTTTCCTTGAATATTTCATTATTTAGAGTATGAATGCTTAGTTGTTATAGCAGTATAATGAACCCCTGCTAACTTTCTTTGCATCTTAAACTGCAATGAAAATTTTAAGGGACTCAACCATGCAATGTATTTGGTGTAAATGTCTCAACTTTACCTTGAAGGTTTCCAGAAAAATTTAGTTTTTCTAGTTTCTAAACATAAACCATCTTAATTTACATTGAACTACAAATGCAATGATTTCACAATAATAATAATTCTCTTAGAACACATAATAAAATGCATGTTTTATAGTTTTAATGTATCTACACAGTTTCTTCTTATCTGAAATTCTTACTTATTGCAGTAGACTTCTTGCAGTGCAATAGTTTTATTATTCAAAGTACCATTTCTGACATAGTATGAGAAATGGAAGCAACATAACAAAAGCGTGTTCTGTAAGTTTTAAAATTGAAAGATATTATGAAAAGTTGAAAGAACAGGGAATTTCTGGAATTGTGCCCATAGACTAGCTTATGGATAATTTTAAAAAAAGAAAAAACACCATTTTTTCTGCTGATGGATCAGTCTTGGATCAGCATGATGAGTTTGTGGCCTTTTTGCCAAGTCATTCCGTAGTCCGTAGTATGGGTGTCCACACTTAGATGTACAATAGTGGTGTGAAAAAGTGATGAAATAGGTGAAGTTTCATATTTAATGAAAACCAAACCCGTGCAGCCTTTAAGGGTAGTAATTTTCAAGATACATATAAGGAGCCAAAGAGTCAGATAGGCTACTTAATTTTTAAAGCAAGTAAGCTGAAGACCTTTGAAGTCAATGGGCATTACTACATATCTGAAAACCTAGTACTTTTGCTAGACATTCAGGTACTTCCACTTCTTTCCCTCCGGGTTTCCTGCTTGGCTGCCTTTCCTTGGTTTGTTTTTGAAGGCTATGGGGAAATTGCTCAGTGTGGGTGGATTTACATATGAGGTTACAAGCAATTAACATCTTGGCAAAGGTAAGATGATCTCCAACAATTTATTTTCTAAACTTCAAAAAGGGTTTCCAACAAAACACAACTTGAAAGATCTCATTTCTTCCAAAAATTCTTTTAAACACTTGCAACCTAACCTGCTTATTTTGCCCAATTTGACCTCATTAATAAGTTCTCAACTCATTTAACTTATTTAGGCATTTTCTCTTAATCAATCTATAGATATTTCATGCTCTGAGTATTTTCTGTTAAATTGTTCTCTTCACACACTCTTATTGCCTTCATGCTTTTGGTTCCCTCAACTTTTCAATGTCTGTTGGGCTGTGCTTAGAATTGAATACCTTAATCTCAATTCTAACTTTGTAGAATGAAATTTTTTTTCTTTCCCATAAGTCAAGGTAGTTCTATATGTGCTGCTCAAAGTCACACTGTCCTTTCTGTGCAATATGCTATTGTGTAGCTCACACTTTACTGTACTGAAATAATACTGGTGGTCCAGTTTCTTTTCTCATGTTTTGAAAAATAACTTCATCCGGTTTCTTCATCTTCTACATATTTAGTTGAATCTAAGGAAATTCTATACTGCATTTTTGTGCCTTTGCTGTAGAAAGGTCATTTACTACACTTCCCAATTTATTAGCATCTGCTAATTTAATTATTGTGCTGTTTAACCTCTTCCTAATTGCTAATGAAGATGAATGTCTTACATTTTTTCCATTTTCAATGCTGGTGAAAAATGGTATGTTAAAGGAGTACAAATCCAACACTTACAGATCTTGCAAAAAACCCTCTAGTTCATTTTACTGCTATTTATTATTATATTATTACTCTTCTGCTTGTGTTTTCTTCATTTGGTTTTCTGATGATGACCTGTTTATTTCTGAGATAGATTGATTGAGCATCAACAGATGGCCCAAAAATACTAGCAAAACTTTCGTAATATTGAAAATTGCCTCCCTGTGTTTGTATTCCCATAACATATTAATTTCATCCAACATAATAGACTTTTTATAAAGCAAGAGTTTATTAGGTTTAGTTAATGTCTTAATACAGGCATTTTTTAGGTTACCTACTTCATTTTCTCACACTGAAGTGAAGTTTCCTGGGCAATAACTATTGGGTTCATGTGTTTATTTTGAACACTGGTTCTCTATTAGCTGTACCTCAGGTTATTCAGCACCTGCACTTTTCTACATGTCCTCCAATACCTGCTAGTAGGATAGGATATTCATTTGCTAGCTGAGTAACCCATGGATTTGCTAATTGACCACCCTCCTATTTTCTTGTATTCCTGTTCCTTAGTTGTCAATATACTTATTTTGCAGGTGTCAGTTTTCTCTTAATAAGTAAATCAAGAAGGATATTTAGAAGGTAGTTCAACTTTTCTCTTGCAGAGATTAATTTTTGATTCCCTCACCATGGCAGGGCCTTTAGAATATTTTGATGATGTCAGTTCATGGCACTGTGAGTTCTCCTGCAGTAACAAACCCCTGCGCTGGGATGTTTCCTTTACATCTTTATCCTCTCTCTCGTGAAGCTTCCCTCTTGCAGATTTCTTTCATGAGAAAACTAGTGTACTAATTATATGTGCCAAGTAAGATGAGAAACAGCTAACCTAAATTCTCTGTTGGACATAGAAGATGAGAAATTAGAAGACTCTATTCCTAAGCAGCCTGCTGCACACAGTGAACCTAGAGAGGAAGGACAAATGTAAAGAGTTTGCTCTCTTTCTGAGAATCAGAGATAACAGAAGCTGATAAAAAATGCTTCGAAGCCATGCTTTTACAAATTCATCTGGCCTATGCTGAGATTTGATATGATGTCCATTTCCTGCAGACACTTACTAGTCAAGGTTCCTGAGCTGAATGCATGTTGTTCTTGTTTTTGTTACTGTGAAGGGATGCAGGTCATTACATATTTTGTCTAGGTTTCTGTGTCTACCCTAGGCATTTTTAGTCTTTGAACTGTGAAAAATTAAGGAGATTTTTCACAGTGCTATTCAAAACTGGACCCTATCTAAGATGTTGTCTTTAAAAAGCCCATTTTGTTTTTTAATGGGCATAAGGTCTAGCAGCTGTAGTAAATGGTGTGGGTATTGCACAATACCTCTAGCAAACACTGTATTTTACAATATACCTAGACTCACAGTTAGTTAATGGGATTTAAAAAATACAGTATAAGATTAGCTCTCAGATTCAGTGTCATAAGTAGATGCAGCTTATGAAAAAGTATAAGCATTAACTAGCTGTGGGAAGGCTTTGAGTTAAAGTAGTCCAGAGAACAGAAAATGATAGTTGAATCTACAAATGGACTCACATCAGAAACAAAGTGATTAAGTTCTTAACACTGAAAAATCCAGTAACTTCAAAGATAAGGCCCAGAAGGACTGGTTTAATCAAATGTCACATTGATGCTGGCAATAAAGATTGTTATTGAAATGCTTTACAGAGCTTCATTTATGAGGAAAAAAAGTTAAAGAAGATCAGGGAAATCAAATGTTAAAAGGGGGCATTGTGTCTGCTGCAGGTTTTTCATGGGCATCTCCACTCTTATTAGTACATTTGCTCTGGTGAAATTTTATGTGGACTATGGTAAGTTAAACAGTGCCACTCAGTGAGAACAGTATCTGCTGTCTGAGGTTTATGACTCGTTAGGTTTTCGAAGTGAAGCTTGGTCCACTAACACCTAAGACATATGTAAGGATAACAGTCCTGCAGATATTTCTGAACCTAAGCTGAAAAACACCATTCTGTAGTAGGAGGATGCTGTATCATTTTCAAGCCTTGTCCTTTAATTCACCTGCAATGTTGCAGAGATTAGGGAGTAAAGTTACGACAGCATTAATTTTCAAAATGTACGTTTCTATTTAGATGATTTAACAGAAGCATCGCCTATTTTCCGAAAACATCCGTAACATCAGCTTTTGCAAGATTCAGAAGCATTTAATAGAATATGAAAAGCAGGGATTACTTGTATATTAGAGAAATGTCAATTACACTTCTGATTGGAATAGTAGGTAAGGATTAAGAGCAGATTTTTGCAAATGCTAAAGTGGGGTTGAAAACACAATCTGATAGTCAATTAAAAGAAATTAGGTCATTTTGTGGAACCATCAAGTACCACTGAAACTACATGCCTGACTGTTCTGTTAAAGCTTCCCCTTCAAACAGCTCACAAGATATGCCTTTTGAACAGACTTGGATATGCTAATAAGCATTTCACCTTAAAAGTGTTTGTCAGCAGTTTTAAAATATTCACAATTCAATTCATTGAAATGGGATTCCTAAGATTTAGTGGCTTGCTTGGGAGCATCCGTCACAAAGCTTTTCCACAAAGGATCACATAGAGTGGTAGATTATTCTCTATTTCAAGTGATAAAGAAATACAATAAATAGTATGAGGTGAGGTGCTTTCACATTCATTTCTGCTGCTGAACACTTCTTCCTACAGAAACAGTTCCTCTGGTATTCAGCAACAGAGTGTTCTCAAAGTAATGGTCCAGCTCCCCAGCTGCCGTAAATTTTCAAAGACTCACTGACTGCAATTTCATTCAAAGTCCAGTGTAGTTCATAGAATCCTAAAGGTGTGAAACAGTAAGAGGGTTCAGACAGAGACATATTCAGAACTTATTTTTAAGGTTTCCCCATAGTATTGTCCGTCACAATATTTAACCTTACATTCACCAGTTTCAATAGGTAACTAAAGTAATACCTCAGTTTTCAAAAAGTTTTGGAATTATATGAAGATGAAAACTATAATTTACCCTTCTCTGCACACAGGTTCAGATTAAAACCTGGAATGCAATTACCTTTTCTAAGTTTGTTCAGTCCTTTCAAATTGTAAGGAAAGAATATAAGTACTGTAAGAATAATAAAAATACTCATAAAAAGATATAGGAGAAAAATATTTTCTTCCTGTTTCTTGAGCTTCAGCAGGATTATTTAGAGTGACTTTTAGCCACCTCACATTTTTTTTGCAAATGGGGTAATTATGTTAAGAGCTGTAAAGTAGTTTATTTTATATTTCTAGAAGCCTGCTGATTGATCATAGATACTATGAAGTGAACTGAATGAATGACAACTGGATGTGGGACCAGAGGTAATGTGTACTTTAATAATCAAACAGCAGAGTGAGTAAAGACTGGTTGCCCTCTGCTGGGCTGAAACCTTGTAAAGGTGGTGCCAGTTTGATGGTTAATGACACTCTGGTGTAGGGTAGCCTAAAAATACAGTGTAGCTGGTGAACGGTGAAAGAAATGAGAGAGTGAAGAGCAAATCACTTGTATTCTGGTGTGGGAATCCCCTCTCCACACAGGGGAGGTGGAACACGCATTTCTGTCCTTTGTCTCTAATCCCCACAGATAGTGCCCTGTGCCTGTCTGAGATGGAGTCACATTTCTTCATACAGTGCTGCTTTGGATTTGTGATTGAAACCACCTGGTGTTTGGCTGCTGACAAACAGCACCTTCGGAGCGCTGGAGGCTTTTTCTTTTTTCCTCTCTGCTCCCTCCCACCCCAGTGAGCAGCTGGGGGTAGGCAAGAAATTTGGAGGAGACATAGCTGGAACAGATGACCCTAACTGCTGAAAAGATACTCCTTACCATAAGATTTCATGCTCAGCAGAAAAATGGGCAGGAAGAAGAATCATGGGGTTCACCTTCTAGCTGTTTCTCAGAAACTGCCTAGACGTCGATCTGCTTGGGGGTTGTGGAGAGTTGCCTTTGCATCACTTGCTTTTTCCCCTCCTTTCTTCACTTATTAAACTATCTTTAGCTCAACTAATCAGTTTTTTGCTCTTGCTCTTCCTATTCTCTCCTTGTCTTGCTGGGGGCAGGAAGTGCACGAACAGGTGAGTGTGTGCTTAGCTGCTACCTGGGATCAAGCCACAGCAGAGAGCAAGCTGCAGTAATATCGAAAATGTCACTCTGACCTAGTTCCTAATAATGCTGCTAGTGAAATGGGAAATGGCTAAAGAAACATGCTAGGGTCCCTCCTCAACCAGCCGGTAAACTATTCCACCTTCTTATCATGCTCTTGGTCTCTATCATTTTTTCGGCACAGATCTAGTTTTGAAAACGGCAATTGATTCCTTTCAGTTGTCTGAGCTCTGTTAAAATCAATCAGTGTAAAAATACTGATCTCAAGTTCAGATATTTTCATGCAGTTCCATTGCTGTTGGTGAGAACAGACAAAACCGGACTGGTGAATGGCCCCTACTGGTCTCAGCAGAGGATAATTTGGCTTTCACTCTCCTGGTGTCACTAGTCTGCATTGACCAAGTATAACATGTTTTCACCTCAGAGATCAAACATGGTGGCAGGTGCAGGACTGAAGGGATGTTACTTTACACAACCTAAGAAACCACTATCTTGAAGTATAGGGTGGTGCCTCTTCATTGTGGGTGGGTTTTTTGTTTTGTTTTTAGGTGAAGAACAGACATGGAGGGGAGGGTGGTAATACAGAGAGAATTGAGAAGGTTTGATAAAGGTATTTAGATAGGAGCAATGATATGGGGATCTCTTGTTTTGAGTGCCTTAAGTTCAAAGGGCATGAATGAACTAAAAGATATAACTGATTTGTTTCTTAGCGCATGCAGGCAATACCTTTAGGAACTCAGTTGTCCAGAGAAGGCACAGGTCATTTTTGTTGTGCTGTCAATGTCAAAACATGGGGATGTAATAAGCACAAAAGAAAAAACAAATTCTCATCTTTCTTTTATAATAGAACCTTCTCTGTTTCACAAGTAATCTGATCTCTACCAAAACAATAGTAGCGAAGTATCTAGTATCTACTGTTATTTAACACCAAGAGTCTTCTGCGGTTTCTTAAAAAGCCCCTTTTATTCCAGCCAATGCTACTCTTTGCTACAGTAACCTCTTGGGGAAGCTGCATAGTGTAAGACTGTATTTATTCAATCTACAACACCAGCAAAATACTTTGACATTTGGTCAGGTCTTTTTGGATCGATTGTCTACGTTTACGCTCCTGTTTAGAACATCCTCAATTCGGCCTTGAGGCAAAACAGCAAATCATATGCTGACAGCATCAGTCTCGAGATCTCTGATGGGGTGTTCCTGTTTGTCGTCTGAAATGGAATCCTAGGTGCATCCAGCATGCTGCAATCCCATCTGCCACGAGGAGAGTCCCAGCAGCTGCTGTGCAGGCTGCAGAGGACAACTCTGGCACGTGCACCTGCATCTGCCACAAAATGCAGTGGGACATTCAGGCTGCGGGATCTAAACAGAGTGATACCTGCTTGTGCTAGGGCTGGATCACTCTTGGGAGCAGCCTGAGCACTAATGACTTATATAGTTGCAGCTACATTTCAGGTTTCCTTGTGCTTTAACATTTGTCTCGCGTAGACTTTAGCTGACGTATAACTATGGTGGGAGCCCTTCAGATAGAGCCAATGCTATGGGCAAACACTGTTTCTCCAGGATCACTTATGCTTTTGGAAAGAGAGTTTAGGCTCTGAGATTTTTTGTTGGCCATTGGATAAGTTAATTATTACTATCTCCTCTTGGCAATTGTATAATTGCAGTGTACGTGACTGCTGTATTTTCCAATGTCTCTGTTTAAAATAGTTTGTAAAGTTGATTCTGGGCAGTTTTCATTGCCCTCAAATAGGAAATACTGTTTCTGTGACTGTATGAACTACAGTAGAACTTCAAATATAGAGATAACAGCAAAATCCTGATAATTGCATGTTGACCTTAGATAGCTCTGTGATGTCTTTGTGAACTTAACAGACCAACAGCCCTAATACACAAAAAATAAAGAGTAAACCCTGAAGTCGGCAAGGTCAGACTGGGGTAGATCGCTATAATGAGTTCCACAGGTGGCTTCTGATGAAAACTGAGCACAAACTGGATAGCCAGATCACCCAAATGCACCTGTGATAAAATACTTAAGAAAGGGAAAAAAAACCTCAACCAAACCAAATTATTCTGCATACACATTTGCAGCCAGAGAAGAAGGAAGTGAGAATTTGTGAGAGAAACAGCTCTGCAGACACCAAGTGAGGAAGGACGGGGAGGAGGTGCTCCATATACTGGAGCTGAGATTCCCCTGTAGCCTGTGGTGCAGACCATGGTGAGGCAGCTGTGCCCCTGCAGCCCCTGGAGGGCCATGGGGGAGTAGATATCCACCTGCTAGCTGTGGAGGAGCCCCACTCTGGAGCAGGTGGTTGCCTGAAAGACATCTGTGAAACTGTGGGAAGCCCACACTGAAGCAGGCCCCTGTCAGGAACCTGTGGACCCATGGAGAGAGGAGCCCACACTGCAGGAGGTTTGTTGATAGGGCTTGTGACCCTGTGGGGGATCCCCACTGGAGCAGCCTGTTCCTGAAGGAATTGAAAGGGGCCCAACCTGAAAGAGCTACAACCTATGGGAATGACCTACATCAGAGAAGTTTGTGGAGGACTGTCTCCCACGATGGAGCAGGGGAAGGACTCCTCTCTCTGAGGAGGAAGCGGGAGTAGCAACAATGTGTGATGAACTAACTGCAACACCCATTCCATATCTCCATGCACCAGCAGGGTAGAGAAGGTAGAGAATCAGGAATAAAACTAAGCCCAGGAAGGAGGGAGGGGTGTGGCAAAGGCATTTTTAGGATTTGTTTTGCTTCTCACTATCCTGCTCTGATTTTATTGGTAATAAATTCACCTAATTTCCCTAAGGGGAGACTGTTTTGCCCATGAGGCTAATTGGTGAGTCTTCTCTGCCTCCTCTTAATTCACGAAGCTTTTGTGATATTTTCCCTCCCTAGGTCAATTGAGGAGGAGAATGATAGAGCAGCTTTGGTGGGTACCTGGCATGCAGCCAGGGTCAAACTACCACAGGAAGTACCTGGTATTAAAGCTAGTGTAGAGGAGGAGAAGATAAACCAGATATAGATTATTCATGTGGGAAACTTTTTCAAAAATCAAACTGTAAAGCACATGCCCAAGTGTGATGTTACCCTGTCCAAAGATTGGTCTGAAGAGTTATTTATAGACGTGTTACATGAGGACTTTGCTTGTTTATTTTGCACTCTTTTGGGGATTGGCATTCAGACTTCCAAAGATGGATTTTTCATTGCAAGTAGTGCATACTAGAAAGTAAATTTTATTTTTTAAATTTAGCACTAGTTTTCATTAGCAGAGTCACTCATATGTCCCATTAAAATGTGGATTTATTATTCTTAGGTGCTTCTTGTGAGAGGATTTATTTCAGTGTTTTCAGGAACTCAGAATACCTGAGGAGGTGCATTAGAATTTGATGCAGAAGCAAGTAAAGTGCTTTCAAATATGTGATTTTTGTTTCTTTCTTTCCCTCTGTCTCTTTCTGCTCTTTTCCATTCCTGTAGCTCAAATTCTAATGGTTTTGCTCACCTTGAACAGTGCCTGGCACTCTACTTGATGTTTGTTGGCCTGCTCAAGGTACTGGCCTTCATTGTGAGCTGAGTTCTCATAGTACTTCCCCCTGTGTTGCAAGAGAGATTTTATTTATTAGGTTTTTGTGTTTAGGTTTTTTTTGATAGACTAACGGGTATAATCCATATACGAAAAGTGCTAAAAATAGTATTTCTGTGCTTTCTGAGAATGAGGTTTCTGTAACAAAGTTAGTGGAACATTTGAAAGTGCTGACCTTTAATATGAAACACACTCCAGCTGTAACACAGGACTAGTGTGCCCTTCAACATGAATCTCTGTCACCACCACGTAGACATATCTTCCTGTGAACACCGAATTGTTATGTACAAGCTCACCTTGAAATGCGCAGATTGCCTCTGCTGCTGAGTTGATTGTGCAAACCGCCCTGTGGTTTCTGAGATGTTGCCTGAACCTTAATCTGCTTATTTCTGCTTTATGCAAACTGTTTTTAACTGACCCTGATTATTTTCATTTCTTGGAACTTTTTCCATCCTAATAAACTGAGGATGTCCAATCCACATGTTCTTAACTGGACTGAGAAATAAATCAGGTTCTGGTCAACCTTTGGCATGGATCATGTGGGTCCCTAACTTTGAAAGTAGCAGGAGAGACCTGCATCTATGTAACAAGGTGCTTTCAACCAGAAGAATTAGAATTTCTTCTTTGAAGGGACAAGGGGTTAATAACTGGTGTGAGATTGCAATTAGAGATTAAGACACTTAAAATTGTGGGTATACAGGTCAGTGAAGTCCAGACTTCTGCTGTGGCAAACAAATATCCAGTCAAGCCAACCAGTGGAGTCTAGAAGGATAATTAGGTCATCATATGCTAAATAAGAACTTTACGATGAGCTGAATTGTTTCACTGGCTGTATTCATTATAGTGAGAGTTTAGACATTAAATTTGCAGAGATTAACCTTTATATCTTTTAATTTGGAGTTATTTCAGCATATAGATGTGTTGCCTAAATATAGAGTCTTAGTGTCATTAGAGATGGCCTGAGGTAACCAAGGCATCTGCACATGTCATGTCATTGTCCCCACGCTCACTGCCTGCTACTCTACACTGTACGTCTCTTTCCTTACACAGTCGGCCAGTGAGCAATATTTAGCTTTCAATGAGTTTTTGTTCTGTTTTGTTTGTTTTGTGTTCTTTCTGAATTAGAGCAAATAAGAAAAATTTTCAAACTCCTCTAAATCTTTTGAAGTTCTCTTCTCTTCTGGGAAACTGGAGCGATTATTCAGTATTGAGGCCAATGTCATGCTGTTTTCCCAGGGGATTTTGGTGGTCTGAGGAGCCCCTGGTGCACTCTGCATATTTTGAAATTTTTTGACAAAGTCATATAGGAGATATTAGAGCCTTCTGGCTTGGGCCATATTGGACAGTGCATGTATTCACTAAGCTAAAGTTTTGAGGCTCTTTCTATATTATTACTTTCTTTATGACAGACAGGGCCAGAAGGCTTCCACATTACTTGGCTTTGTAGCACATGTATGGTAAATAGAGAGAATATTGCCTTGAAACCTTGCCTTCAGTGCAATGAAAATTACTTGTCACGGAGACATTTACGAAAAAAATTTGGGCTTGATGGACACAATATTTTTATAAAATTATTCTACTCTGAAGTTCCCGGACACCTCTATTTCCACAGTAAGAAAAATTTTCTCTATTCTAATTCTCAATTGACTGTAATTTTAAGAAAGAATCTAACTTTTGGTTATTACAGTTGAAAACAGTCATTACAGTGTAAGGAAATTTTAACAGATATGTAGCATCCCATTTGTTTTAAACTATTTTCATGTGCCTATGCAGGCTTTATGTGCCTATGCAGGCTTTGCAGGTGAGTGCTTCAGTACAGTGAGGAGAGGAAAAAATAGCTCTAAATAAATTTTAGCCCTTTTTTTTTCCCCTCTGGTGTAAGCTTGGTATAGTCCAAGAGAAAGATAGGAGACAAGAATGGGAGAGAGTGTGTGAGGATTTATGCATCTCAAAGATTATCTTGCTATGCCAGAATAAACGATTTTCTGTGTGCTGTTAACTTTCAAAAGCTTAGTAGATTGAGTATTTGAAACATTAATGCATAGTAAAGTCTTACTGTTGTCATAATGTAAAGCTCATCAGATATTTGAGTCTCAGAAGCTCTCTTCATTCCAGCAAAGTGCTGTGGTGGCAGTTCACTGTGTCATTTGACTCAGCTCCTGGAATCATCAGTGCCGTTGGTATCAAATATGCTAAACACTACAGCAGATCCCCTTGTGAATAGAAACTGCAAACGGAAATGGTATTAAGATAAAAACCCCTGTGCCATTTTCAGATTGAAATGAATTTCTTTTGTTATTCCTTCTGCTGTTTCCATAATCTTTGCTCCCAGAAAAGTAAATTAAAGGCAGTGGCCTAAATTTCAGAAGTGATTAGGAACCTGATGGTTTACTTTCAGGAGGACCAGCTGCTGCTACCCGGAACAGGATTTATTTCTGTAAGAGTACCTGCCTTCCCTTCAGTGTGTGACACTGGCTTTCACTAACATGGAATTCCTTTTAAACTGATCTCTTCTGGGAGCAGGAGTTTTAGTTTCTCTTTTTTTGAGTATGTTTTGTACCTCAGGATCACTATACAACAAAACCAGACAAATGAGCACACAAAGTCACTGATGGGCTCAACACAATGTTCACGAAATTCCCATGTGTTTGTAATCCTTGGTTGTCCCTTTGCCCTTGAACCATCCCATTTACCCACTTAGAAACACAAGTTGTGCCACGATTTCTTTTCCATGTTAGCCCATTACTGTAAATGTAGGAATGATCTCTATGCCATTTTTGTCCTCATTCATCCCCAACAGCTGGAATGTCCCAGCATCTGAAAAGCCTCAAAATATATAGTGCCAAACAGTAACACACACTCTGTGCAGATGCCTGACTAGGAGTATGACATTAATGATTGACAGTATTTATCCCAGTTATTCCTGAGGCCCAAGAGCTGTAACTGGTACCATGTGGATGAAGGTCCTCCCTGGCACACTCGGCTCAGCAACACAGTTCTATGTGGCCCTTGCTCAAGGTCTTCTTGCTCAGACAAGACTCATGGTCTGTGGGAGTACGTGGCTGCAGGTGGGAAGGATGAACAAGTGGTAGTCAGAAAGGTCACTTCAGAATTTCTGTGGGGAGGTCTCAGTACAGTGAGGAGAGGGAAAAAGGATGAGGTGGTAAAAGAGGCATATTAGAGAAATGCAATCATGTAACAGAAGGCTGGAGCAATTGAAGCTGTTGGTTTAATATTTGGAGATTTCCTTCACTTAGAACTAATGCATCGTTTTCCTCGAGAGCAAGAAATTGTAAATACTTCTTTTGCAACTCAACACAATGCTGGTAACAGCCCTTGTAGGGCTGGTGTAGGGTGCACCACAAGATGCGCTGGGGCACTGTCTTCTAGAAAGGTTTGCCAAAGTGTTGTATGTCAGTCAGCACACACACCTCAGAGCACCCCAAAACAGACTCACTGTGATGCAAGGTAGTCGCTGTGCCAGAGAAATGATAGAGAACCACAGACACAGGCTGTAAAAAAAAAAAAGGTCTTGTTTTTACCAAGTGCCAAGAATAGAGGGTAAACAGTACAGTCCATAGTGACTGTTTCTGCTGCCTCTGACAGGTTAGACAAGAGGATGCTTTGCTGTAGCTTCCAAGTCTCTAAAGCCATTTCAGAAGGGAGCCAGAGGACAGACAGGGTATGCTTAGCTGGTTGTAAATTATCTGTTCATTTCTTTGGCAAATACATTAGTATATGTCTCAATAAGACAAAAATGCAGGAGCTGCCCAAGTTCTTCTAAGATCAAAGATAGTAAGCCTTTTTTGCATAATCTAACTCATCTGTTTTCAACTGTGTTGTTCCAGACTTAACCCTGTCCTGGGCATAAAATTGTTCTTATCTGAACAAGCCTCCTGGGCACCACACATGATGGATGCCCAAACTGAAAATCTGACAACTTCCTTTTGCCCTCCTCTCTGCCTATTCATAGTCTCCTTTTTAGGGAGTATCCAGTATTTTGTTTTCAAATATTCCATGTCATTTTTAAAGTACTTAAAGAAAAGGAGTACAACAGGGTTTCAGAACTATGGTGACAAAGAGAGAGAAGATGATTGTGTTTCCAGCACAATCTGGCACTTTATTGGGTTTAGAAATGTTTGCTGCTCTGTGCCAGTTGACTGACACCACCAAGGAAGCAGTATTTTCTAATTGCCAACTGCCTGTCCTAATTTGTGCTGATGTAGACTACTGCCACTAATTATCTTACTACAAGAATTTTTTTTCTCTCTCTCTCTCCAAATCCCTCCCTAATTAAGACCCTGTTCTTGCTAAAATCCACCCTACATCATTTATTTCCCTTGTTAAAAGCTTGCTATCGTCTCTTTTCTTCTGCAGTGCTCTTGAATCATTTTTGTCAATGTTGACAGTATCTTAGGTTATAAGCAGTTTGGGGGCAGAGAGTGTAGTTTCTGGAAGTTTTTTGCTACTATGCTGTAACGGTGGTTTTCAAGGCTGCAAGGACTTACAATTATGGAAGGTTTTCAAAAATATGATTCTATGAATGAGAACTGTAATAAAATAATCAAATGCAAAAAATCTAGTTCCATATGAACTGATTTTATTTCCTGTTCTCAGAATCTAAAATCTGGAAAGACTAATTTCAGGAAGACTGAAAAAAAATATACTGTGTCTTTTAGGAGTTTTAAATGAAGACGAAGCATTGGAAATTAAAGAATGATATATATTTACATAAAGACTAAGGAGATAATTGTGCTATCCTTATGCACAAGAAAACACTAGCTAGGACTAGTTAGAGACCTGCTTGGTATTGAGGAAATTCTGGTTAGTACCTGGTGGTACTTTCATCACGTACATGTGCAGTACTTGAAACACAACTTTAGTAGGTTCCTCTGAGAGGGCGAGGATGACCCAGCCTACAGACTATTGGAAAACCAGATGACCCAGACATACTATTTGGAAAAGTTAGTACAAATTTAAAGTTTCTGTAATTTTGTAGAGAAAACACTATTAAGGCTGTCTCACTGTATAGAGATGGGAAATTAAAAGAACTTTCTGCCAGTCAGTGAAGTGTATATAATCTTGAATGTAGAAAGAAAATGCATTATGATTACTTCTGTTATTCAGTCTAGGTGTTATACAGAAGTCCATGTATGACGTGCTTCTACTTTCAAGCACTGTTTCAAGCACAAAATCACAGAACGGTTTGGGTTGGAAGGGACCTTAAAGATTACCTGGGTCCAATCCTGCTACTGTGGACAGGGATGCCTTCCACTAGATGAGGTTGCTAAGAGTGCCATCCAACCTGGCCTTGAACACTTCCAGGGATGGGGCATCGCCCGGTTCTGTGGGTAACCTGTTTCAGTGTCTCAGCACCCTCACAGTAAAGAATTTCTTCATAATAGGCAATATCAACCTACCCTCTTTCAGTTTAAAGACATTCCCTCTTGTCCTATCACTACATGCCCTTGTAAAAAGGCATGTTTATCACCCTTGGATTTATAGGGGACAGGTAATTTTAAAAAAAATTCAAATTTAATCACTATTAAACTGATTGTGTTTTCTTTATGTGGCGAACTTTGGGTAGTAGGGGATTTTTGTGAATGGCTTCTGTCGGAACACATTAGGAGCTGCCCTCAAGTAGGGCACAACCAGTTATGGTTGGTTCCACTGTTGGCACAGGCTGAGTCTTCCAGTGATGCTGGTGGCATGTCTGTGATACTACTTAGGAAAGGAAAGGGTAAAAATTACTGTGCAGCAGCTGTTATGGAGGAAATGTGAAACAGTCCTGCAGGCACTAAGGTCAGAGAAAAAGGAGGGGCTGCTCCAGGCGTTCCCCTGCAGCCCATGGAAGACCCCATGCCACTTCAGCTATGGTACAAGCTCTTCCCAGAATACATTTCTGGAAAGTAACCAGAACTTTCAAAACACAGGTAAATTTGCTTGATGGAGCACGGTATTTTGAAACACAACCTTTTTGTTTATTTAATTTTAAGATTCAGTAATATTGTTTAGAAGCTTTAACTAACTTTCACTGGAACTCAAGCACCAAGAGCATTATGGTGGTAGCAATTTGAGAAAGTGTTTGCAATACCTCTAGGGAAAAATGAAACTTGTGTCAGAGAGCTAATGCAAAAAATGAGACCTAACAAAAAAAAAAAGAAAAAAGAAAATATTATTTGAGTAGAAGCCTACTAGAAGCATAATATAGGTTTATTTCTTCTTTTCCAGATAAATACCTNTTTACATAGAAATTGTTTACCAGCCATAAAATTGATGTACTTAGACTCAAATGAGTTAAAGCCACCAGTAGGAATGAACCGAGATGCAAGTCTTGGCAAGGAGGTGTATCATAGAATCATAGGATATGATGAGTTGGAAGGCGCCCAAAGATCATAGAGTCCAACTCTTGGCCCTGTGCAGAGCACAGCAAGAATCACACCATGTGCCCCAGAACATTGTCAAAATGCTTCCCAAACTCTGTCAGGCTTGGTGCTGTGACCACTTCCCTGGGGTTCCTGTTCCAGTGCCCAACCACCCTCTAGGTGAAAATGGTTTTTTTTAAAACAACACTTTGAACTTTTCTTCTTTGGGCAAGTTTTTCCAACAAAGAAATTGAAATAAATTGTTACACCAGTCTCAGGTTAGTAGGATGTTTCTTAGTAGCAATAGTACTAAGCTATCAGCAATACCATTCATTTCTGATGGGGTCGGTAACTTCATTGAGTAGAGGGAACATGTGTCGCTTCCTTGGTATAAAGATTTATTTGAACCTAGTAAGAAAGAATGCTGTCTGAAGGGTGAGTTCATCTCATTTTTTAACGTATTTTAAAGAGTCTTACCAGAAAATGATTTAAAAGCATTTTCCCCTCATTTTTGAGCTAGAGTTACTTGATGGTGGGATGAAGAGGCTAGTGATGCATATTTTGCTTGTGAAACTGGAAAAGTTAGTATCAGAAAACATGGCCTTTAGTCTCTTCAGTCAGATTTTGAAGATCTTGATATTTGATGCTATGTTTTTTTTCACATTAGCATTTTAATATTTTATAGCCATTTTTAACTCTCCAACCATCTGTAACTAATTTTCTTTTGTAAAAAAACCCCCTGCTAACATCTGTTTATATGCAATTGCAATTGGGAGCATGTAGAATATTACCTCAAACTTAATATTTGTCTAAAAGCTTGAGAATCTGGAATGATATTAAAATTAACTTCCAATTTATTATGCTTAGACATGGGTTTAGAAAAATGTGTTGAGTTAAACAACATGTCTGTTAAGATACTCTTAAAGACACATTAGTGTCTTTAACTTTAGACTTCTTAGACACTTCTAAGTATTAAAACATAGTAATATCCAAAATTAATTTTTTTTATTCTAATTAAAAATGATAAAAATTCTAAGATTTTTTCAAAATAAAAAGTAGGTAAATTCTGATTAATCTCTCTAATAATTCAGGTATATTTTCGTAGTGTTTTCGTAATCGAGCAGAAAAAATCATAAGGGAAAATTTACAGTAAGTGAAGAACAGAACATGATTTTCTTTAGTTCCACAAAAATGGTTTATTTTGTATGACAGGATTCCTGTTTCAAGGGATAAAACTTTCAAACCAATGACAGGTCTCTTTTAGTGTACAGAGATTACAAAGTGGAAGTCACCCATGAGTTCTTATTCTCAAAAGTAACTAAACAATAGA
>VZTA01019724.1:0-26295 GCA_013398855.1 Mohoua ochrocephala
GGCAGCGCTTTATTTTTATCCCGAATCCAACAAAATAAACGCACGAACTCCTCCGATGGGGCCGAGGGTGGCCTGACCCCCCCCTTCACCCCCTCCCCGCGGACCCCCCGTCTGCTTTTAACCCTTTTGGAGCTCGTTTTCCCCTTCCCCGTCCGATTTTCTCAGCCTTCCTCGGGGGCTGGGGTTGCTTTTGGTTTTGCTTTGGGGTTTTTTGTGAGGGTTTAGGGGGGGGAACCGCAGCGCAGGTTGGCTTCGGTGAAGGTTAATTTTAGCCTAAAACGCTCTGGCCCTGCCCTAGGTCGTAGCCCTCGGAGATGTCCCCGATGGGACCGTGGTCACGGTGATGGCGGGGAACGACGAGAATTACTCGGCGGAGCTGCGCAACGCCTCTGCCGTGATGAAAAACCAAGTAGCGCGATTTAACGACCTCAGATTTGTTGGGAGAAGCGGCAGGGGTAGGTACCGGCCAGGAAATGGTTGGCCTTTTTATTTGGGTTTTTAGAGGAGGGGAAAAAAAAAAAAGAAAAAGGAAAGAAAAATGTTTCTCTTTTTTTTTTTCTTTCTTTGTGTTTTTATTATTTTCTTTTATAATTTTTAGTTAATTTTTAAAATTTTTTTTAGAATGTATTGGTTAGTTTTTGGGGTTTTTTTTTCATTTTATTTTGTATTATATTTTATTTCAACGGTGCTTTCGTTGCCGGGAGAAGCCCCCCAGCCCTGGAGCGGTTCCCAAGGGATGAGAGGGATGCGGGAAGGATGCGGGAGGGGATGCGGGAGCTGCCTCGCTCCTCCCAGGGCTTCTTCTCTGCCGAGATGTCGGGAATGGCCGGTGCAGAGCAAAAAAAAACCCCAATTAGAACACAGACTTAAATATATCGAAGTATTTATAAATCAATCTAAATACAAATAAGGCGGCCCTGGCCCGAATCTCCCCCAGTTTCTCCCACCGTGCAGGAGGCAGCGGAGGCTGCTCGGTGGGCAAACCCCACCTGGCAGCTCGACTTTAAACAGCCAAAATCAGGAGCTGAAAGCGAAATAACAACGCAGAGCTCGGCCTGGCACGGGCGGGGAGGCAGCGGGGAGCCGCGGCTGCTCGGGAGGGGCGGATTTTGCTCCTTTTCCCCACGTTTGTGGCAGGGAATTCAGGACGGCGATTTGGGTTTATCCCAACCAAACCCCGTCCGTGCCACCCGAGCGGAGGGAAACAAACCCCCCCCAGGAAATGTGAAACACCGAGCCCTGCCCGCCCTCCCCGTACCTGAGTTCCCCAGGGTATAAATAGAATTTCGGCGTTTCGTCACCGAGAAACGCGGCGGATCGAAGCCCTGCGTCCCGCGTTTCAGCCAAAATGAGAGCTCTGTGTTTTAATGGCCATATGGCAGCGTTTTCTCAAAGCCTTCAAATGTACACACACACAGCGCCAGATATATTTTGACTTCTCTGCATTAATTAAAAGCAGTGATGTTAGGAATTATTTGCATGTAATAACTGTTTACTTGTTCCTCTTTATGAAACTTGAATAGTTTACATTCTTTCATACATTTCCTTTTTCCTGTTGGCTCCTTCTCCCCGTTGCAGTTTCTTTAAAACTCCCCACTTAACTGGTTGCAGGTTGATGGATGGAAAATGTTTTTCTTTTATGAACTTAAGCTTTCATTTCTGTAATCAATTATTCTCTTAGGCTCTTTTCTTTCTGCTTGGGCTTTTTTTTTATTATTATTATTTATTTTTTATTTTTTTCCTTCATCCTCGCACAAATTTCCAAACCGAGCGCAACCCAATCTCAGCGTGACTCTTGAATTCATTATTAACTTGCTTCCTCCGCACTCTCAGGCTCGGAATTAGCAAGAGCTTGGTCTCATAAAGCCCTCGGTGAATAAACTCCTTCCTCGGGCAGAGTCCTCCCAACGCTCATTACAGCAGTGGCAGCACCTCCGCTGCCTCTAACGGGCGGAACTCGGCGCTAATTATTTTAATTTTTTTTTCTCATATTCTTGCGGGATGAGGCTTTGTCATATTCAGAGAGAAACAACCCCACCGGGGCTCCCCGGGGCCGGCCGAGGGCGGCTCAGTGGGGTTTTCTCGCCGTGTAAAGAAGGGTGGATTTCGCTCCCCGTGCCTGGCGCTGCTTTCCCCGGCACGGGGCTCTTCCCGAGCGATTTTACCGGGAAAAATCGCTCCTGCCGAGTTTTTATCCCGGCTGTCTGTCACAGCTCTGCCTCGCTTGGCTCCATCCCTGACAGCCCGGTGCTGCTTTCATTTCTTCTGGCAGAGGTTTGGAGTGGCCGGGGAATATTTCCCTGTGTGTGTACAAATGTTTGTGTAAATCCGAAGTGAGGACGTGTGGATCCGTAAACACGGATCCCGCTGCAGCCCCGCCGTGTGCCCGAGCTGCAGGAGCCTGGAAAAACCCCCGGCAGCCAGGCTCTCCTTGGGAAAACACGACTCGAAACGGGCCAGATTTGGGGATTTTTAGTAATAAAGTGTCCGGGATTATTCCCCGGCGCTGGGGAAGAGCCGCTCCTAACTCCCCCCTAAAAATAAATTCCCACCTCCGTGTGCAAGACAAAGAGGAAAAAAAATCAGAGGTTTTTTTGCTCAGATTGAGCTGGATAAAATGAAAGGAATCCCTGCTGCACCCCCCGCCTGCTCTCCCAGCTGGAACATCCCCCCGGAGCATCCCCTGGAGCCGGCGGTGCTCCCAAACCCGCCCGGGAGCCGGGATCCAGCCCCGGTGGAGCGGAGCCGGGGCACGGTGGGGATGAGAAACCCCAGCCCGGCTTCCTGAGAAGGCGGGAAATGAGTAAAAATGATGCTGGGGCAGAATCATCATTTTCGGTTCAGGGCAAGGTTTGAGAGAGGCAGAACCGGCCCGGGCTGGGTTTGTGTCTGCAGAGAGGGGCTCGGGGGCAGGGAGGTTGTTTCACGTGGAGAATAAAAATATAAAGATTATAATAATAATAATAATTATTATTTTAATGATAAATCAGTATTAATGCCGTATAAAGGCACACGGAGGTGCCGGGCTCAGCTCTGCCGTTCTGTGCCCCACAGCCGCGTTTTCCCGCACGCTGCCTGCGAACCCTTCCCTCTCCTCCTGCAGAATTCCCTAAAAAACTGCTCCTCATCCTCCTCACCCCGCGCTCTGGCTCCGCAAAGGTTTTACCAGCACTCCCTCGGTGCTGGTTGTTCTTTCCGCGGCCGTGGCAGCTCCGGGAGCCTCCGCGGGCTCAGCTCGGCTCATCCCGGTCCCTGCAGGGTGGCAGCAGGGGCTGCATCCCTGGGGATCCAAAACGAATTCATTGCATTTCTTTCGCCCTCCCAAATGCAGAAAGCCCTTTCTGCCCTTTCCGTGCAGAAAACGAGCTGGAGGTTTGTGCGTTGCTCAGTCCCGGCTGGAGAGCCGAGGTGAGGCGGGGATCGGTGCTTGCTGTCGCTTTTAGAACCAGCATCCCCCACTTTCCGTGCTCCACGGAGGAATTCTCCCACCTGGGATAATTCCGAGGTGTTCTCCGGGGGCGATAATTTCATTTTCCCGCTTTATTCCTTTTTTCCTCCCAGCTGGATAAATCCTGGTTTGTTTTGCTCTGGGTGTTCTCAGGTCCGACCCTGTAGGGAGGTGATGGTCGGGATCTGAAAACCCCTGATGGCTTTAGGAGAAAAGGGAAAGGAGGTGGTTTCTCACTGCTTTGATTTGAGGAATAAAGGCTGGAGGAGCAGAAATCCATCCCGCAGAGGTTCATCCCTCATATCCCGCTGGGGTTCAGACCTCTGAAGTACCTGAGACCTCTGAAATCCCGCAGGGATTGCTGCCGGGGGCTTGGTCAGAGGGGTTTGTGCAGCCTCCTTCCTTCACCCGAGGGTTTCCTGAATTTGGGGAGCCTGAGGGAGACCCGAGGCCCTTCCCGCGGGGGATTTCTGTCCTCCCACAGCCTCCCCTCGGCTGGATATCGAGGCACGGCCACAGCCGGGCAGGGACAGGGCTGGGGGCTGGGATGAGGATGCCCAGGCTGCGGGAGGTGAAGGGTTTGGGGTCAGGGTGGGCCCAGGGCTGGTAAAACCCTCTGTGATGACAAAGGCATTTTCGGGCTGTGGATGGGAACTCCTTCTGCTGGGGCAAGGGGGGCTCTTCTTGCAAAATGTGGATCCCAAGAGCTTTTCACTGCTTTATTCCCTTTTTATTTTTCGCATAAAAGGTGACGAGCTCGGTGCTTCAAAAGCATCTCCGAAACCCCCCTGAGGGTATCCAAACCCTTTCGCAGCAGCAGATTCCTGCTCTCCGGGCAGGGCTGCGAGAGGGGACAGTCCCTGCCTGTCCGGTGACCGCTTCTGGCGGCCAAAGCCGGCCGGATTCAGTTCCCATTCTGCAGTTCCCAGTTTTTGGCCCTCCCGCGGGTGCCGAGGCCAAGCACGGCTCCCTCCAAGTGGGCGCATCCACAGGGACCAGGCCGTGGATCCCTGCAGCCCCCAGCTCCCGCAGGCTGATCCCACCTCCCCAGCTCCTTCCCGAGGGAGCATCCCACGGGCACCAGGCCCCAAATCCCCCCACGGAGGGGATCCCGCATCCAGCGCTGTTTCACGAGAAAAGGAGAACCTTCCGAGCGGGGAAACCCCAGGAAGCTGCTCTGGGTGGAGGGGTCGATACGGGGACGGTGCAGGCGAGGGGGGATCAGTGACTTTTCCACGCGGGAAGGTCCCGGCTCCCGCTCTGAAGCGGCTCCAGGGCTGTGTCTGTCTGTCCGCAGCCAGCGGAGCCCCAGCGGGAGCCGCCGGGCTTTGTGTCCCGGCAATCGCGGCTCGTTAAACGCAATGATGTGTGCCGGGATTTGTGTCCGAGCCCGCTCCGGCGGGAGCCTGGCTCTCCCTCAAGAGCTGAACCATGGCGGGATCCTCACTTTCTGCTGTGTTTTTTTTTTCCCCTCCCCGCCCTCCTTTAGGGAAAAGCTTCACCCTGACCATCACCGTGTTCACCAACCCCACGCAAGTGGCCACCTACCACCGAGCCATCAAAGTGACCGTGGACGGACCCCGGGAGCCGCGGAGTAAGTGAAGGCTTGGGTTTGGCAGCTGAGAATTGGGGAGGGGGTGCAGGGCCCGAGCTCTCCGTGGCTGAGGGGTGCAGGGAGCGGAGCCGGCGCCCCGGAGCTGAGGGATGGGGTCGGGGTGGCACCGTTTGGCCGCTCGGATTTCCCCGTGTGTGGCTCCCTCCCTGCCTCCTGCTCCGTATCCCACCACGGAGGGATGGATTACAGCTCCCTAACCCATCGCGGAGGGATCATCTCAGAGCTCCAGGTCGGGAAAACTCTTTGGGCTTCGACGGCAAAAGCACAAAGGACCCAACCTGGCGCTGCACGGGGGATTCGGGGGGTTATGAAATGAAAGCAGAGATCCGTGCTCGGCTTTGGGGCTGATTGCCGGCGATTAAACTACAAACGGTGCAGGTCCCCTCGGAGCTGAGTCGGTGGCTGCTCTGGCAGAGCTCCTTCCCCTCGGGTTCGCGGCGGTTTCGCTTTCGGGCTGTCAAAGGCTGGGGCTGGCAGCGCCCGCGGCCGGGGGCTGAGCCTGGAGAAACCAAAGAGACTCTGCGACCGCAGAACCGTCTCTGTTGTGATCGGGGAGGCTCTCCCGGGGGCAGGATGGTGCCTCGTGGTTGAGGGAGGCTCCGGGAGCTGCCCTGCCTGGGTTGGGTTTCGGCGTCGGGCTGCTCGGAGCTCCCCCCGGCGCTCCCAGCCGTCCAGGGAAACGCTCTGGAGCTGTGGCCCGCGGGAGTTTCCTCTCGCCACGAGGATTATTTGCCCTGTGGGACCCCCCTGTGCGGCGGGATCTTGTCCCTGGGGGCTCCATCTCCGGCTTTTCTCTCCGGCTTCGCCTTCCTGCTCGCTCAGCACCACCCCGGGACTATAAAGCCGAGTTTGTTCCCTTTGCGTGTGAGGCTGTCAGTGCCCACATTGAGGGGAAGCGGTTTGATCCTTCGAAAAACGCCTCAGAAAACATTTTCTGTTGATGCTGTCGCCGGGCCATCGGTGCCCCTTGATGTCAGGCCAGGTGGAGGCCGTTACCTCGGCCAGGGGGGTTTCATTCGCGTCGGGCTTCGGTGGATTTTCTCCCCACCTCGATTTTATGTTGGAGCCGGTGGAGGATGGATTTGTGAAGCTGGAACGCAGGAAATCCAACGCTGCTGTTGTGGGGTTGGTTTTTGTTTTTTTTTTTAAAGCCAGAAACACGAGGCAGGTCCGTGGTGTGGAGCACCTGCAGGTCCTGGTGGGTGCCGGGGCTGGGCAGGGAATTTCACAACCCTGCCAGGAGCGTCAGGAATAGAAACCAGCCCTCCTGACTGCTGGCTCAGCCCCTTATCAGCCGCATCAGATCGCCTTTCTAATAATAATAATCCTCCCCATCATCATCGGGAATACATAAATAATAATACAAGGCCAGATAGTTGCTACTCTCGGAGCTCGGTTTGGCCTCCCCGACGGCCAAACCCCGGTGAATCACACCCGTCCCTCCTGAATTTCAGCATTTCACCCCAGAGCTCCCCATCCCTCCATCAGCTCTCTGATACGGAGCCCACGGCCGAGGATGGAGCAGCCTGTCCTGGCTCTGGTGTGAGATACCCGAGGGATGCCCTCCCTGGGACACAGCCCAGCTGTGAGGGCAGCAGTTTTTTGAGGTTTTTCTCTTTTTTTTTGGTGATTTCTGGACCTCAGAATGCGCCGGAAGCGTCGGCTCCTCGAGGAGATCTCTGTGGTGTTTATTTGCCGCTCGTGCCCTTGCCTTGCATGGCCCCCAAAGGTCGATCTCTGCCCCATCCCTGCACCCTCCAGCCCAGAAATTGCTGATAGGAAAAGTTTCAACCCAAATCGTGGCTATTTTGGGATTTTTTTCAGACAATCATAGATTTATTGCCAGTAAAGGTCATGTTTTGGCTCCCGATTTGGCCCTGGGGCTTGAACTCATGATTGATGAAGTTTCAGTGGAAGAAAAACCTTTTTTTAAAAAAAAATCTCTTTTTCGCCAGGCTTTCGAATGAAGACGAGAATTTCAAAAAGTAATTAATTAAAGTTTAATTAACGCCTTTCCCCCCTTCCCGCTCTGCAGAAACCCTGGGCGTGCAAACAGCAGCCGTAAAACGATCCTGGAAAGCCGAGGTGGTTTTCCTGGTTCACCTGCCACTGGGTGGCTCCCGGGCACAGCGTCCTGGCAGTGCCAGCGTTGGCACCCGGGGCTGGCACCTGGGGCTGGCACAGCCCTGGCGATCCCCACCTTGGGCCGAGCACCGTGGCTGGTGCTGCTCTGCCTTGTTTGGCTGGGGGAGGTCAGAGCTGCCAGCAGGAATGGCAATTTTTATTTGTATATAAATATATTATCTACACTTTTTAATACATATGTTAACGTGTGCGCGGGTACAGAAATAGATGGAATTTTTTCCCCTTCTCGGCTTCAAAAGCCGGGCCACGGTGTGTGTTGGCTCCTGTTGTGAGGAGCCAGCACTGGGCAGGGCTGGAGGCTGATGTGGGGCTGGTGGAGAGGACAAAAACCCATCCTCATTGTGGGAAGAATTGGCCATTTGTCTTGGTGTCCTGGGAAAGCCCTGGGCAGCGTCTTCTCAGCTGCAGCAGAATCCCTCCAGCAAACGTCCTTGTGGGCTGTGGGGGCCAGGGCTGCGGCCGGGCTCCACCTCTGAGCATCCCATTCATCTCCCAGCCTGGCCCATCGCTTTATCTGAGCCCTTGAGCGAGGCTTTTAACTCAGGCCCTGCCCGGGAAAAAAAAACTTCTGAGGAGTCTGAGACCGAGTGGGGATGGGTGGGAAATGCCAGGGGAAGAGGGTGAGGGGCAGAGCCCTGCCAGGGCTGGAGGGAGCAGGAGAGCTGGAGCGGGAGGAGGCTCCTCTGGCATCCCCCGGGAGCGTGGAGCAGCACCGGGGGTGACACCGGCGGTGGCTTTCCTTCCTCGAGCATCTCCTCCAGGCCATTCCCCAGGCTCCTCCCAGCGCCCCGCTCGCTCCGAGCTCCTTTTCCTTGTGCTCCAGCTCTTTCTGGGTTAGATCTGGAGGGGAAAAAAAGGACATTCTGTCAAGTTGGCACCTTAGCCCTAAACAAATAGCGCAGCGGGTGCCAAGTGTTGACATACTTTGTACAAACAGGAAGTAATAAAATATTTGAACTTCCTGTGGAATTTCCTTCTTTTCCCCCCCTTTCTGCAGCCCCGTGTTCAGCGGGAGCCCTGCTGCAAAGGCCTCTCACATGCACAGCTGCTGCAGAGTGACCCCCAGCAGGCAGAACGGGGAGGGACGAGCGGCTGGGAGCTGCACTGGGGGGTTCAGTCTGTTCCTGGGGAAATGGGAGCATCCCCAGGGCCTCCCCCTCACACCCTGCTGCTGGCTGCCTTCCCTTCCCCTTCCCTTCCCAAGGCTCTCACCTTCTCTGCTCTCCCTTTTCCTTTCTCCCTCCCAGCTCCCTCTCGCAGCTCCAGCCCCTTTCTGCCCAGAACTCTCGTGCAAAGTCTTTTTTCCCCTTTTAAATTCCATTTCTCCCCTCTTTGACTCTTCTTTTTTTTGCTGCCATTCAGTCTTTAACCTCTCTCCCCATTTTCTAAATCCCTTTTGGATTTTNAAGGCTCTCACCTTCTCTGCTCTCCCTTTTCCTTTCTCCCTCCCAGCTCCCTCTCGCAGCTCCAGCCCCTTTCTGCCCAGAACTCTCGTGCAAAGTCTTTTTTCCCCTTTTAAATTCCATTTCTCCCCTCTTTGACTCTTCTTTTTTTTGCTGCCATTCAGTCTTTAACCTCTCTCCCCATTTT
Source organism: Mohoua ochrocephala (assembly GCA_013398855.1). Lineage (NCBI taxonomy): Eukaryota > Metazoa > Chordata > Aves > Passeriformes > Acanthizidae > Mohoua > Mohoua ochrocephala. The sequence continues at coordinate 8,799 of VZTA01019724.1, forward strand.
CTAAATCCCTTTTGGATTTTAATCCCTTCTCTCTGCACAGCACCCCATCCCTGCTGTCCTTGTTGAGGAGGAGAGGGAGACCAAGAGGATTTGTCACCCACGGGATCCCCGCGTCCCCCCTCATGCCCTGCTCAGCACCGTGGGCGTGTTGGCTGTTGGTGCCTCCTGCCCTGTTCATTTTGGGGTGTGCATCAGAGATTTGGTGCTTTCGGTCGTGTCCCTGCTTGGTGTGACCACAGCGAGTGACAGAAACGTGTCCCCAGCGTGGCTTGGAGTGGGAGGAGGGGGCTCGTGGCCAGAGCATTTCACATCCCCTCTCCCACCTCGTTGTCCCTGCAGGGTTTTTCTGGCTGGGCCCATCCTGCACAGCCCCAAATTCCCTCCGTGGTCACTCTCCCCTCCCCAAAAAGGGCTCCTTGCCCCCACAAGGCTCTGGCTGTCCCCAGGCAGCCGCTGTCACGTAGCCAGCGGGTGGGAAGGCTTCTCACCTCCCCCGGTGCTGAGGCGTTTCCAGGAACCGCTGCTGCTCTTTGGCTTTCAGACTTCTGAGAGCCTCAGCTGAGCGAGGGTTTCCCTCCCACGAGGGCTCACGGCCCGGCCCGGCGCTCTGAGCTGGGGAGGAGTGTGGGATGAGCAGAAATGAGGAGTTTGGGATGAGCAGAAATGAGTTTGGGATGAGCAGAAAGGGGGAGTTTGGGATGAGCAGAAACGAGTTTGGGATGAGCAGAAATGAGGAGTTTGGGATGAGCAGAAAGGAAGAGTTTGGGATGAGCAGAAAGGGGGAGTTTGGGATGAGCAGAAATGAGTTTGGGATGAGCAGAAATGAGTTTGGGATGAGCAGAAAGGGGGAGTTTGGGATGAGCAGAAACGAGTTTGGGATGAGCAGAAATGAGGAGTTTGGGATGAGCAGAAAGGAAGAGTTTGGGATGAGCAGAAAGGAGGAATTTGGGATGAGCAGAAATGAGTTTGGGATGAGCAGAAAGGAGTTTGGGATGAGCAGAAAGGGGGAGTTTGGGATGAGCAGAAATGAGGATTTTGGGATGAGCAGAAAGGGGGAGTTTGGGATGAGCAGAGGGTGGGACCCCCAGCCCTGCCTGTGGGGGTGTTGGTGGCATCGCTGTCACCACGGGGCCCTCGCCTCGTGCATTGTGAACTCTTGGCTTGAGTACGAGGTAAAAAAGGAAAAAAAAACCTGGGAGAAAGATGGACTGGAAAGGGGAAACCTTGTGTGTGAATCCAAGCTGGGCTGGGCTCTGTTCACAGCAGTGCCGGGGTGGCTGCGGGAGGAGGGTGCCCGTGGCCCCGGGTGCCCCAGCCCGGCTGCTGGGACGTCTCTCCCCAGTTTGTGCTGCCCAGTTGGGAGCCTGGGAGGAGGAAAGGTTCTCTCAGCACTGCCTGGGATGACACACGGCTCGCTGGGCTCCTCTCTTCATCTCGAAGGGATAAGAGCAGAGCCCTGACCCGCCCTGGCCACACCTCGGCCCTGCTGCCCGCACCCCGATCTCACCCCAGCACCTCCATCCCACACCCGGCCCGGCCCCGGCTCCCCGAACCACAGAGTGGCTGCAAACCACCCTGCAAAACCTCTCTCACTTCTTTATCTATCGACTGAAGGTGCATCTGAATCCATTTCTCGGGTTCAGAGGCTTTTCACAGATTCACAGGGTTGGGAAGGACCTTAAAAACCACCTTGTTCCACCCCACACCCGCCACTAGAAGGGGGATTTTTTCCCCCCTTTTATTCCCAGTAGAAGCTCCAGTTGGAAGCCAGAGAGACAAAGGGAGAACAGGATTGTGCTGGAAGAACAAGCGACCCCCCCATCACCTTCCCCGTCCCTCGTGGCTGAGATTTATTCCCAGAAACAGCAAAACTGAAACCCTGTTTTACCCAGGGAGGGGAAGAGAGGTGCAATATTGTGCCTGGTTAGCAGCACTCCATCTTCGTGCCTTCAGTGCCACCAAAAGCACAAAATGCTGTTCAATCATCACAGGTTTGGTTATTTCCATGCTGAGTTTTGGGTTCTTTAAAAGCAGGGATGGTTTCTGGCGAGATTTCTGACCCCTGGTCATTGCTTGTGACCAAGAGCATCTCTTAGGGCTTCCCTCTTTGTTTTGGGGGGAAAAAGAGAGGAAAATATGAAGCAGAAACCTTCCTGTTACCTTTGAGAAAAGTGAATTATCTGTGCAGGGCTGGGACCCCCCAGCAAAGCAGCTCCTCAGCCTGGGAGGGGATTTTGGCCAGCCGGCCTTGGGAGGTTTTGTGGCCTGGACCCGCAATCCGAGGGGATTTGTGTAAATCCACGCTGTGTGTTCTCCTCAGAGGGGATAAATACAGGTTTTCCCTTCGTTTTGTTATGGTTTGAAGCGATTTTGAGAGGAGACGGGGAGCTGGGAGAGCTCTGCAGGGTTTGGGGGTGCTGGGGGAAGGTTGGGATGATGCTCTCGGGGGAGGCAGATCCATCAGCCTGGGGAGGGTGAAATAAAACCTCTCCCAATCCTGGGACAAATTGGGATTCCCTGAGTGGCAGACGAGTGTGGGTCAGTGGGGACAGCCTGGAACAGCTGAGGGTGAGGAAGAGGGAGTGGGGTTATGGGATGGGGTTATGGGATGGGGCCAAAGCAAAATGATCCCCTGTTCCCATATTCCTACGGGCGATTTTTGGAGCTCGAGGCAGAGATCCTGTGCTTTCTGCACCTTTTATCCTCCGAGTTTTGGGAAGTGCTCGGAGAATAAATCATTGGAGGGCCTTGTGCCTCTCAGAAGCTGGAGTGGAGACCCAGGACGGGGGCGGGCTGTGCCAGTATTGTCCCATTCCAGATCTTTATCTTGGCCAAAAGGCTCCCTCGTGGGGCTGCGTAAAACTTGAGCTGGAGATGTTCTCTGTAATTAAAAGCAGACTCGGTGCTGAAGTGCTCCCGTGGGGTGATAGTTTTGGGTATTATTGAGGTCTTTTGTTTTATTCCCCTGCTTGTCCTTAGCCAGAAATAAAGACGCAGGCAGTTCCCAGATTGTCTGGGAATAAGGGGGAAAAAAAAAAGAAAAGAGAAAAAGGGAAATGGCAAAAAAAGAAGGAAAAAAATAAGAGGGGGAAAAAAAAAAAGATGCAACAAAATCAATCCAAGATAATTTCAATAAATAAATGACCTGGGCACTTCCTGGACAGTGATTTGTCCACGTGAAACTGCTGTCATCTAATTTAATACTCAGTACTTCAAAGAGGCTGATTTCCCACTTCTGGAGCCGCGTCCCCTTCCCTGGGGAGGAAGAGGAGGAAATCCTGAGTGGCCCTTTATGGCTTCCCCTCTGACTGAGCTCTGGCAGCGCTGAGGGTGTTTGAGGAGGGTGTTTGAGGGAGCTCTGTGCCCCCATCCCGGAGCTTTGGCACCGCTCCTGCTGCTCAGGGCCCTGCCCTGGTGCTTTCCTCAGGATAGTCTTGGATATCCCGTGGAGATTCTTGGCGTGGTGCTGCTGGTTAATCCCAGCCCTGCTCCAGCCTCGGGTTTTGTGGGATGGAGCCCGTGCAGCTCCTGGGTCTCTGCTTCTCCCTGTGCTGATCCAGCCCTGCCTGGAGCAGTGGAAGGGCTTTGGTTCATTCAGGAGCCTTTGGGGGAGCCTTGGGGCTCCCCAGTTCGTTCAGGAACCTTTGGATGAGCCTTGGGGCTCCTCAGTTCCTGCAGGNCTGCTTCTCCCCGTGCTGATCCAGCCCTGCCTGGAGCAGTGGAAGGGCTTTGGTTCATTCAGGAGCCTTTGGGGGAGCCTTAGGGCTCCCCAGTTCATTCAGGAATCTTTGGATGAGCCTTGGGGCTCCTCAGTTCCTGCAGGAGCCTTTGGGGGAGCCTTGGGGCTCCCCAGTTCATTCAGGAACCTTTAGGGGAGGCTCAGGGCCCCCTTTGGGATGCCCTGGGGCTGTCCAGGGCCCCGTGGGGCCGCGGTCCATACACGCAGGGAGGGCAATGATGTCAAACCTCCTCCTCCTCGTCCCGTTCCCATCCCAGTTAACCCTGCCAGGACCAATCCTGCCGGGGGGGACCGGGCTCAGCTCCTGGGGGGGGATAAAAACCCCTCGGGGACAAAACCAGCTGGGCCCTGGGTTCTGTGGTGGACAGGGGACACAGGGATGTCTCAGGGGACACAGGGATGCCCCAGGGGACACAAGGATGTCTTGGGGGACACAGAGATGTCCCAGGGGACCCCAGGGTGCCGAGAATTCCCCGGGGAGAGCAGAGCAGGGATCAAAGTTGTCCGGCAGTGCTCCGAGCGCTGGGTTTGCATCACCAGGGCCTTTGGTGCCGCAGCTCGAGGCTGCAGTCCGGCCTCAAAAGGAATAACAGAGCAGCTGAAATTATCTGGGCTCCAGTAAACCCGCTCCTCTCGCCGTTTGATTTGCCACACGCAGTAAATTCCACCTCTCTCTTCCAGTCGCCTGCTGCGTAACAACTTCAAAATCGTTCCGCTTGAAAATGGCCAATATTTTCTGAGTGCAGCAATATTGGGACTCAGGGAAATTGTTTTTGCTTGCATCCTACAAAGGAATCTTTGTTGGAATTGGTTGCAACACCTCCTGCTTTTGAAAGCTTTGGGAAAACCCCAGGGCACGGTTCTGAGCTGGAGTGGAAGAGGCAAACGTGGCCCTGGGGTGGCTTTGGAAATAACTTGGAATGGGAGAAATGAGCATTGATAAAGTGTTTGGGAGAGATTAAACGGAGCAAAAGGGTTCCCTGGTGGGGCCTGGTGGTCATCCAGGGATGTTCTGGGGGATTCAGTTAGCACTGAAGGTTTTTTCCAGGATGTTGCTGGTGCTCTGGGTCGGGTTGTGCCAGGGGCTGTTCGAGTACGCGGCAAAAGAAATTCAAACACAATTCAAACACACAACAGAAGAAATCCCCGCTGGATGATCCAAAGGGAGCCGTGCAGGAGGAGGAGGAGTGGGCTGGGCTGGGACGCAGGTGGCAGCAAAAAGGAATTTTCGTGAGCATCACAGCAAGGCCGTGGGTGAGCTCCGCTCCCGCCCAAAGGAGCAGCACTTTGCCCCGTGCCTCAGTTTACCTGTCTGTGACGTGACTCCTGGTGGGCAGCAGGGGGTGTGGAGGAGGATTTGCAGGGTCCTTAATGCAGCGTGGGCCCAGCTCCCTCGGGCAGGATTCGGGAGGAGGACGGAGCAAAGGGTCACGGATTGGAAAGGAGAGGAGAGGGGGGAAGAATAGGCAGTGCTAAAAGGCAAGTTTCGTTTCAGGGAAGACAACAGCTAAAGGACCAGAACTCTCAAGCAAAACCACAAGATCACATCAGATGTCAGGCAGGACACATCTTGTTTCTCCCTCCCGAAAGGGCTTATCAGTGCAACCAATCACTTTAATGACGTGGCAGAGGGCGGAAGAGGATTTGACTCAGAGCGAGATGAAATTCAGTTCCTACGACCCTTCTCTTCCGCTGCCGGAGTCACCTGTCCTGCAGCCAGCCCCAGATCAATCGCCTCCTGCAGCGGAAGGGGCTCAGACATGAGTTTGCATTATTTTCTCTTACTCTTTCCAGTGTCTCTACGTGCTGTGATGGGAGAGGGCAGAGAGGGGGAGGAAGATGAGGAACACAGCGAGCAGGGAGTGTCCCTGGTGCCCTTCTCAGCCTCTGGGGACGATGGCAGCAGGATGGGAACCTCCGTGCTGGGAGGTTCTCCATGCCCAAGTCAGAGGTGGGAGCAGGCAGCCCCTTTTCCCTGCTCAGCTCTGCTCCCGTGGCTTTGGGGAGCAGCGTTGCAGGGAGGGTGAGGGCACCGTGCGGGTGCCATCGCTCTGGGGCTCCTCCTTCCAGGGCAAAGCTCGGCAGGAGCTGTGATTATCCAGCAGGATAATTCCAGCCAGGCTCTGGAGATGGAGCTTGGAGCTCTGGGATCGAGGGTATCAGTATTCAAATGCCAGGGCTGGGCTCCAGCAAAGGGGAAAAGCAGCTCTCAGCATCCTCAAGCCTTGGGAAAGTTCGGGTCTGTTCCCCACGGGCCAGGCCGGGCTGGCAAAGCTCTGCTCCCTCCCCACAGCGCCAGGGACATCTCAGCTCCATCAGCTGAACCACGGCACATTCCTTGCCCGGGTCCTCCCCATCCCGGGCAGAGTGTCCTCAAGCGGTGTCACCCCGAGGAATTTGATGTGCTTGCCCTAATGGAACAGGTTGTGAACTGGGAGAAACCAGCTCTACTGGTAGGTCCCAGGGCAGGTTGTTAGATAGCAGCAGGAACTCACCGGGGCTGGCAGCTCTCCACGGATCTATGGAATCTGAAGATCTGATCCCAGCCGGGGCTGAGGCAATCCCAGCTGGATGTCCTTGAGATCCGTCTGCTTCCTCCCCAGCACCCAGCTCGGGAATCTCGGGATCGGGGAGTTTGCCCGGTTCCATGAGAGCCAGATCACAGCCCACAAGTGAATTTTGCCTTCCTGGAATGGGGAGTGAGTGCAGAGAGGCCCTTGGGGCTGGTGGTTTTTGCACCCTGTTCTGAAAGCTGCCCGATTTCCCGCAGATGTGCACCCACCTGCTGCTCTGTGACACCCGGGCTGCAGCTTTCACATCTGTAAATCACAACTTTTAACCCCCACCCTGTTCGCTCCGCCGTCTCAGGGGCAGATTTGCAGAGTTCTTACGGATGGAAAAAAGGCAGGAGAGCACTGGTGGGGGTTTTCAGCAAGGCACGAGTGGGCTGAATGCTTAAACCCACTGCTCAGCATGCCCCCAGCTTTCCCTGTGCTCTGAAGGGCTTTAAATATTTTTTGCAAATCCAGAAAGACTCTTGAAACCCCAGGAATGGGGAGCCCGAGTCCCTCAGTTGCGTGGAAATTCGGGTGCTGTTGATGTTCCCTTTGATTTGGGAACGGGCCACAGCTCTCGTATCCCCGGAGCTTTTGGGAGCACTACTCTGGATTTGTGTTTAAATTCATGCCCTGCTTTGTTTTCCTTCCAGAGGGCTCAGTTTTGGGGTCTCCCAGAGCAATCAAAGGCCCCGACGGGGTTTATCAGAGACTCGCCAGGGTGGACACAGGGCGGGCAGGGAGAGAGGCAGAGGCGAAGTCTCAGCCCTAAGCCAGGAGTGAGAGGAGATCAGGGGCTCCCAAAGCCTCCTAATCAATACCAGCCTGCCTAGAACGAACATCTCTCCCGCTGCTGGAGCTTCAGACACTAAAAAACCTACTGTAAATGCAACATATCTCTGTGCTTCCTGCCAGCTGGCCCAGAGCCAGCCTATTTCCTTCAAAAAGAGGGATATTTATTTTCATCCTTTTAGAGGCAGCCAATTCATCTCAGACCACCACCAGCTAAAAAAGCTTTATAAATTAGCAGTCTTTTTTTCCCTTTTTTCTTTCTTTTTTTTTTTCTTTTCTTTCCTTCCCCCTCCTAATTCTCTCCCCCACCCCTTTAAATATTATTTTCCTTCGGTTGTTGGTGTAAACGCTGTGCTAGGACATGCGAGCCGGGGCGCATTGCGCCACACTCCCCTTTCTCCCCGAGCTGCAGAAACACAGTAGCAGCAGTGTCTCACGAAAGCCAGAGGAAACCAAAGCAAAGCCCGGCCGTGACTGATTCTCCTTCCAAATGGCGTAAGCAGGCCAACTTCAAACATGTGAATAATGAGTTATCTGTGCCTGACTTTGTTCGGCAGCACAAGGGACGGTGCCTCCCAACGTTTCCCTCCTGTGAACTGCCGGGCTCTGATTTTAGCGGTGGGGTTGGGGCTCGGAGGGCACCGCCGTCATCCCGCGTCACGTTTGAGTCCCTTCCAGCTCCCTTCCAGCTCCCTGCTCTGCACTGGCCTCCTCTCCCTCCTTCCCTGGAGCAGTGGGGGCTCCACCGAATTCTTCTTGGCTGGGGATTTCCTGTGGCAGGTCTAGAGCTGGAGGTGGGATTCCAGGGAGAGCCGGAGCGATGTTCTTGCCTTGTGTTAGAGGTGTGCGAAGATGAAACTGGCCCAGCATCTGCTGTAAGGGACAGGCCTGCTGTTCCCATAACACAGGAGTTTCACATGTGGCTGCTTTCTGGAGCACATGCTGGGACTTGATAGTCTAGCCGAGACTCAGACTGGGAAAAAATTCCAGCCTCTGCCGAGGATTGGCGTGTCTCTCTGAAGTACCTATTTGCAGGGCTACGGGAGGGATTTGAAAGGTGTTTTGCACATTGAGACGGAGTTTTATCCACTGCTGATTGCTTTCTTGTGGTCCCTTCTCACGGACGTGTAGAGACTAAGCCATGGCTTTGTGTGCAGGGCCTGCTCCTGGTGAGCTTGGCTTGGAGTTAGGCTGGGAATATTTGGGCAGAGCCTTGGTGGGAGGATGGTGGAATGCCAGGGGGATGCTTGGAGCCTTGCTTTGAAGGTGGCTGAGCGTGACTCAAGCGGCTGTGCCAGCCCATGCCACCCTGTGCTGGCTCTCGTCTCCTCCTGTCTGGAGCTGAGGCAGCGATCTGCAGAGTGTGTGTGTGTGTGTGTGTGTGTGTTCATGAACGTCCCTCGGCGTTTCCTCCGCTCCAGCTTGCCGCCAGCATTCCGCAGCCAGGCTCCCGGGGAGGGCCAAGCCACTTCCCAACATCTGCTCTCCCGGCCCCCGGCAGCACAGGGCCGAGCCGGGGGCTGGGGGTGAACGTGACACCCGGCTCTGGGCCCGGCAGGGGTGGGAGGAGGCTGTGCAGCTCCCTGGCTCTCCTCTAACTCCCATCTATGGAGAAATCGGGGGGCTGGGGCTCCCACTCACCCCAGAGAGGGTTTTTTCGAATCGAATCTCTCAGCTGTGGGATTTTGGTGTCACTCGAGCCATGGAGTTCCTGGAGCTCCTTTCTACCTTTGACCAGCCTCATATTCTGCACCTCAGTAATCGGGGGAAATCAGCTGCTTTTTGGAACTCCCCCTCCACAGCCTGGAAACCCCATCCCGGTCCCGGCTTGGGAAGCCACATCAGGTTGCACACTCCTAGAAGGAAGAGCAGGCTCTGTTTGGTCTTTGAAATATTTTAATGCAGAAAGCATGTCTCTAAATCACAGCTCCGAGGGCCCGGAGCTCGTGTGGCACACACTGCTTCGCTGTCTGCATTCCAAGGAAACACCCAAAAACTTCCAGTATGCTTCTTATTACTGGCCTAAAGTGTCAAATTCACGTCGGCTCTTCCAGCTGGGAAGTGTTCAATGGGATCGTTTGTTTGATATGCTGATACCGATCTTGTTATTACATCAGGATCGTAGGTGATCTGTCAATGTTTACATCATGTCATGTTCAATACTGGAGTGAACCGATTCCGAAACCCGATCCAGCGTTAAAACCCTGGCGCTGTTGACAAGGAGTGCCCAAGGTCAGGAGCTGCCAGCATTTGATCGCACTGAGATCTGCTGTTTCCATAAATATTGACCTGCAAAGGCAGCGCTGGCCCAGCTGCAAACGCACTGCAGAATCTCCAACCCCAGCAGCAGCTTTTGCGCCCCAAAAAATTCGCAGGTCGGGGTGATTAAGGCTTCTCAGACGGATTTCTTGGGATGAGGGCTGGGGCTGTTTGAAGTCGAGTGAAAATCCGCCCACTGGCTTCGGGAGGCTTTGAGTCAGTGCTTGGGTGAAGGTAGAAACCACCTTCCTGTTCTCTAAGGTATGAGCTATTGTTCGCTGGTTTCCTCTCCGTGACAGCTGTGGGCAGATGGGGAAGGGCTTTTAATGAAGCCAACCGCTGCAGAAATTAAAAAGCTCAGGTTGTTCTGATGAAAGAAACCCATTAACAGCGATTCTCTCTTGCGTGACAAAGTCTGACGTCCCCAGCCCTAAGTGACAAGCGGCAGGAAGTCCTGGGGAGACAGCCTGAGCTAAAGAGGGCTGGCAGGCCAAGCTGGTGGTTTTTAACTCGTTCTCTGCCTTGTTTCACAGGGGTTGGGGCTGCCGGGTCCCACACGTGGGGACAGGGTGGGACACGGACTGGAGAGGGTCTGGGAGAGCTGGGACGAGCCCTGATCCCACCACCCCTGCGTTTCTCTTGACTTCCATCTGCATCTCCATTTCCACTCTCTTTTCAGCAGGATAGTTTTAGGGGTTTGGGGCTTTTTCTGGTAATTGCTGGGTCCCCCCACAAACCAGCCCCTTCTAGAGGGTGTTTGCTCGAGGCTGACAAAGCCCACGGGGCTGTGCCCGCGTTCAGACAGCGCGGGGACCGGAGCAACCACAGTGCAGCATGACACAGCCACATGAAGCCCTCGGTCGGGTTGCACGGCTGAATAATCTCTAAAAAACATTATCAGCACAGAGATCACTTGATATATTTTTTCAGGATTTTCCCCGTCACATGCCAGATACCACCACAGGATAGGGTTTGTGCTGAGATAGAGGAAGGGAATTTAATTTCCATTAGATTTCTGGGTCTTTGAAGTCCTTTTGGCTTTCCTGCGAAGCTCTGGCCAAAAAAAAAAATGGTTCAAGGTGAAATATAACCCTGTTTTTCTTCTTCTGTGCTTAAATGTGTAGTGAAATAGTAAAATGTGGGCTAAAACAAGACACCTCGGTGCACACACTTTTCCCCCGGGGAAAGCACCATGTGATGGATGCCGTTCCCGACTCCAAAGGCCCTGGATAATGCAGAGGTGCCTGAGGTCTGGGGACACACAGAGATGAGAGGAGATCGTTTATGGTGTTGCTTTGAGGTTTCCTTGGTTTACTTCACACAGCAGGGAAAATACATTTTCAAAATACCGCTGGGTTTTTGCTTTCTGCCGGGCTCGTCCTCACCGAGTTTTCCTCTCCAGTGCCAGCACGTTTCCCACCGGTTTGGACTCCCACACCCCCGCAGGTCTGGGGATTACAGAGCTTGGAGGGGCTGGTGGGGCTCACCGGGGTGTGGAGAGGGCAGAGGGGGGTCAAAGCCCCTCAGAAGCTGTGGCTGGCAGGGGTTTGCTGGTGGGACACCCGTGGAGCTCAGCTGGGAGCGTGAGTTCCCCTCCGGAGCCGACGCTCTTCCCTCCCATCCCAGCCGTGCATCTTCGCAGACAGCCTGGCAAGCACGGCCTGGGCCGAGCGAACGGGAGATCAGGAGATAATCAGACGCTGGATTTAAAGAGGGGGAAGTGTGGGGACTTTCTGTGACTTCGCTATAAACTGACACGGCGCTCACAGAGCTGTGCAGATGCGAGGGGGAAGGGCAAGGAGGGGGTGCGAGCGAGAGGTGCCTGAGTTTATCGCCTTTCAAACGCGCTGCTTTGCTTTGCTTTGCTTTTCTTCTTTAAAAGCCACCAAGAGCCGAGCTCGGCTTGGTGGATGTCGGGCTGTAGGATCTGATAAGGCCCAGCTTTCTGAAGTGCTGCAGAAGGGTTTCTTCCCAGCCCGTCTCCCATCTCCCGGCGTGCCCGCACATCTCCGGTGCCCCTGAGCGCTGGGATTGTGCCGGGATGAGGCGGTGCCACCTCGGGAAGGTCCCTCCGTGGCAGGTGCAGAGCCGAGGGTGTTGCAGGGCGCTCTGGCTGCGGCGGGGAAGGCACAAGGAGAAGCCAAGGTCTGAACCCCGCACTGATGTAAAGCTGAGGCTCCTCTGGAGCCCCTCCAGCTTTGTGCGGGTGTAACTGAGACTGGAATCCGGCCCAGAGAGAGCGAAGCCGTTTGGCAATGATTAATACAGTAAAATGTGAAAGTTATGTATCAAGTGCATTTCATGCGCCTCTCGCCTCGGGACAATTAGCATAAATTTAATAATTATTGCCCTGTGCCAGCAGCTGCTACCTAAGGAGCTGGGAGTGCTTTAGGAACGCTCATTAGCTGCTGCCCTGCCTGGGGGAGGTGGGTGATGAGTCTGCCCGTTTTATGGCCAGGAAAGAGGAACAGAGAGAAGCGCAGTGAGGTGGCCAAGGTGTGGTACCAGCGAGGGCTGATCCCATCCCTCCTGTGCCTCCCCCAGCCCCGCTTGGCTCTGACCCCGCTGGGTGGGCAGAGCTGGGAGGGGGCTGGAGTAAGACGAGAGTTTGTTCTTTAAGCAATGAGCAAACGCTGTAGAAAATACTTAAAATTCAATGTCTGCTGGTTCCCCAGTCCCCGCTTTGCCAGGACATGGTTTCTCCTGCCTTGCACACGTCTCCCCTCCGTGTTCGGGGTCAGTGAGGGTTGGTGGAGGCTGATCCCTCAGGCAAGGACATCCTCATCCAGCTCCTCGACTGGACACTTGCTGGATGATCTGGGGCCTCCCCCAGGGCTCACTCTCTGTCCATCTCCCCTGGGAGCCGCTCTCTGCCGGGGCTGCCACCCATTGAATAACAGCAAACCACAGAGACAGAGGCTCCGCTGGCTCCCCGTGTAACCAGGGTGCTGCAGCCAAAGGGGAGCTGATCAGATATACCAGACTCTTTTTATCACGTTCCAGGGCACAGACAAAAGCTGGAAGACCAAGCCAAACCCTTCACCGACCGCTACGGAGAGCTGGAACGGCTGCGCCAGTCCATGAGAGTCACCCCGACAACACCCAACCCCCGCGGATCCCTCAGCACCCCCAGCCACTTCGGCTCCCAGGCTCAAACTCCAATCCAAGGTAACTGCCTGGGTGTCCCAGGGTCACATCCCGAACCCTCGTGTTCCTGATGAGTGAGAACAAGCCTGTAGATGGTATTTTAGAGCTGGGCTCCAGCTCTCCCCTGATTGAGGAGCCTGAAAGTCAAGCCAGGGAGGGGTTTGTGTGGATTTCTTGACCTTGGAAGCCTTTTTGCACCCGCTGAGTCGCTCTTAGCACCCACTAGATCTGGGGTGTGAGGAACAACTAAACTGAGCAGCAGGAGTTGAGAGGGAGATGAGAGCAGCACGCTTTGAAGCCGGCAGCTCCTCTGACATGAAGGCAGCCGCGCCATGGTTATGCATCAGCCGGAGAGGGTGTTCCACGCTTTACATGCTAATCCCAACGGTTTCTTATCATTGTGTGGGTGCCAAGTGCGGTGATCCCTCGCCCAGCTCCAGCATAATTCCCCACACGGATGCACACCTGCACGGGCACACACACACACACACACACACACACAGAGCCTTTGCTCTTCCCAGATCTGCCAGCGGCAACGAGCGCCCGAGTCCCTGGGCGTTCCCCAGGAATCTGCGCTCTTGCTGCCAGGACGGGGGGGAGGAATTGCCAGTGGAGTTACCTGAGAGAGATCGGGCTGCTAATCCCAGAATTTCGGTCCCAAACTAAGCGAGGCATTTGGGATTATCCAGCTGCTGTGCTGCTCCCATCATTCTGCATGGGCAGATGCCACCAGGATGAATTAAGAGACCACTCTCCTGTCCTTTCCTGTGCTCCTTTTCCATGGGCTTTTAGTCTCAGTGGTTCTTTTCCTTCAGAAATCAGCAGAGATACTAACAGGGCTTTAAGGAACAGCATTTTAGCTGTCCGTGTTTGGAATTTTGGTGAGAAGTGGCCCTTCTGGGAAGGTTTCATAGAAAAAGCTCCCAAAGCCTTCGCGCTGCGTTTTCAGAAGGGACGTGGTTGTTTGAAAGGCTCGGTGTCATTGGCAAAGAGGGGGTTTTGGGTGTAAAAACATGTTTGAAAATGTTACCCGAACTGTAAAAGCTGCGCCGCTCCTCCCAACCCAAAATTACAGTGAAAATTTAATTTATTTCTCATTGAAATGCAAATCTCCGTGCTTGGAATTTTCATTGATATTAGCACGGTTTATGAGAAGAACACGGGCGTTTTGTGTAGGATCATCATTTGAGGGTTTTTTTTTAAAAAGCAAGAGGGAGAGAAAGAGTTTTCTAGGCTGGTCCCGTTGGTCGCGTCATAAAGAAAGAGATTCTTGGGGGAAGAAGAATAGATTTGTATTTTAAATTAGCACAGCCCCCTGCAGTGCCAGAAACCCAAAGAGCGTCGTTTGGAGCGAAGAATCAGGTGATGACACAAATTCAACGAGAAAAAAAATGGAGCTGGCCACAAGCTACCGCCCCTGCCAAATTCCCAAATGTCAAGTGACAGCAGGAGTGGAGACACACAAAATTAGCCTCTGAAATCATTCCTGCGGAGTGAATCCGAAGTCGCAGGAATGCTGCAGAAGGCGGTTTGTGCACGCTCTGCTCTTGGCTCCCTTGTTCCCGAGTCGGAGGAACCGTCTTAAAATGACTGCGGGTTCCTACCAGCGTAACTCGGAGCGGCACCAGCTCAGTCATTTTCATCTCAGCCCTGTCCTTTTGACACAGCTCTGGCTATGACCAATCATAATCATAATTTTAAAAACCCCTCTTTCTCTCTCGCGCACACACACACGGCTTATTCACAAAGATCATAATTTTTACCCGAGCAAGTGGAGCCCGGCCCGTGCCAAGAATAACAGGGGAGTTAACAGGCCTGTAATTCTCACGACTTGGCACGTTCTTGGGTAACACACAGGAGAGGCCGATTAGTGGAAAGCAGAATGAGATACCAGCTGGGAGGGGCGATGGGGCAGGCTGGGGTTCATCCGGCCCCCGCTATCTTTGATGGGGGAGCTTCCCCAGGTTAATGTTTTTAGGGATTAAAAGCAGACCGGGGAGGTTTTTCCCTCCACCAGTGCCCGGCTCCCTCCGCTCGTGTGCCGGGGGTGGTTGGCCTCCCTGTTCTGCTGACGAAGCAGTTTGCACAAACTGCCTAATCCGCTCCTGGCAAAACCAGGCTGGGAGCTGGGATGCTCAGAAACAGCCTCGGCGGGATCCCGGCACCCCCAATCCCTGAACGCGGCACGTGGAGCTTGGGTTTTTAGGCAGGCAGGAGACAGTGTTTTAATTTGGGAGAACTGGGGTTCCTGGGAGGTGATGTGTTTGCTCCGGCCCAGTCCGGTCTCTCTTCCTCGGGAGCGAAAGCCGTGGCCGCGGTGCAGATCACGGCAAGGACACTGCTGGGAGTGGGAGAGGGGTCTGGCCCTCAGCCACTCGCAGAGGCTTTCAGTAAAGCAGCCCCTGGAGGTTATAAATAGCCCCCGTGTAAAACGATCATCCTGAGGTTAAATGGTCTCAAACCAAAACCCTCCCGGTAAGAGAAAGCCGATGGTTTCTGAAGGGCATGCCAGGAAATACGGGAGGAGAGAGCGCGGCTCCGAGGCCGAGCGGGTCGGATCCTGCTCTCTCCAGTGTCAGGGTATTTCAGTGGCTCTGGCCTGGCCTTGCCCCACTCGGGCGGGCAGAGACTCGATCCCTTCCCATGCCTGTCCCCAAATGGGATGGACACCGGCAGCCCTGCACATCTCATTCCCGCTTGCACTGCTCTAGCGGGGTAAATCGGGTAACTCTGGGTTCACCCCCTGTAGCTGTGATGAGAATATGGCCCAGTGGCTGGGCAGGTCAGCCAGGCAGACCCCCATCACCATCCAGCTCTGCTTCCCTGGCTTCAGCCGAGCGGAGCCTCTGGTGAGGATTTGGCCCAATGCTTCTCCAGAGAGGGGTGGAAAATCTGAGTTTTTGCGATCCCGGCTCTGCCGTCCCCGCAGTGAGACACCAAGCTGTCATTAGGATGGCTTGAAATGGTTCCTTATTACGGGGCACGCGAAGCCAGAGCCTTGCGTGCCTGCTCCAGTCCAGTTTTGCCTTTTAGCTTAAAAAAGCCAAGTAGCTCTCAGAAGTGAAGCAAGATGTTAAAGGGACTTCTTCTGCCTGCCTTCGGCTGCTTCTCGGGGCCCCCTGGCTCAGGGGAGCTGGGCTGGTGACAGACACACGTCCTCCTCAGGAGCAGCCCCCAGTTCTCCGTGTCCTCCCTTGCCCACATTTCGGCAGTGGCTCAGGCTGAACCATTTTGTTCCCAGCGCAGCAGAGCAGGACCGCCCACGCTCGAGTTCTGTGGTGGAAACATCTTCAGCCACTCAGAAGAGATTGTGTGCCTTGTCCAGCAGCATGGAGGGGCCTTGCGCTCACCAGGACAATGGCAAAGGGATTTTAGACTGGATCTCCTCGGTGCCAGAGCGAGCTGCACACTCTTCTTTTTGCTCCAGAGAAGCCAAACTCCCTTGATTTCACAGGGAGGACAGTAAATACTGGATAATTTTGCAAGCCTCTCCTAGCCCTAGTGCCTGCTGGATGGTTTCTGGGAGGCTCTGTGTTCACTGGTGAAGAGCTTCAGATCTCCTGATCTGGGAACTGCTCAGCTTTAACCAGCTTCATTCCCAATCCATTACTTCAGGCCAGCCAGCGCAACATTTTTGTCATCAGCAGAATGCCTCACCATATGCATTTAAAGTAAAGTCTTTCTCTCTCTTTCTCTTTTTAAATATACATTTTTAAAGTATTACATTACTTTTAAGAAGCCTCTTGGCATAGGCAGCAAGTGCCCCTATTGTTTCCAAAATGCAACGTGGCTGCTCTGAGGTTAAGTCCTGAATTATGGGCCCAGCAAATACACTGAATTGCTGCTTCCTAATCCCTGTCCAGATTGACTTATGGTTTCTTTAAAATATCCGTTTCTTAATGGATAAAAACATTCTACCACGGGCAGAGGCTAAATTGTTTCCAAAGGAAGCTAGGCAAGCATTAGTGGGAAGAAAACATATTGTGGGATTCAGCTTCAGCCTCAAAGGAAGGAACATGCTCGAGATGGGTTTCCTGCCTGCTTTCAGGCTTCTGTGTCTATCTTTAAACTGCTTTTCTGCTCCTCTCCTTTACATTTGTGGTGTCCCTCCAGTGAATTTGGCATGGAGCTGTCACAGATGAACCACAGAGCGGTGCTGGACAGGAGCTTCCCCCAGGACAGAGTCCAGGCACCCGCGACCGCCGCGTTTGTGCTGTGGACGTGTGGCTGTCAGCCACAGCTCGGAGCGCCGCATCCCCACAGCACAGCGAGGAGTCCCTCGGAATTTGCCTCGGGGATGCCATCCTGCCTTTAACACGGGATTTTCCAGTGCGCTGGGATCCGCAGTGCCGGGCCCAGAGCGGGGTGGGGAGCCCCCAGCCCGGGGTGCCGCTGCCTCGCCGGGCTCCTGGCCGCTGGAGCCCCGTGTGCCGTCACCCCTCCGCAGTGGGATTCCCATGGCAGACGTGGCCTGGCCCAAACCTGCTCGGCAGGCAAGGTGGTCTAGCTGCAGGCTGGGTTGTAAATCCAGCAGCTTCCTTTTATGTAGTCAGGGCTTGTTAATTTGTTTTAATACCCTTTGAATACAGGTAAAGAGCAAAGCGCAGGCAGGGCGGAGGGGAGCGCCTGCCATCCGCGCTCAGCCCACCCACCCGCTCCAATTAGCACCGTTATTCATTAGCTCCGCGGGATGCGGCGGCGGGGACTGCGGGATGTGCCGGGCGGGGACCGCGGGATGTGCCGGGCGGGGACTGCGGGATGTGCCGGGCGGGGACTGCGGGATGTGCCGGGCGGGGACTGCGGGATGTGCCGGGCAGGGACTGCGGGATGGGCCGGGCAGGGACTGCGGGATGTGCCGGGCAGGGGGATGCGGGCAGAGGGCTCTGGGATGATGAGCGAGGCTGTGCCGGGAGAGGAAGCTGGGAGAGCTGGGCTTGTTTAGTCTAGCAAAGGGCAGGCGGGGAGCGGAGCTGATTGCTCTGTGTAAATACATCGAGGGGGTAAA
>VZTA01019725.1:0-18443 GCA_013398855.1 Mohoua ochrocephala
TCAGGCAAGGTGAAAGAGGTATGACTGCCTAAAGTTTCCTTTGGGAAGTAAACTTCCTAGTGCAATTCTAAAACACACAGTGCATAAACTTTGGAGAACTTTTTTTTTTTTACTTTACAGTAGGCTGAGAGCTAGTGCCTGTCAGGCAACAGACCTCACTGAGAAGTTTCAACATCCGTTTGTTTTATGACAAACACTGTAAATAGCTAGCTGTTTAAAACCCCTGTAAAAGCTAATGTAGGTTGAGGTATTGATTTTTTTTTTTTTTTGGTAATCTAGTATTGATTTTTAAAACAAGTCCTCAGTTTAGACCACCGCCTTCCTGAGACTTAGAGAACACTGGGAGTTCCTTTTGTCCTACTATTGTATCAAGTCCAAAAATAATCCATTAAGTTTTTAAGCACTTTTTTGAATGTGTTGAATGCCCATTCCCAAATTATTTGTTCCAGAAAAGTGAGATAACATAATGAGGCAATTTAAGACCTAGTGTGTGGCTTTGAAAATGAAATTGGATTTCATAGGAGATATGCACTCCAAATTTCTGAAGTTCTTACAATACGTTTTTTTTGTAATTTTACATCAAATCTAGGAAAATAAGGAGGTCGTTTCCAAGTGAGATAAAAAGGAAAACTTTATTCAGTATAATGATGTATTTTTGCTTGCTTTGTGATATCTCAGAACACAGGTCTGACATGTCTTTTACTGACTTGCAATTACCTATTGACTAGAAAAGGTTTAATTTCGAAAACGGTGTAGCACAAAGACACTGCAAAGGAGATACCATCATAAATACACTTGAAAGTGAGAAGAGACCTTTGTGCCAGAAGCTGTTGTATATATTACTATTTCACACTTTTTAGAAAACTTCTGTTGGTAATCTAAATAAGTAGTAACTTTTATTTCGTGTACCCTATTCAGTCTCGGGTTTATGTTCCTTTTTTTATTTTTATAGAAGTCTTTTGATGCACTGAGTTGTGTTACAATGCTAAGAATGGTGTGGATTTCAAAAGCCAGTGCTATCCAGAGAAAAGGCAGGTAATAAATCACTCATCATGGTTTTTATTTTGCAGATATCCACCGTCTTGTATGTTAAGAATAAAGCACCCAACCTAATAACTGTTTCTAGCCTAGTCCAGTGTCGTGTTGGACAATGGCCAACACTCATTCTCTGCTGATGGGTAGGGGTCAGCGTGTATTTCCTTGGAATCATTTCCCGAGTAGTGGAAAAGCGGTGCTCAGGCATTTCCCAAAGGTCTAGGTGGTTTTGCCCCCCATTAATTTGTTCTCCTCGCTCTTTCTCCCATGTAGCACCAGCAGTCACAGTGTCCAGTAGGGTGTTTTCACACCTTGTCTGTGTGCCTGTTTCACTTTCTCCAAACTGTCCGTGACTTAACAGGCCATGATCATATTCTTGCCAGCACTGTGGGTGAGGGCTTGGAAGTTTTGTAGCAACAAATGCCTGTTTAATCAATTCTGTTGGCATTAAGCTTCAAGTATTTGCGCGTGAATGTGAGAAGTGCTGTCCCTGTCTCTTCAGTCATAAGTTATTTAATCTTTATTCTACCTTTTACTTCAAGGGTAACTTCTTTTTGGGAGACATGCGGGGAGGAAATGACGTTTACAACTTAGATTCCTTACAGCAAAGGATGATTGAGATTTGGCTTGGTCTTAGGTTAGCAAAAAACCCACAGCGCTTTACTTAGATGTGCCTAGATTTTGTTTCTCCAGATATTTCTCAGTGTTGGGTTAAAACGACAATAAAAAATTTCCATACTATGAAAAATAATGCACGATTGGAAAACTCACACTTTTTGTGTGACTTACACTTAGCAACGTCTTTTTCATAGAACTGCTTCTACTTTTCCATTCCAAGTTTCTGTGTCTGTTGGCTTTTGGTTGGTTGGTTTTGTTTTTAGAAAAAAATCCTAATTTTCACAACTTCCCATATTTTATTTTCAAGGGCTGGGCGCTGTCAGCCTGGAGTCTGTTTTCATCTCTTCAGCAGGCTCCGATTTCAGAATATGTTGGAATTTCAGTCTCCAGAACTTCTAAGAATGCCACTTCAGGTGCATGTTCAGTTTGAAATTATGACTTTAAAAAATGTAATGTCATCAAACCATACTATTAATTGCAAAAAACCATGTGTTTGGGGTTTGTTTCCAAGTCTTAGTAACCTTTTCTCTTCTGCCTTTTAACTTGCAGGAGATTTGTTTATACACAAAACTTCTGGCTCCAGTTAATTGTCCAGTTGTAAACTTTCTTATGAAAGCTCCTGATCCTCCGCCTGCTGTAACTGTGAGAAATGCTGTGCACATGCTTAAGGTCAGGAAAGGAATATGTTTAGATGGGAGTTGTGTTTGATTCCATATTTGTGGTGTAGCAGCCTATCTATCTGTTTGTACTGAAGCTGTTTTTAATTTCTTAAGGATGTTTTGAATTTTTCTTTATTGTCTGTTTTCATTTTGTGTGTGGGGATATGTTTTTCCATGTCAATGGAAGGGAGTCATTCAAAGTCGTCTCTGTTAATAGTTTGACTTGCTTTTTTAGTGTTTGGGAACAAGTCTAGTTAATGTCCAGTATTCACATCTTTTCTGCTTTCACTGTAAATTGATTTTGTCCACTGTCCCCGTCCCCCTCTCCTTTCTTTGTTTGTTTGTTTATAAACAGACCATAGATGCTATGGACCCTTGGGAAGATCTCACTGAGCTTGGTTATCACCTGACTGAATTATCTGTAGAGCCACACCTGGGTAAAATGGTGTTGTATGCTGCTGTTCTGAAGTGCCTGGATCCTGTTCTGACCATTGCCTGTGCTCTTGCCTGCCAAGACCCTTTTGTGCTGCCCACACTGGCCTCCCAAAAGCGTGCAGCCATGCTGTGCAGGAAGCGTTTTGCTGCAGGGACGTTCAGTGACCACATGGCCCTGCTCAGAGCTTTCCAGGTAGGATTTCATTCCAGAGAGTACTAATCCCAGTGGATCACCCATCAAGGCAAATAATGTACCAATCAACTTGGATGCAGAGTGGGTGGACTGTGATTAAGGCCTTGGAGAAGACTTTATTTTTGCCTAGTGGCTTTCCTGTGTATTGGACTCATAAATTTGTGAGGGAACACTTTGTGTGGTATGTTTTGTTGATATTTTCAAACCTTATAAAATTCTGAATGTTCCAACAATGTGCCTACACTGTGCCTCTTTACATCCTACTACGCTGATAACTTCAAATCGTGATCGTAATGTCATGATCTTTATTAAATTAAACATTTTAGCTTGACGTTATGATCACTGTAGTGAACAGGTAAAGAGAATCTAATTCTTGAACAGAAAAAAAATCTAGTTTGATACATTTACTTTCAGAGTGGGTTTTGTCTTCATTTTATTGACATAAATGTAATTTTTTTAAAAATGCATTTTTTAGTTTTAGCTTATCAAATTAATAGGCAAATGTAAAAAATGTTTTCAGGCATGGCAGAAGGCGCGCAGTGATGGCTGGGAGAGAGCCTTCTGTGAAAAGAACTTCCTGTCTCAAGCCACAATGCAAATCATTGTAGGAATGAGAACACAGTTGCTTGGCCAGCTTAGAGCCTCGGGTAAATAGCTTGGAAAAAAATTTAACTTCATTTTAAAGTCAAGCATATAGAAATTGTAACAAAAAATAATGTTCACTGGTGTCATTTTTCTTACTTAATTTGAATCAGACCTTCATGTACACATTCATGCAGGGTATGGTGTAGATGAGGAAGTGTGGCTGATCTAGCTGTAAGCACCCTCATCTCCACATGGCACTGCATTTCAGTGTTGAGATGAATTTCTTTGGATCATTATGTTTTAGTAAATTATTCCCATAGGAAATGTCTTTGTATTGAAGAAAAGAATTGTATTCTGTGTTAGTCTAAAACCCCTTATCAGGAAGGATTTCAGTGTAATGGTTTCTTCTTGGTGCTGTTAAGGTTGGCAGTGGTGGAAAATGCAACTAATTAGTAGTTTATTTCACCTTTTTTTTCACATCCTTTTGAGAACCAAACACAAGCTAACATGGCACCATTTTGTCCTGTTCTTTTGTCAGGTTTTGTGAGAGCCAGAGGAGGAGCTGATATTAGAGATGTTAATAGTAACTCTGAGAACTGGGCTGTAATTAAAGCTGCCTTAGTGGCCGGGATGTATCCCAATCTTGTGCATGTAGACAGAGAAAGCCTGGTGTTGACTGAACCAAAGGAGAGGAAAGTGCGATTTCATCCTACCTCTGTTCTTGGTCAATCTCAGTATAAAAAGGTAAAATCACTTTGAATTTATAGTTCACAAAAAGGAGCACTAGAATCTATCACGTGTTTTAGAAATGTTTTTTTCCTAGTTGTCAGTACTTTAAAAGCATCAAGGGCATTAAACACCACAGCTTTAGAAAATACTTTTCTTACCAGTTGGTAGAATTGGAGTTGGCTCATTTTTCCATTGTTTCAATTAGTCCTTTCTCTAGATGGAACAAGGCAAAATGGCAAAAAACCCACCCCTAGTTATAAAATTGTTTTAAAGATATAATGATCCCTACTCCTAAAAGCAAAAAGTTCTGCTCTGAAACTGGGGTTTTTTTAACATCTCTTTTTAAAGCAAAATATTTTGTTTCATGGTGGTGGGATAATTTGTGAATCTGGTTGATTTCTCTCACGCTTTTTTATTTGCATGTATATTTTCATGTATGTCTGTAATACGTATGTATTACATGTATGTATATAATTATATAAATATTTCTTCTAAAAATACAGAATCCTAGAATGGTTTGGGTTGGAAGGGACCTTAAAGCTGATCTCGTTCCAACCCCCTGCCATGGGCAGGGACACCTTCCACTAGTCCAGGTTGCTGAGAGCCCCATGCAGCCTGGCCTTGAACACTGCCAGGTTGAGGCATCCACAATGTCTCTGCATAAAATAAGAAATACGTTAAAAATTATGTTAATTACAGGCAGAGGGTACCTAGTCTTATCTGCTCTTGCACAGATTCCCCCAGCAAATGGACAAGCTGCAGCCATCCGGGCCCTCCCTACGGACTGGCTTATCTATGACAAAATGACGAGAGCTCACAAGACAGCGAACATCAGGTGCTGCTCTGTCGTGACACCTGTCACCGTGTCCCTCTTCTGTGGACCAGCCAGACTGCCAAGTAACGCCTTGCAGGCCTCTTCATCCTTTCGAGGTACACTGGAGTCTGGATTTGGAGTGTTTCCACCGGTATACACCAGTGTGTGATGTGGAAAGCGTATTTTTCAATACTATTTAATGCATATATTGGCGAATTTTGAAAACAGCAGTGTTATAATTCCTGTAGCTATTCGAGAATAGTTTGTAGGTTCTGTAACAAATGCCTCCGTTTTGGGATTCCTTACAGATTCAGATCCATAAATTACACAGTTCTGGGGTCTCAGAAATTACAGTATAGTTTGTAAGGAAAGAATGCAGCCACAATGTCTAATGATAATACTAGCACTGAGAAGTGTAGTATGTATGTTCTTTTTCTATAGACTACTTTATTTGGTACTTCAAACCAGATGATTCAAACAGAGTAAATTAGAAAGAATCAATATGGCAAACAGGACATTGCTTCTAGCTGACACATGCATTTTCAAGATACTTTCTACTGCTAATTTTTAATGTCAACTAGCTGTACTTTTAAGTAATAGAGAGTATATAGAAATTTCCTCTTTTTTTTGAGTCTTTTAGGAACGGAAGCAAAAATAACTGCTGCTAGTTCTCACAGGTTGAATCAAACTAAAAGTCCAACTTATTTGTGAAGCTTTTCTGTCTTGCTTTTAAACTGTTAACCTTAGAATAGTGTTCATGCTGATTGAATTGCACTTTAGGAAATAAGGATTCCTAATTAATAGCCATAAGTATATATAATTTCTTTTTTTTCTTACTAGGTCTTTAAATCTACTGTTTTACTAGGAAATAGAGCCACGTGTAGTTTTGCAAACAGCTTCAGGCAAAAGTTGGATAGTGGCTTGTGAATATTGGTGAAGGTACATCAGTTGAGTGAGACCACATCAGTACAGGTTTTTACAGAGTAGGACCTTCAGCAGGTTTGGCTACTTGATTGCTCCTATTTGGAGCAAAGACTTTGCAGTGTATTTGCAGAAAAGAAGTAGTTGTTTTACAAATGTTCACATTTTAAAGTCAATTTTAGAAGGAAAAATATTTATTGCTGGTAATACAGTAGTGTTCAGGTTTTTGTATACAAGTAGAAATAATACAGAAATGCTAATGCACCGTTTATCTTTAATTCAGGGGGAGGGGTACCTAATGATAGCAGTGACAGTGAGATGGAGGACAAAACAACTGCTAATCTGGCGCTACTGAAGCTGGATGAATGGCTCCATCTCAAACTGGACCCTGAAGTAAGTAAGAAATCAATCCTGTGTTTGCTTCACGTAGAAGGATTGTAAAAAGATGTTAAAAGTTTTTTTTAACATTTGAGTAGCCAAGAACTTTCTCTGAGAATGTCACGGTCCATTTGGGTGTGTCAAACTATGTACTCTGTGATTTAACCTTTATTTCATGAGCTCGCCAAGAATTAAAGGGCTTCAATCTCCTTTGGCCCAGAGTTGTCTATCACGTGAATTCACATATTCAACATGCAAGTTGCAAGGTTTTGTAACCCACCACCCACACATTTCAATTCTTTTACCTATGCAAAAAGAAAAATAGTAAGCAGTCACCTAAGCCAGCAGTGAGAGTGCTCATCCTCTTCCTTCATCATGGTGTGGGTGTCCTGTCTCTCACACGAGGGAGCAGGAAAGCCTCAGTAGTCCAGATGCCGTTGGATCTGCTTCAGAAACTTTCTGGGCAATATGATGTTTTATATGTCTGAGCTTGGCTGTTTTGTCCCTTTCCACAAGTCGTCAGATTCTGGAGAGACTGCCAGACAGAAGAGAAGGGCTGCAGGGGACAGCAAGCTGCAGGTGACAGTGGCTGCATAATGGCCCTTCCGCTCTTTCTGGCCTCCTGTCCTGCCTGTGTGGTGCTCCATCGGGCCATAGCATGAGCTGGGATAGCCAAAATCTGAACAGGAACTGAGACAACAGTCATATTGGCTGAATGTGTTTTTCTTTCTCTGAGAGGATAACCAAAATTGGATCAAAAAAGGAGCACTTGAAGCTGGAGTTGCTGAAAGAAAGTTGCTATCAGATTTCGGAAGGAGATATAAAAACCTCTTTGAAACAGAAGTCTTTAGGTCATTGAGGAGCTGTGGCTGTAGTAGGAGGTAGTTTATGGATCATGAAACACTGGAACTTACCAGCTCTAATAATAATACTGTCTGTCCTAGACATGTCCAAAAGAGTGATTTTTTAAAATTTTATTCTAATGGAAGCATTTCTGACAACATGGGAATTAGACTCTAGTCTTCTGAATTTAGTCATCGCATTTGAGCAGAAGTCTGTGTGAGAAAAATGTCACTTAGAGCTCTTTTCCCTCAGGTATGACTGAAGAGTGCATGAGTATAGACTGAATTGATAGGAAGGGCATAAAGCATGAAAAAAAGGGTTTTCTAGAAAGATAAAAAGGAAAAAAACATCTGTGGATTTACAATACAATGTTAAGTTTAGTACAG
Organism: Mohoua ochrocephala; assembly: GCA_013398855.1. NCBI lineage: Eukaryota > Metazoa > Chordata > Aves > Passeriformes > Acanthizidae > Mohoua > Mohoua ochrocephala. The sequence continues at coordinate 7,597 of VZTA01019725.1, forward strand.
AGCTAAATGAAATGTTTCAAAAATTACCTTGCATCCAAGGAAAAGAAAGTAAATTAACATCGTAGTTTAAATAAGAGCTATTCTGCCTCCCCAAGACCTTGGTCTTGCCTTTCAGTTTGGACCCTGTTCACATTAGAATGCCAGCTGCTGCCTGATAGGAAAGAGATAGGGTACTCTTACCTGTCTGATCTAATTTTCATCAGTCTGTAACAGAATTGGAATTCCTTTCAGGCTGCTGGGATCCTGTTGCAACTCAGGCAGAAGTGGCACAGCTTGTTCCTGCGTCGCATGCGAGCTCCTTCTAAACCGTGGTCTGAGGTTGACGAAGCAACTGTAAGAGCAATTACAGCTGTTCTGAGTGCTGAAGAACAGTCTGCAGGGCTGCAGCAGCCTTCAGGAATTGGCCAGAGACCAAGACCTGTGACTTGCGAAGAACTTCCTTTGGCATCCTCATGGAAGTCAACCAACAGTAGAAAAAGCTCAACAGAAACTGAATTCCCTGACTCCTCTAATGCTGAAAAGTAAGATGTTGAGGTCTTCTAGACACTGCAGGTTGCAATTTATGTATGCAAGCATCACCTGAATTTCTGCTAGTAATACGGAGGTGGAAATAGTGGAAGTACCATTGAAAGGTGTGATGCTGTCCTATGCTTCATTCTAATTTCACTGAGAAGTATTTCATACATGGGCCTGCTGTTTGAGAGAGCAGTCAGGAATATCGTCCATGAATTGTGATCTTTGAGAAGTAGCAGAAGAGGTTTAACAGTAGCATTAAAAAACAATGCACGATTGGTATGGGTTTTTTAGTTAGCATTTAATATATTTTGTATTTGCTGTAGTACGTGTGGTCGTGCAGTAGGCTGACAGGTCAGTGTAAATTGTTCAGTGACTGCTTGTGAAACTCAAGGTATGTCCTTTTTAGAGTTTCAGTGAAATCTACATCTCCCGCACTCCACCAGCCAAAGAAGTACAAGGAAAAAGACATTTTGCTCTCCAAACGATCCTTAGATGACAGATCAGCTCAGTCCTCAGTGAAGCCTGCAGACAGCAGTAGCTATCCCAGCCCCTGTGCCAGTCCTTCTTCTCCAGCATCTGGAAAGGTAGAGTTCTCAAACATACCACCCTGCTCTTCAAAAGTAATAGAATGTCTTGCTGATATCATTCTGCAACAATTGGGTATTTTACTGATAAATTAGGAACCTAACTTAACTTTTCTTTTCTAAGAGCTGCATAATACTTCCTTCTGGAACTTAAAATCTAGACGAAATATCCTTGTTACACTGGTTTAATACAGTAAAGATAGTATTTGTGGACTGCTGAGGGAAAGAGGGAAAGCTATCCAAAGTAAAAAAAAGAGATTTTTTTTTTTTAACTTGTTCTAATAAATGGTGAAGGTGTATTAAGTTTTTTCAACTAAATTAGTATATTGTACACACACTTCTGAAGATTTGGATTCTGCCTTTCTCTGTTTCTGTAATAGCATACCTTGATACTGATTCTCTTTAAGTATTGTGTTATCTGCCTTATTATGACTTCTTGGGGTTTTTTGTGATGGTTATGTTAGCAAAGCACACATTTAATGAGGTTATTGTCATAATTGTCCCTATATGCTTGAACAGTACACTGCAGTAATACTAACAGATTGCTGAGAGGAAACCTTATGGACTCACTGGAGGGTGTAGTAATTCCTCTTGAGCCTTTCAGCTTTTAAACTGAGCCAGTGTAAAAGGAAGAAAACCTGTTTCCTGAAGGTAGAAATGCGAGTGGTGTGCTGTAGGCTGCAGTCTAGGATGAATAATTTTGGTGTCATCTCAAGGCATGTCAGACTTAAACAAATTGTAATTAATCACTAGGCCTTTTAGTCCTGTTCTGCTCTACGTGTTTTCTGCCCCTCGTGGATGAATTACTATTTTGAAAAGTGCTTAAAAAATGTAAAATAGATGTCAAATACATTTCAAAGCCATTTCAGACAGGACCAGCTGATTTTATGTTTCTTCTAGAATCTGGAGGAGGAAGGGAGGAGCACAGTCCACGATTTCTATATTCATGTGTGTAAAACTTCAGAAATAAAGTCCGTTTTATTTTCTTGTATTTATTAATTTAATTTATTTTTTCCAGGGTTGCAAATCTCCTTCACCAAGACAAAATATGCCAGTTCGGTACTTTATAATGAAAAGTAGCAACTTGCAAAACATTGATATTTCTCAACAGAAGGGAATATGGTCCACTACACCAAGTAATGAACAGAAACTGAATGGAGCCTTTTGGGAGAGCAGCGTGGTTTACTTAATATTTTCTGTTCAAGGGTCTGTATGCTTTCAGGTGAGTCCTAATCTAAAACTAAATGTAAGCGGTGGTTGGTGGTTTAGGAGGGTGCAGCAAGTGACTGTGTGTAGCGTGGATGGCTTTGGTTATGACTTCTGACCTTCTGAGAGGCAGAGCAGTGTGCAAATGTCTGTGCTTGCTGAAGAAAGAGTATTCATTCTTCTCTGAAATACGCTCTTCTAGTTAGCTCAGTTTGTTCCTCGAAGGCTGAGACAGAATTGCCTCCCAACATCATGAGTCAGAATAATGTTTATACCCCACATTAATCTTCTAAAGCAACAAGAAAACACCCCCAAAAATCCTAAAAAAGTAGGGGATTGCTACTCTTTGCATGCCAAAATGTGTATTGTAAGTGAGCAAGCAGTTACAGTCAAGTCATAGCTTTTTAAAGCCAAGAAACTCATCAATTTCTTTATTAAAATGTTAATAAAACCTGGTTTTATTCACTTCCAGTTAGGAAGCTTGCCATGATTCTTCCAGAGCTGGGTCTTGATTTCATGTTCAGTGAGACATTTGTCAACAGTTTGTTGGTCAAATCTGTGGTCAGTTTGAAGTTAAAAACTTGACCTGGTAGTGCAAAGTTGCGGATTAGCTGTGAGCCAGCTAAATTCAGTTGTTCCAGGTAAAGAAAGGTCAACTTACTTCCTCATACATAAGCTATTTGTAAAAATCAGCTGAACTTAAAATCTAAGGAACCAACCAAAACACAGCTGTCTTGGCAATACCACTGAAGGACTGCAGTGACGTACTACGTACGATGATTTGGCAAATGCAGATGTAATACTGGAAAGTAATTTTCAGCAAGTCATTTGATACTGAAAATGGGCTGTTGCATTGGTGCTCTCACACAAGGAAGCAGGGAAGGGAAGACATGCTGAAGGCACAGGAGTGCAGGTGGTTGACCTTGCCCTGCCCTTCCAGTTGTGACAGTGCACTGCACCCTCACGGGAATGTGAGATTAACTTCCCTGTTAATCTTCTGTTGTCCCAACTGTCTATTTCTATTCCACTTTTTTTTCCCCTACTCTTCCTTTTATTAATTCTCATTTAAGTCTGCCTTGAGCTATCTAGGACTGCATGTCTTACAACAGCAGTGAGTGCTGGTAATTGACTCGGTGAACTACATCTTTTGGACTGCTGAGTCCTAACTGGCATAAATTCACCTGAATAGATGATACGTTGTCTGTGGGGTTGGGTTTACTTTTGGTTTGTTTGGTGTGTGGGCAAATCGGGGTGTCCTTAAGTAACTTAGATGTTATCTCGTGTTTGGGGTTTCTTTCATTTTCTTTCTGAATACGTGTCATGTTGGAATTTTGTCCAGCTTCACTAAAGAAGGAAATAAAAGCAACTTTGACTTCTTTCTTCGGAGAACAGCTACACTCTCCTAATTCTGTGTGAAAGTTTGTTAACACAGAGGGAACATGAGAAGGAACAAATGGATTTCTGCAAAAATTACCTACAAGTAACAAGGAATGTGAATATTTAATGGACTATTCTGTAGGACAGTATTCATCTTGATTTCCTTCTGCTTCAGCTGGTTTTTCAACAGCTTTTTAATCTGTTACAAAGCTCAAAAAACCTTCAGTGATAATTTTGTCACTGAGAGACATTCCTTACGGTCAAACCCTACAAGGCATATTTGAAGTGGGAAAAGAAGTGATACTTCTAACTGTCCAGATGTAAAACATTTTGGAAGCTCCCGCTTCATGGTGGAGAGTGTGTTAATCACTTCAAAACTATTTTGAAAGTTTAATAGGAAGTTCAGTTATTTATCTCATTCCACCGTAGACAGATATGGTCCCATTGGGTCTCGTCTTTCATATTTCAATTTTTGTCCCAGGGTTTTGCTAGAATGAGTTCAGCGATTGGGCGTGAGAAAAGTCAAGACTGGGGATCTGCTGGTTTCGGAGGTGTATTTAAGGTGGACTGGATCCGAAAAGAAAGCGTTCCTTTTCAGTTTGCACTCCATTTGCTCAACCCGTGGAATGACAGTAAGAAAGTACAGATAAGTAGAGATGGCCAGGTAATGTTACTCTCTTCTAAAGTCTTCTTTACTTGGTAGAACTGTGTATTTTTTATTAGCTTGTTCAGTCTTGACATTTATCTCCACTTGTTCATGTATCTGCTAATCTGAATCACAGTTCTTTGGTGCGTTGTACCTTCAGTGAATGCAGAATTACCACTGAAGTAATGGAGACATTTTGATAAAATCAAAACGGTTTCTTGCTTATGTGTTTAAAAAATTATTTAAAGATGGATGCTTCCAAAAAGAAGTTGTTGGGGTTTTTTTTAGTTTGTAATTTAGTTCTGGAGGTTTGTGCCCTGTTTGGTTGAGATGTATTCTGTTAGATAGTCTGTCACACCCAAATAACCGTTCATAATTTTAAGTTTTTTCCTGTAAAGCCCAAAGAGAATCCTGAGTTTTGAGGTAAAGTTTAGGACAGTTCTCGTATTTGTTAAAGCTCTAAATGCAACTACCAAAAGCCAAAGAATTGGCACAAAATTTCTATGTGGCAATTTCTACCCTCTCCCCATCCCCTCCCAAAACATGTCCTTGATGACTCAAGAGCTTAAGTTTTTGTATCACCTTCTCTTCTCCAAAACCTCTCTCCAGCTGTAAGAAACTGGAGGAAAGAAGTACAAGGAAAGGACAGCCACTGCATTTCCTGTGACCTCTCTTTCCACATTCTCCACCACACTTGATGGAATTCAACTTAAAAGATGTGGGAAATAATGATCTTTAGTTAGTGAGTGAGCGACCTGTGGGAGGTACAAAGTATCTGGTGCATCTGTTCTTGTGTACAGAGGTAGTATGTTCACTGGGAATTATCTTTGTGAGAACTGACATCTCACTGTGAATGGAAACACCCCAAATAGCCTGTAGGCCAGGGTGGATTATGAAAGTTTTTATCTCCTGCTGAGCCCTAGTGAGAAAACCTTGCTCTGCTGGGTGTTTTAATGTTTGTCCCAATAGCAAAAGGGATGAGCTCTTTTAGAACGGTTGAAAGCAATCGCCAGCAACCTCATCTAACAATTCGGTAATAAATAGTTTCTGTATGCTCAATAGCAGCAGTGCAAATAACTTTCCCGATTTCCTGATCATTTCTAGGAGCTGGAACCACAAGTTGGAGAGCAGTTGCTGCAGCTTTGGGACCGTATTCCTTTGGCAGGAAAAAAACTGACTGAGCATGCCAAGTAGTATGACGGAGGTATTTACTCCTGCGTTGCTTGCTGGTTTTGTGGTAGAGGAAAAGCTGTCCACATGCAGTGTATCATCGCAGTACTGCCTTTCCTTTGTAGCTTGTGGAAGAACAGGTACAGTTGGTACTAAATATTCTCCTATTTGTTTTGATTTTTTCCCAGCTGGTTTAGGTTGCTGAAACATCAGCCACGAGAACCAGCAGCATGTCTCCAGTTAAGATGAGGAAGAAGGCGGCGTCGCAACAACCTCCTGACCTTCCTAGTCATGCTATGCAGCTAGGAGTGGAAAAATAAGAGGGAATTGTGTTGTTTTCAGTGTTTCCTTGCCAGCCTGTTTTTTGACTGAGTCGGTTTTTTTTACAGTACCGTGCAGTTGATACTTAAAAATACAGTTAAGTTCAAAACAAAGTTTGAAACAATGGACCTCATGTAAGTTGTCTGTGGGTTTAAAATAGCATAGCAGACAGCTTAAATATGCAGTTTACAGTTAAAGCTTTCTCAACCCAGTACAAGGTATGAGAATGTAAATGTTAATTAATCAGTCTTGCAGTTCAGTTAAAAAAATGCTAACTTCAAATATGTTGAAAGGCTCCATAAGTGTTGGTTGAACTTCTACATTCACAGTGCAAGAGAGCAGAATATATTCATATGAACAACTAGGCAGCTGGAGATGTTTATTTCTAATTTATTTAAATGTAATTATTTTAATTAGTTTAAATTTATTTTGTTTTGTTTTATTTTATTTATTATTTAGTTATTTATTTAATTACTGTTGAATTTAATTATTTTAATTCAATTTAATTTAAATAAAGAAGAAGGAGCCTGAGACTTTTGAGATTGGGTGCGTCCACTGATGTTTCCAGATTCAATTATTTTTCACCTTTAAGACGCGACTCACACCTTGACAAGCTGAAACAGTCTTTCAGAGGCCTGTGGCCAGGTGGGACTTCAGTAGTTCACTGACTTAGGCACTGTTAGAAGATTTGTATTTCTTTAAAAAAAAACAACAAAAAACCATTACCAGTACAACTTCCGTGATCATTTAACACAGTCTTCATGCTTTCTTTCAAGTTGTTTCTTTTTCTTCCATACCACTACTGTTTGGTTTATTTGGCTTTTTCTTAGTCTTTAACATACTGTAGTGTAAGGCCGGTATAAATTCAGTGTGATCACTGTCAGCACTATTTGTGGTCACTCTTTGGCTAAATGAAAACTTTTTTCTGCTGCTAAGCCTCTACCTGTTGTCTCATGTCTGCTCAGGATATTACCCCGTGCATTCATTTTGCGTTCTGTGTGGTGATCTCCATACATGAACCATCAGTTTTACCTTTGCCAAGACTCACTGGGTGCGTGTAAGGCTGTACTGCCTCATGCATTGTTTCTCAGACGGTGCATACAAGAGAGGCATGAGGCTCTTACTGCCTTTTGCAGCACTTCCAGGCCTGTGCCCATGCAGGAATGTGGGGCAGTACTGGCTTGTACGGATTTACGGAGCCCTGTGCGCTCCAGGGACAGAGCTGGCACAGAGACGGAGCACGGCTGGGGTGTCACGTTTGGCTAACCAGTCCAAATAGTACTTCTGCAGCTCGATGATGAAAAGGACAGTCCAGCCATGGAATTTGCATTCCACAAGGCCGCTGGCCACAAGATCAATTGTGTGCAGAAGAGATTGTACCCTGATGCCTGCCTGACAGACATGGTCATGTAAGTCTTTGCCCAGATGTTAGATCTAGCCCAGTCATTGGTGAATTATGTAATATTATTATTACCCAAGTAACTCTACTACTGATCTGTATTTTCTCGTGCACTGTATTTAGAGGTGGACTGTTTATCCCTTAAGCTGTTGGTCTGGTGTCTGTAACCATGTCCTTTTAGCAGGGTTGCCAAAGCCCTTACACTCTGGTAGCAGAAGTGGATTGCCACTTTCTGTGATGATACCAACAGCATCATCAGCCTGCAAAAGAACTCCAGCACTGCAGCACGATTTTTAGAGACACCCCACCTGCCTGATCATGACGGAGTGTGATCATCATACCTGAAGTGAAAACTAAAGCAGGATAAATGGCAAGGAGCTGAATCTGCCTGAAAAATACTAGGGCAGCAACAGCCAGCAATTCAGCAGAATCCTTGCATTGATGACAACAAATGGGAGAAATGGCCTATCACCATCTCCTCAGCAACAGTAAAAATCCCAGTTTGGAGGCTGTTCTGCGTTAAGAGTAGATAAAGTTCTTGCAAGCTAGACCATTGTCCATAACTAGAGTGTGGAGGAAGGGAACACATACAGGGTTCTGAAGGATAGCCAGAGTTTTGCAAAGTTTGTTCATGCAGGAACAGAACTTATCTGAGCAGTGCTGGTGCAGGACAACTCCAGTCACGTTCCTCAACACAGAAGGTACGAGCTTTGCCAATGTCTCATGCGAAAATGCTGAGCTGTGCTGCTTCCTCGGGAACATATTCCTGAAAACAGGTAAAGGCAGCAAGCTGTTTTGCCACAGACACTGGGGTTTTTTTCTGTTAAATACGTGTAGCGTAAAATTGCTTATTTGTTTTGCAACTATTTCCTTCAATATTTGCTTTATTGCATTTTCTTTTTCCCACTATTGAACGGGCGTAATTTCTGCTCCATCATCACATCTGCAGAGACGTCGTGGGCTTAATTCTACTGAGGGATTTTTTGTAGCTTTCATTTTAAATGCTTGACACTGGCTGTTGTAGAAATGAAATCACAGCTCATACCTGTCAGGCCCACCACAGGGTTGTGGTTGGATTAGTCCATAGTTATCCCCAGGCACTTTGTCTTTAAAGTGAATTAAGAGTGCGTTTTGCAGCTACTAATTCTAACTTTTGTTTTTGTGAGATGAGGCCATAGTGATTGTTCCAGAGCAGCCACTTTTCTAGATGTATTCAGTCATGGTTTTCACTATCTGGAAAACATTAGCACTTAGTCTCGTGTTGCTCTACATCTTCCTGTTCCCACTTAGCTGCTCTGTTTCCCTTCCCTGTGGATCATGCTGCATTGCTTTCAGCCATCACTTCTGCTGCCTTTGTTGCATCTTCTAACAGGAAGCACAGTGCACAAAGTAGGTGATGCCGCTCTGGATTAAAAGCTTTATTTGCTGTTTTGTGTCTTTTGGCAGATGTTGAAATGTGTTGCCTAAACAGGAAGTCTGGGTTTAAAAGCCAATTGGTTCTAAGGAGAGCAGATTGTGGGTTGAATCACATTAGAGAATAGTCCTGAAAACACTAAAAAGCCTGTCTCATTGTCAAGTCAGGCAGTCTAGAGAGGAGGCTCTATTTTATTTGTGTCAAGCCAAGAAGCAATTTTAAAGCTGATTTGACACCGTGTGGGTGTAAAATTACTAATTTTTGCCTTGTGCTGTATAGTGTACAGATTTATGTGAGAGATTTATGGCCTCATCTCTTTAAGTTTGCAGACATGAGTGATCATACTGCATTTAGTACTGCTGGGGTGTGAGTAAAGGTCGTAGCACAAAGCTCCTAAATAATGTACCACTTAGGGACTATCATGCCATGGCAGGCTGTGCTTCGCATCAGCCCGCAAGAAGCCGGGTGCGCTGGCAGAGCAGCCCCGCAGCACAAAGGGCCGGCGGCCAGNTGGGTGAAAGGCAGCCATTCTCACATTTGCCAGGTCCTCAATCAGCCTCTCCAGCCCCCTGGCACTCACTGTCCTCCTCGGGACAAGAGAGAAGTGGAAGAAGGTGAGCAGTGATGNCAGCAGCAAGGGCGTGCCAGTGTTGCCAGCAGCTCCCCAATGCCACTGCTTGCTGAGTAGCACCACAGACAATTCCTCCCTCCTGGCCACGCATCTCTGGCACCCCAGCACAGCCAGAGGTGGGTGAAAGGCAGCCATTCTCACATTTGCCAGGTCCTCAATCAGCCTCTCCAGCCCCCTGGCACTCACTGTCCTCCTCGGGACAAGAGAGAAGTGGAAGAAGGTGAGCAGTGATGTCTGCAGCTCGGCCGGGGGAGCAGTGCTCAGGCACAGAGCCCAGAGCAGGGGGACGCTGCACAGCAGCGGATCAACTCCTTCTCCAGGGGTTTCATGGATGGCACACGGGTCACTCGGGCTCCCTTGGTGCTGTGAAGAGGGAGAGAGCTGGGTGACCCCCAAGCCATCTCTCCTCTCTTGTCAGGCAGCTCTGCCTGAGAGCTGCCCACAGCTGCAGGGGCAGCTCTCCCCAGCTGGGGAGCTGTGTTCCCCTGTACGGCTGCTCCTGAAGCACTCTCCAGCTTACCCCTGTGGGGTGCCCACCCACAGCTCCTTCAGCACCTGGGAGCCTCAAAAAGAGACGAGTGCAGGCCCTGCTCCCCCCCAGCCCGAGGGCAGATGTGCACCTGCCCAGCCCTGCGGGAAGGACACGGAGGCAGGACGAAGCCCCATGGTGGGGGTAGGACAAGAGTTGCTGCCCAAGCCCCGGTTCCCTGTGATGTGCCCCAAGCAGAGGCTTTTACCCTTCCCTTCTGGGGACCAAAGAGTGACCAAGGGATGCAGGACATGGAAATGTCCACATCCACTCCCTGTCCAGGCTCGGCGTGGAGGGCAGAGGTCATTCCCAGGGTGGTATGTGCATGGCTGGAAACCTCTCCTGCCCTGCCACGGCACATGGCACGCGGCACCACAACTCGCCCAAAAGTGGCAGTACAGGAGCTGGTGGAGGATGTTGGAGGTGCCATCTTCGTTGCTGCCTTCCTGCTGCTCCTCCTCTTCTCTCTCCACCACTGCTGCTCAGCACCCGCAGCTGGTCCGGGGCCAGGCAGAGCCGCGGGCGCAGGGTGGTGTGTCCCGGCTGCAGAGAGCAGAGGCAAGCAGTGAGTTGCACGTGGCCTCCCCGGCACGCCCTGGGGCAGAGCCCTGGCCTCCTGCCCTGCCGATGTTGGGATGGCACTGGTGCATCCAGCACCAAGGTGCTGGGGCCTGGGACTTCTGGCAGGGTGTCTTTGCCCTGGCCCCAGAGCCAGAGATCGGGCAAAGGCAGCTGGGCTCTAAAGGTTTTACTGCACCTTGGCGACCACCAGCTTCTCCTGGAGGAGGAGAAGGTGCCTCTCGCTGGTCTTTGGGCCGCGGCTCAGAGCCACGGCCGCGCTCAGCACCGCCTCCTCGCTGCTGACAACCTTCCTGCAGAGCAGAGAGCGGCGGCCGTGAGAAAGGCGGCCCCTTCTGCTGCGGGACCCGGCCATGCCCACATGTCCCCGAGCTGTGGGGGAGCTCACCTGGAGCCGAAGCAGCTCCCGGCCCGGGACAGGAGGACCCTGGCCTTGCCGCAAGGATGCGGGCCAGTCGCTGACAGCGAGGATGGG